>UESW01004812.1:370169-598632 GCA_900491605.1 Calamus simplicifolius
GGCCCCAAAGGCCGACGCCCGACGGCCCCAAAGGCTGACACCAAGACCGACGGCCCCAAAGGCCGACGCCCGATGGCTCCAAAGGCCGACACCAAGATCGACGGCCCCAAAGGCCGACGCCCGACGGCTCCAAAGGACGACACCAAGACCGACGGCCCCAAAGGCCGACGCTCGATGGCTCCAAAGGCCGACACCAAGACCGACAGCCCCAAAGGCCGACGCCTGACGGCTTCAAAGGCCGACACCAAGACCGACGGCCCCAAAGGCCGACGCCCGACGGCCCAAAGGCCGACACCAAGACCGACGGCCCCAAAGGCCGACGCCCTATGGCTCCAAAGGCCGACACCAAGACCGACGGCCCCAAAGGCCAACGCCCGACGGTTCCAAAGGCCGACGCCTCCAAGACCCGGCGCCCCGGCACTTCCCCAGCCGGCCCCGGCCTCTCCAAGCCAGGCGCCCCGGCACGTTCCCAGCCGGCCCCGGCCTCTCCAAGCCAGGCGGCCCCGGCACGTTCCCAGTCGGCCCCGCCTCTCCAAGCCAGGCGGCCCCGGCACGTTCCCAGTCGGCCCTGGCGTCTCCAGTCACGCCGAGTCGGCCAAGGCCATCCCCGGCCGGCCCGACTCGGCCCTGGCATCTCCAGTCCCGCCGAGTCGGCCAAGGCCATCCCCGGCCGGCCCGACTCGGCCCTGGCGTCTCCAGTCCCGCCGAGTCAGCCAAGGCCATCCCCGACCGGCCTGACTCAGCCCCGGCGTCCCCTGTTCCGCCGAGTCGGCCAAGCCATCCCTGGCCGGCCTGACTCAGCCCCGCGTCTCCAGGTCCGCCGATTCGGGCCCCGCCCCGGCACTACCTTGCCAGCGGGACGGGCCCCAGCCATCTCGGGTTGACCCAGCTCGCCCTGACAAGACGGACTCCCCGGTTCCCGCCAGATCAGCCCCAGTGGCTCAAGAAACCGCCTCTCTGACGCGCGCCGCCCGACAACACCAGACGCGCGCCGCTCGATAGCCCCTGCTGATGAGACGTAACCCACCAACCAGCCCAGATTCACGCAAGGCTCTGCAGACGTTCTGACTTCACGCCACCCCACATGATCGTGCTAGTGTCAACCCCTATAAAAGGGTAAATCCACTCACCAAACAGGTACACGCACGATAACCCCCAAAATCGCCATCTCAACTCTCAAAGGGATTCCTCCTCTAGGAGACCCCTTTTTTCCACACAAAACAGGGCTCGCTCGAGCCCTTCTTCAGCTGTGACCTCAGTCACTAACTTGGCCGTCGGAGGGTCCCGCCGAAGCCCCCTTCGGCCCCGGGACTTCCTTGCAGGCAACCCGGCGAGGCGAGGATTCGAGGAGCGCCTCCGTTCCCGACAATCCAGGAGAGGTGATCGAGCGTCATCAGATTGGCGCGCCAGGAAGGGGGCATAAGAAAAAGTAGCGAACGTTCTCCCTGAGCTACATCTTTCGTCCCCCCTCTTCTTACAGAGGCATGGTGGTGACTCGAGCTCAGGACGCCTCCATCAGCTGCCCAGCAGGGTCCCCCCCGCCAACTAGACAGCATAAGGCCAATCCCCCTGCTGCGACCCTCCGGTCGCTTGCCCGCCGCCGGACGCTGCTGTCCAAACAGCGGAGCGGCTGGCGACTCTTTCCCAGCAAGTCCAGAATCTCACCGCCATGATCCACGGCCTCCAGCAACAACAGTCCGTGGCCACTCAGCATCAGACTGCTCCCTCGCCAGTCAATAGTCGGCGAGAGGAGGCTCTCCTCGGCGAGAGGCCGGTCGGCGCGGGACCGGCCGACGCCCGCTTCCCCTAGGAAGCCTCGCTACGAGCCCCCCCCCAAGCGGCCGCGGTCCCCCGACCACGGCTCCGGCAAGAGCAAGCTTTAAAGTAGCAGTTCATGAACTGCAGAAGCAATGCTCGGGGGCCACTCAGCGGCACCCCAAGCCTCTCACAACGCCCATGATAGTTGCACCAGTGGGCTAGCGATCCGCTCGCTACAAAAGCTAAGTACACCGCACTTAAGACGGTTTTCTTTCATTAATACTTAAAAATGTCATGCAGGAAAGACCTACCTTGTATCAACATCCAAAGACCAACTTTGCGTTGGCAACAAAGACCGACTCTGCGTCGGCACCAAACCGACTCCGCGTCGGCACCAAGACCGACTCCGCATTGGCACCAAAGACTGACTCCGCGTCGGCAACGAAGACTAACTCTGCGTCGGCAACGAAGACCAACTCCGCGTTGGCACCAAAGACCAACTCCGTGTTTGGCAACAAAGACCGACTCCGCGTCAGCACCAAAGACCAACTCCGCGTCGGCACCAAAGACCGACTCCGCGTCGGCACCTAAGACCGACTCCGCATCGGCAACGAAGACCAACTCCGCGTTGGCACCAAAGACCAACTCCGCGTTGGCAACAAAGACCGACCCGTGTCGGCAACAAAGACCGACTCCATGTCGGCACCAAAGACCGACTCCGCGTCGGCACCAAAGACCGGCCTCCGCGCCGGCACCAAGACCGACTCCGCGTCGGCACCAAAGACCGACTCCGCGTCGGCACCAAAGACCAACTCTGCGTTGTCACCAAGACCGGCTCCGCGTCGGCAACAAAGACCCGCGAAGGCAAATAGCTGCGAAAAAAGCTAAGTATACTACACTGAGAAAAGGTTTCTTTTCATTAGTATCTGAATGTGTTACAGGAAAACCACCAAAGACCGACTCCGCGTCGGCAACAAAGACCGACTCCGCGTCGGCACCAAAGACCGCCTCCGCGCCGGCACCCAAGATCGCTCCGTGTCGGCACCCTCAAGCTCAAGACCTGCGGATTCCAATCAACAGAGTTTCCAGGGGGGCAGACCAACCCTGCAGAAGAGACCAATTTCTTTAAAGAAAAGGAACCTGATGACTCCCAGCTCTCAGGTCACCCTCCGGGGTTCACTCCCAGACCCCGTATTGGGAGAGGATTACTAGCCGCCCTCATCTAGCCAAAGAAGGCACACAGACGTCCCTCAAAGGCAGCGCAAGGTGCCAAGGTAAAAGTTCTAACACACCTTTCGCTTAGCCGATGCGGGGCACGCAAGCTCAAGGAGTGTGGGGGGCATTTGATGGGGCCAGTTGACCTCATAAAAAATAAAATTTTTTGGACGGCCCCAAAGGCCGACCCAAGACCGATGGCCCCAAAAGCCGACGCCCGATGGCTCCAAAGGCCGACACCAAGACCGACGGTCCCAAAGGCCGACGCCCGACGGCTCCAAAGGCCGACACCAAGACCGACGGCCCCAAAGGTCGACGCTCGACGGCTCCAAAGGCTGACACCAAGACCGATGGCCCCAAAGGCCGACACCAAGACCGACGGCCCCAAAGGCCGACGCCCGACGCCCCAAAGGCCGACGCCAAGACCAACGGCCCCAAAGGCCGACGCCCGACGGCTCCAAAGGCCGACACCAAGACCGACGGCCCCAAAGGCCGACGCCCGATGGCTCCAAAGGCCGACGCCTCCAAGACCGGCGGCCCCAGCACTTCCCAGCCGGCCACGCGTGTCCAAGCTTGCCGGCCCCGGCACCTCCCAGCCGGCCCCGGCCTCTCCAAGCCAGGCGGCCCCGGCACGTTTCCCAGCCGGCCCCGGCGTCTCCAGTCCCGCCGAGTCAGCCAAGGCCATCCCCGGCCGGCCTGACTCGGCCCCGGCATATCCAGTCACGCCGAGTCGGCCAAGGCCATCCTCGGCCGGCCCGACTCGCCCCGGCGTCTCCAGTCCCGCCGAGTCGGCCAAGGCCATCCCCGTCCGGCCCGACTCGGCCCTGGCGTCTCCAGTCTCGCCTAGTCGGCCAAGGCCATCCCCGGCCGGCCCGACTCGGCCCCGGCGTCCCTTGTTCCGTCGAGTCGGCCAAGGCCATCCCTGGTCGGCCTGACTCAGCCCCGGCGTCTCCAGGTCCGCCGATTCGGCCCCGCCCCGGCACTACCTTGCCAGCGGACGGGCCCCAGCCATCTCGGGTCGACCCAGCTTGGCCCTGACAAGACGAGACTCCCCGATTCCCGCCAGATCAGCCCAGCTCAAGAAACCGCCTCTCTGATGCGCGCCGCCCAACAACGCCAGACGCGCGCCGCCCGACAACCCTGCTGCTGATGGGACGTAACCCACCAACCAGCCCAGATTCACGCAAGGCTCTGCAGACGTTCTGACTTCACGCCACCCCACGTGGTCGTGCCAGTGTCAACCCCTATAAAAGGGTAAATCCACTCACCAAACAAGTACACGCGCGATAACCCCCAAAATCGCCATCTCAACTCTCAAAGGGATTCCTCCTCTAGGAGATCCCTTTTTTTCACACAAAACAGGGCTCGCTCGAGCCTTCTTCAGCTGTGACCTCAGTCACTAACTTGGCCATCGGAGGGTCCCGTCGGAGCCCCCTCCGGCCCCGGGACTTCCTTGCAGGCAACCCGGCGAGGCGAGGATTCGAGGAGCGCCTCGTTCCCGACGTCCAGGAAAGGTGTTCGAGCGTCATCAATAGCAATAAATTTGAAACAGATCTCCAAAAGTGGTTATTCAAAATCTAGGACCCATATACAAAACTGTGTAATCTCGGTAAAAACTAAAACGTAAATTTTATTGATAAGTTACTCAATCTTGGGGGATGGTGGGTGCTGGAAAAAGGAAGTCAAGTTTTTTCCATCACAACAAGTTCTTAAGAAGATTAATGGTTTTCAATGGTGATTTCGTACTGATTAATGCTCACATGAATGCATGGGCAAAAGGTGGCAATTTTCTCATCAGAGAAGCCCACACATACCTGGACAACCAATGGTAAGATCATGATGCACCATTTTATGGCATGGATTACTAAAATTAGACTTATTGAAGAATTAGAGAGAGGAAATTGTTCGCAGAGATGTCGCGAAGTAAGAGATCTTGTGATGCATTAACCTGAACATGGATATAAAAGAGTTTTTAATTGATTGGATTAGATGTTCTTTCGACATTTTGATGCTGTGCCGAACAGAAAAGATGCATCAATCCATTCTCTAACGGATGGAAAGAAAAAACACTGCATAACATCCTTTCATCTTATCTGGATATTGGGTTTCATAGCCACATCGACCAATATCTCCCACTTGGACATGAAAGTCAAAAAGTTCTTCTACTATTATCAATATGCATGAATATCAAGTGCTTAAAGTTTGACGTGCTTAGACTAAATAACCTTTCATAATCAAATCAGGTTTGAGGCTTTACTGTCTAGTGAATATACCTTCAAGCATAAAACTCAAGAACATCAAGTTGCTTAGGGTTTGACATAGACTGTTTTATCTTTCATGGCCAAATCATACTTGAGAGTTATATATCCAGCAAATATACCTCCAATATAAATCGCATGAACATCAAGTTGTTTTGGGTTTCACATGCTTAGATTGATTTACCTTTCATAGGCAATCATGCCCAGCATATACCTCCAAATATAATCTCAAGTTGTTTAGGGTTTGACATGCTTAGGCTAATTGCTCTTCATAGCCAAATCAAGCTTGAGGTTATATATATATATATATATATATATATATATATATATATATATATATATATATATATATATATATATATATATATATATATATATATAGGTACAGAGAGTAATCACATTAATTTAGGGTGAGTCATGTCCGAAATATCAGAATACAAAATTTGGGTAAGAACCAAAGGGCACGGGTTATCCTGCTTCTAGCACCAAGGTCCAAAGTGATAGGCCACTCGGGCAGCTATCCAGTCAGCCGCTGAGTTAGCTTCCCCATAGATGTGCCAGATTTGGACGCTAAAGCATGTTGAAGCATAGTCCGAATGTCATAGATGAAGGTGTTGGTAGGTGAATGGTCGCTAGAATTCTGTCGAAGCCAGCGAATAACAGTAATGGAATCCCTAGACTACCGATGGCATAGAATATCCTAGCCCACGCAGTATACAACTCAGCTAGTGGCATAGACAGGTCAAGAAGGCCGAATTCTTTAGTCGCCAATATTGTACCATCCGACTCTCGGATCACAAAAGCCGATCTCGCAAGTCTACCTCAAATACTTTCATCAAAGTTGATTTTAAAGTTTTATATTCAATAGATATACATCGAAACATAAATATGATACGACCGATCCGATGCATATACCAAAATTAATTTTTTTAAAATAATTGCGATACATTTCATTGCATCGCAATATTTTATTTTTAATTTTTTTATCTTTTAATTATATTTTATAAATTTATTTTTTTTAAAAAAAATGCTGTGACGCATTATTTGCATTGCTAAATAAAAATTAATTTTTTAATTTTCTAATTTATTGCGTCGCTAATGCGTCGCTATTTAACATAATTAATTTTTTAAAAATATTGCGATGCACTAAAATCATTGCAATATTTTTATTCATAATTTTTTAATTTTTTTAAAAAATTTATTTTTTAAAAATATTGCAACGCAATACTTGCATCGCTAAATAAAATATTATTTTATTAATTTTTTATTTTTTTGCATCGCTATTGCGTCGCTATTTAACATAATTAATTTTAAAAAAAACATTGCGACGCACTGAATTACATCATAATATTTTATTTTATAATTATATTTATAAAAATTAATTTTATTTAAAATAATTACGATGCAAGTCTTGCATCACTAAATAAAAATTATTTTTTTTAATTTTCTAGTTTATTGCATCGCTATTACATCGCTATTAACATAATTAATTTTTTTAAAAACATTGCGACGCGCTGTGTTGCATTGCAATCTTTTATTTCATAATTATATTTTATAAAAATTAAATTTAAAAATATTATGATGCATTACTTGCGTCGCTAAATTAAAAAATTAAATTTTTTGATTATCTGGTTTATTGAGTCGCGAATGCGTCGCTAATTGCGTCGCAATTTTTGTTGTTGTGGAGGCGTCGCAATATGGTCGTAATTTAGCGACGCAATGATGCGTCGCTAAATTTGCGTCGCTATTCAGTATTTTCTTGTAGTGTATACCATGACTTACACTGCAACAAGTACCGTGAATCACAACAGTTTTATGGAAGTTTTTGCAAACCTACCGATGCTTTTGGAAAGAGTTGGGCATGTCGATCCCCTTTTCTTTAGGGAGTATTTGAAATAGGGAATAAGAAGGGATATCCCTTGGATATCCTCCATTATCCCCAAAAGCTATAACTAGAAGGAATATGTCTGAAAAGTTTAACCAGAGGGAATAACCCATGTTTGGTTATCCCCTGAACTTATTCCCTAGGGAACTCAGGAACAACTAAAGTTATCCCTTGATGGTAGAGTTATAATTTTAAAAAGATGCTTATTCCCTCAGCTATCCTTGGATAAATGCTATCCTGTACATTTATCTAGGGATAGCTTTTGGGGAGTCAAACACTACCTTAAACTCCCCTGAACCTCCGAGCTCTTGACTCAAATCTTCTCCCCACCCTAGCTTCTCCCCCTATCGTCCGCGCTCTTCTTCCTTCTCATCGCCGTCGACGCCACTGTCGGCATCCTCCACCCTATCTTTTAGATTTTATTTTTTTATTCCATCGCATTTTGTCCGGTTGCTTCATCGGCGGGGGAGGAAGAAGCTAGAAGTGGGGGGACTCATCACGATCTCTGATGCCTCTTTTATATGGATTGGGAATCTTGCAATCAAACCCTAGATTCTCAAATGGGAGATCCCGAGGACGAAGCCGCTTCCCAACTCCCAATCCCCTTCGCGAAAACCCTAGCTTTATCGCCACTGTTGTACGTGAGTCTGTTCCCTTTTCCATGTAGTTTTGTATTGAGATCATTTCGATCATCTAGGGTTTTCTTTTCTTCCACCTTCTTCCTGTTCTGATTACATTTATATTTGAGGTACAAATTTTTTTTTGGAGTAGAGCATGTTACAATATGCTCAGTTAGCTTAGAATTTTTGACTTACCATTTCATATTTGCAGGTTCTGCAATGTATTCTGATGGGCACCGATGTTAAAAATGTTAACAAGAACAATGCATCGCATGCTGTTCTTTTCGAAGCCCTTGCTTTGGTGAGTCTGCTACTCAAATGAGTCTGCTACTCAAAGTTTGGTGCATCAAGTATACTTTATCTTGGCTTTTTGCATACCAAGTGCTTGATTTACACCACAATGTCATATTATGTTACCAGAATGAAACCTAGGTTTATATGAAACACTTACTTATATATTTGGACTACCATGAAGCATCTGCATTCTTTTAAATTGTCTCTATTTATTAAAATTTAAGTGCATGGTTTATACCACACTGTTATATTATGCTACCGAATGAAATCTTAGTATTCATGAAACTCTTATATATATTTGTGACTACCACGAAGCACGTGCATTCTTTTAAAGTGTCTCCATTTATTAAAACTTGATTCTTTATTGTTCAACTTTAATAAGTGAAACTGTGGTGGCCAAGTCTGAGTCAATGAGACACTTGGTTATTTGTCTTTGGAGATATTTTGAATACGAAACATTTAACAAGTTACATGAAGGTAATGCTGCTTATTTTGCTCATTGAATAGGAATTTAGTTTTGAAGCTGTTTTATTGTAGGTGGTTTTCTTTATGAATGGTTTTTGTACTTACATTATGTATTTATAATCATAAAATAATTTTCTGCATGCCCGCATATAGTGCTTGATGAGAAATGCTTTGCAATTATAGTTATTTATTCAGCTTAGTCTGTTTATTTAGTTTCCTGCTTGTTAAATTTTGTTACCTTTTTTAAAGTCAAACAGGAACTGTTATTCCTTATCCTGTTGACTATTTAAGCTTCTGCTGTTTTTGTCAAAATTTGCATTAGATAATATGCATCCTTGCCATAGGATCTTGCTTTTTATAGGGTGATGTAAATTTCACTGTTTGATGGTATAATCGATATTTGATATAGCTATCTGAGGATTAAGTACAAAATGATTAGCAATTGTTTCGTCCTTATATCTGTTCAGGTTATGCATCTTGATGTTGAAAAGGAGATGATGTCTCGATGTGTGGCTTGCTTGGGAAATTTATAGCTGTCCATGAACCAAACATTCGATATCTTGGCCTAGTAATTGTTCAAAGTCAACATTATGATGTGAATTTTTATTTACATCTGGTCTTTGAGCCCTTGGAGTAGTGGAGGTATATGAATATTGAAGTTCTTCAAAGATAACTAATTAGTCATATCGAAATACATCTGTTGCATTCTTACATAAATTCTAATAATTGATGCAGGAGAACATGTTCAAGATGTTGTTAGTCATATTGGGGTTTAGTCTTTGATGAATAATAATGGAATCAACCTCGCTGAAGAAGTATCCTGAGCTTTCACCCTTTATTACAAATAATCAGATTGACATAGCAGCAATGTGCTTGCTTTTGACCGATGGCTTCCTCTTTTTCTTGAAGCTCCTAACGCCCAGGAAGCCTACGCTCCTTCACGAGTTGACTCCATGTGTTGATCAAAGCACATCCGTAAGTCCGGCTTCTTCCTTCTCCTCGCGATGCCTTCTTTTGGAAGGAAGGAAGCACAATAAAGCCGCGCAGCTTCATTCCAAGAAGAAGAAGGCGGAGAAGAGAATGGGTGATGAGAGAGAATTGATAAAAAATAATATATTTTATTTCATCCAAATCCTAGAGACTAGAGTTTAAATACATCCACTAAGTGGATCAAGCCCAGACTCAACAAAAACTCTCATGGACTAACCCAATGATATTAAACTAATCCCTAAGCCCATGTACACCTGTGACTTGATTTAATCTCAACCCTTGGATTTAACCCAGCCCAATATAAGTTAGCCCCTCTGGACCTTGATAGCACCACACCGGACCCAACAATCTTCACCTTGGTGCTTCAAGGCCTCAGCACGTCCGCCGTGTCCATCAGTTGCAATACCTACGAAAGCTATTCTGTTGAAGAACCTTGGTCAGTGCATATGCTGGATTCTCCTTAGTGCATATCTTCACCAGCTCCACTCCACCTTCCACTTGCTCTTTGTAGTCAAAGCCTTTCTTCTGAAAGTATCCTCTGGCCACTAGTTCTGTCTTGTACCTGATATCCCTTTGCTTTGAAGGCCCTTTCTTGCGCTGATAAACCCATTTACAATCAATGAATTTCTTTCCTTATGGTAATTGGACCACCTGCCACGTGCCAGTCTTATAAAGAGACTGCATATCCTTTACTATAGCCTGCATCTTCTGCCATAGCCTGAACCAACCTAGCTCTATCGTGGCTATTCTGGCTCTCCACAGTCTCATGATAGGTGTAAGGGTCTTCATTCGCTATCACCAGGGCATATGACATCGAATCCTCAAAACCGTATCAAATTGGTGGTCGCACGTTTCTCTTGGGCCTATGTAGTGCGATCCCAGTATCACTCCCCTGCTCAACTGTATCCTTTTGAGTTTTCTGCTCAGCTGGATTCTGCTGAACTTTCTGGCTTTTGACCTCTCTGTTAGTCTTCTCCACCTGAATTTCAAATCCTCCTGGTCCACTAGCAAATGACACGACTGTATAAGAGGTCATCTAACTAGTGTTAACGTGCTTCACCTTCTGTAGTTTCTATTATGCATTTGTACCATCATTGCTTTGGAGGATCGAGCTCTCATCAAAGGTCACATCCCTGCTGATGACAACCTTCTTCTCCAAGGGATCCTACAGCCGATACCTCTTGATTCCACGTGGGTAGCCTAAGAACACCATCTTCTTTGACCTCACGTTCAACTTACTCCGCTCTCCAGCACCAACATGCATATGCCGTGCATCTAAACAACCTTAGATAGTTCAAGCTTGTCTTTCCTTCAGACCATATCTCCTTTAGAATGCCTTCATCCAACCTGGTGTGCGGTGATCGATTGACCAAGTAGCTGACTACATCTACTACGTCAACCCAGAACATCTTTGGAAGCCCTATTTGTAGCATCAAGCACCTTATTTTTCTCAACAGTGTGATGTTCATCCTCTCAGCCATCCTTTCCTGTTGAGAAGTTTTTATTATCGAAAAGTGCCTTTTGATGCCTCACTCCTCACAAAATCTCTGAAACTTTCTGCTAGTATATTCTTCACCATTGTCTGACCTTAGACACTTCACACTCCTACCCTGCTCTTTCTCTACCTCAGCCTTCTAGATTCTGAACTTGGTGAAGATTTCTGATTTCACCTTCATGAAGTAGATCCACTACTTCTTTGAGAAATCATTTATAAGGATAAAAAAGTATCTGGCTTCATTCCTTGCAAAAATTGGGGTTGGTCTCCAAACATCCATGTATACTAGCTCTAGGGGTTCTGCACTCCTAGCTGTGCTGATCATAAACTGCACTCTCCTCTGCTTTCCCATCTGACATGGCTCATAGATCTTCATATCTCCATCACATAGGATCGAAAGCAGCCCTTTCTTGCTCAGTTCTTTCATTCTTCTATCTTCCATGTAGCCTAGACGGTAATGCCACATCCTATACATATTTTGAGAATCCTATTCCACAGCTGTTGCCTCAGATTTTCTGGTCACCATAGAGTTCTCCAACTTGTATAGGTTATTCTCCACCCTTCTCCCTCTCATCACCATCATAGCTCCATTGGAGATGTTCAAAACTTCACTCATGGCATAACTGTTGAAGCTATATCAAGTTTGCTATAGGTATTCTAGTGATACCAGATTTTTCTTGAGTTCTGGGACATGCTTAATGCTGGTAAGAGTGCGCACCATGCCATCAAATATCCCCATCCTCACTGTGCCAATCCTGCCACTTGCAAGGGTGATCATCTCCAAGAGTCACACACCCCTCATTAACCTATGTGTAAGTGCTGAACCACAACCGGTTGGGAGTGTAGTGATGAGAACAAGCTAAATCCAAGGTCCATATCTTTGTATTATGCTTGTGACCATCTGATACCACCAAGAGATCTTCCTCCATCTCCTGGCCTGCAACTGTACTCATAGATTTAGATCCTTCCTTTTCTTCTTTTTTTCACTTAGGACAATCCCTCTTAAAATGTCCTACCTCACCACACTCGTAGCACTTAGCCTTTTTAGACTATAATTGTTCCCTGGGCCTGCTCCTGTCTCTGCCTCTGCCTGACCCTTTCCCAACTGATAGACCCTCCTGGAAAATAGCATCCTTAATCATCTTCTCCCTCTGCTTATTGTTCAAAGTACCGAGATAATATCTTCATAGAACAATATCTCTTTCTGTAGAGCAGCGTCGTGGCCGATGAGTCATGTGATATGGGCAGTGAATATAATAACAAAGTATCTTATCTTTCTCCTCCATCTTGACCCCGACATTCAGCAATTCATTGCTCGTCGAACATCTGGATGTGGCCGAGCACATCTCCATCTTTTGACATCCGAAGGATGTAGAGGCACTTCTTTAGCATCAACTTGTTGCACATGTTCTTTCTCATGTAGAGGGCTTGCAACTTCAGAGTCCCTTTGGGGTCTTCTCTTTCAGTACTGAATAAAGGGCTAAATCTGCCAGACATCCTCTGATCGCTGAACATGCTTTCTTTTTTAATGACATTTACTGCTTATCTGTCATCCCATCTGGCCTTTTCTCCAAAGCCAGATCTAAACCCCGCGGCACAAGAAGGTCCTCTACTCAAACTTTTCATATGGAGAAACTTTCCTTCCCATCAAATTTTTCAAAATCTATTTTTATGCTACTATCCATGGCCTTGCTGAAATTTTTCAGCCCTTGAAGATCTTCAACCAATTTCTTCCTAAGCCTGGCTCTGATACCGACTGTTGGGGTTAGTCTTTGATGAACGGCAATGGAATCAACCTCGCTGGAGAAGTATCCTGGGCTTTCACCCTTTGTTGCCAACGATCAGATTGGTGTAGCAATAATGCGCTTGCTTTCAAACCCTTTGATCCAGGATTCGAATCACCACAGCCCCTTTTATAAGAATTTATTTAATTTTCTTGGATTTTCTTGGCTTGCTGGAATTTTTCCAAACCAGTTGACTGATCTTGGCTTTCTCTTGGCTTGGCTTGGAACTCCCCTCCCTTCTTCACGTGCATGAGGCTCCTTGGATCTCGTGAACAATCACCAAGAGACGCTGGCTTTCTCTTTTTCTTGAAGCTCCTAATGCCTTAGAAGCCCACGCTCCTCCACAAGTTTACTCCATGCGTACGTAAGTCCGGCTTCTTCCTTCTCCTCGCGTGAAGACGTCCGGCTTCTTCCTCTCACGAAGCCCACCCACGTCTTCATGCTGCGCCGTTGGCCACAAAGCCACCACGCTCGCTAGGAGAACGCCATTCCTCCCACGGCTTCATAACGAAGCCGTCCAAACGATGCCCGGTTGCTTCCCTGATCTCACGTGAACCTTGTCCGTGGGATCGCTTCAACGTGTGTTGCAGGCTTCATTCTTTTGGAAGGAAGGAAGCACCGCGAAGCCATGCAGCTTCGTTCCAAGAAGAAGAAGGCGGAGAAGAGATTGGGTGATGAGAGAGAATTGGCACAAAAGAATCTATTTTATTTCATCCAAACTCTAAAGATTATAGTTTAAATACATCCACCAAGTGGGTCATATCCAGACTCAACAAAACTCCCATGAATTAACCCAATGAGATTAAACTAATCTCAAAGCCCGTGTACACCCGTGACTTGATTTAATCTCAATCCTTGGACTCAACCCAGCCTAATTAAGTTAGCCCCTCTGGGCCTTGATAGCACCACACCAGGCCCAATAAGTCACAGATGTGTAGGATATTATTAAAAGACATCAAGCACAGATCATTACTTCTGTGAAAGATCCTGATGCCAAGTAGTTTTTAAGCACTTTACAAAAGGCACAATATCAATTTTGTTTTCATGAGGAATGTTGGGAGCAATCTGCATGTGTTCATGTTAAATTCTGTATTCTCAAAATCTTAGCTCAATTTTCAAATCATTGCTTTGTAATCTAGATTTGTTGTTATCTTGTTTTGCCTTGCAAATATAGTTTACAATCTATGAATCTAGTTCTTATTGGTCTTTTTCATTATTATTTATGAGCAATCCATTTACTTGGAATCTAACAAGTGTAGGGGTGTGCCAGGACATTTGATTTAATCTAAAAGGGTATTAGCAATTATGTGTGATTTACCTTTCCAATTTAAATCATACAACTGAATTTTTGATATATGTCACTGTGACTTGACATTTTGTCTTCTCCTGCTTTCTCAGTTATTTCTGTTGGTCATCTTTAAATGTTTATAGTTTTTAATAAAATGAATATGATGAAATCCTAATTAGAACTGATATTTTGTTTAAATTTGAGATGCCTTAAGCATATGCCATATTTATGGGATATCTATGGAACCTGGAATTATAGTCTGTGTGTGTATGTTAGGTTGTAATATGTATCTATGGCCTGTTAGGTTGCATGCCACTGAACTTGCTGCAATTCCTGGATTTGCAACTAAAATCCTGTGTTTGATTTCATTTGGTTTCATATTCAACATGTAACTGCAACTGTATCACTTTGAGGTTAATTTCAAGATTTTGACAAGATAAGACATTATATAACTATACAAATATTATTTTGATAATCAAGCAAAGTAAGATTATGTTATTAAGCATGCATTTTTTTTCCTCCTCACCAGAACCAACCTAACAGCTAACTTGTAATTTGGAATCCCATGATTGTGTTAGAAAAAGTTAAAAAAAAAAAAAAGGGAACGCGCGCGAGCGAAATGCTCGCGGACATTCTTTCCGTTGCGTGGATGTCCGTTGCCTCAACGGACATTATTGTGAACGTTGGAAGACCAACGTTTCAGAAACGGCCCAAATAATTTAATTTGTAAGCCGTTTTTGATGTAATTTGGGACTAATGGTTATTAGGCCTTTAAGGCCATTATGGGCCGAGCCATTGGAGCTTTTATGGGCCAAACCTATAAATAGGCTTAGGAATTCAGATTGAGAAAAGGAATCAATCTATAATATTTTGCCCTGATTTGTTTTATCTCATTTCTATTGATATTTCTTGGGCATCTGAAGGTAATCGTTGGGTTTGCACCTTCACACGATCATGCTCGTAGTAGGAGGATCGGGTCGAGCCGGGTCGTTGTACCTTGGGGACAGATCGCCAACAACCTGCACGAAGGGGCAAAAATCTGATCCTTAGGGCAGTGTCTAACACGCCTCGGTCCTGATTTGATCCATCTAATCTTTTTGTTTTACTTTATTTGTATATCTAAATTTCTATAACATATTTCTAGCAAATCTAGAAAGGGATTTTTTGTAAGATCAAAAATATTTTCCAACAGCTAAGGATCAGATATTTCCTTCTTCTCTAGAGATTGCTAGATTTTCATTCCATTTACTCATTCTGCTTTTGCATGAGTTTGCTCAACATATAAAGTTTTTATGCCACTCTGAAATGCATATGCATTAATGGTGCAAATGTTGCTATGCTAAATTATGATCATCCATTGGGCCCAAGATTTAAGGGAAAAAGATTATGGTTTGAATACTTATTATTTTCCTTGGGCAAAATATTAACATTGCTGCAATGCTTTAAACTATATTTCATAAGTTGATATTTTTATCGTTGGAAGGGATTGTTGTGCTATGTTGCTTTAAAAGAGTTAGTTGATACACGCCATTTTCTTCTTCCTTACTAATTTTTGTTAAATATATGGTAAAATGAATGCTCAGTTTATCTTCACCATCAGACTGTTAAGTGCTCATGTATATACATGGACAGAAATTGGTGTAACAAATCTTGGTTATTAAATAATTGGGCAATCATTGTCATGTACTTAGCCTATAATAAAAGCGACTGTCCAGCTATCTCTGCAATTTGCTATGCAATTGTTTTAGTACAAACAATTATTATTTGGTTTATCTGCTTCATTTGTAGTATCAGATTTTAATACATTTTGATATGCCTCGGGCGATATATGGTGAGCATAAAATATACTAAACTGATAAATAAGACATAACAAAAATAATAACATATGACATTGTTGTCTTATTCTAAATGTTAGACACTGATGAGCTTCCTTTGTCTTCTGACTTGTTAGAGGTTGAAGCTTGGATCTTGGTTTGTGTGCATGTGGTTTGTTCAACATGTCAGAGGCTTCTTTCTATTCACCGAACATTCATATGTTTAATTATATGTATATAAATACATACGCATTTATACATGTATGCATATAGGTACACAGACGTGTGCAAATCAGGTGGGGCTTGTCACAACTTAGTGCCCAAGTATATATGTAATATGTATACTTATTCTCTCATCAAGTTGGTGTAGTAACTAACAAAGCTAACAAATATAAAGCTGAAGTGCTAATCAGAAAGTGAATTACTTTGTTCACTGGATAGATGGACAAGGGGTGAAGTCATTAAACAGGTGGTTATCCATTAAGCATGAAAACAAAGCCTTATTGAAAAACACACATGCTTGCACTTGTGAACATGATATGCATGCTTGTATATAGATATATTTTTATATCATTTTATTATTTAACTTTTAAGTGCAGCTACTAGTATATATTTGCATTCTTACATAAATGCAAAAGTTTTTCTGTTCCAGATAAGTGTTTTCTGGTATAGTGATCAATATTTAATATCTCCTTGTTATGTTGAAGTTGCTAGACAAAAGTGACAGCATTGGGCAAATACTTATTGCTTACCTACTATTGTGAATCTTTTATGTTATCAAATGGCAAAGAATGGATGAACTTGGATGCTGTGACAAGGTTCATATAAATGCTCTATTTGAGTCTCTTGATATATTGCCATGAGATTTAATAAAAGTTTTTATAATTTACTAAATAATCTCATGACCGTTGGAATATCCAACTTATTGTTTACCTTATATTTGGATATTCAATTCTAATATCTTTGCCTGATTCTCTTATTTGAGGTCTAGTCAAAAATAATATTATCTCTTTAGAATTTGCCGAGAAGAATTTGGCAAATCAATTAAACAAGGGATTATCTAGGAGTTGAGTCCTAGATTCATCGAGGGGGATGTGGCTTAAGCCCATTATTTGGTCGCCAGCAGTGGATACCCAACCTCTGTGATTGAAGATCCCATGAATGAGGTTCAATGTGGTAGAAACGAAGCTGATTGAGTGATCGTGTTAGAGCACAAAATTTTGAAAAATTTTTCATCACATCCCTATGATGAGTGCTCTTATAAAGTGACAAAGTAAATTTGTGTAAGGTTGAGTCATACTCTTAATGGATCCGAGGTAGGTTATCTGCAGGGTATTATCACAAATACCCTTGGAGGATTCACCTATATGAGAATCGTCATATTAGGCCGTGACTAAAGGTTTGGGCTAACCTTAAAGAATTCTCATGAAAAATCAAGGTACTAAGCGCAAGGCCTTTAATATGCACTGACCGCTTAAACCCAATTGATCCATACTGTGTGTGATTAGTAGAAGTCTGAGTCAAAGGACCTAGTTCAAGGTCTAATCCACTATGGTTCCTTCAGATGTATACAATCAATACTAAGTGAGGTTCAAGTCCATAGGATACCTCACCTATTGCGCAGTATAAGATGCCCTAAAAATTTTGTTATATTTATTTTATTTTATTTTTTATTTTAAACTTTTATGGGAGATTGTTAGAAAAAGTTAAAAAAAAGGGAGGGAATGCCTACGAGCGAAATGCTCGCGGACGTTCTTTTCGTTGTGTGGACGTCCGTTGCCTCAACGGACATTATGTGAATGTTGGAAGACCAACGTTTCAAAAACGGCCCAAAAAATTTAATTTGTAAGCCATTTTTAATGTAATTTGGGGCTAATGGCCATTAGGCCTTTAAGGCCATTATGGGCCGAGCCGTTGGAGCTTTTATGGGCCGAGCCTATAAATAGGCTTAGGAATTCAGATTGAGAAAAGGAATCAATCTATAATATTTTGCCCTGATTTGTTTTATCTCATTTTACTTCTTTTTTCTATTGATATTTTCTTGGGCATCTAAAGGTAATCGTTGGGTTTGCACCTCTACACGATCGTGCTTATAGTAGGAGGATCGGGTTGAGTCGGGTCGTTGTACCTTGGGGACAGATCGCCAACAACCTGCACGAAGGGGTGAAAATTTGATCCTTAGGGCAGTGTCTAACACGCCTCGGTTCTGGTTTGATCCATCTAATTTTTTTGTTTTACTTTATTTGTATATCTAAATTTCTATAACATATTTCTAGCAAATCTAGAAAGGAATTTTTTGTAAGATCAAAATATTTTCCAACAGATTGCAACTGCACGAAACTCTATTTACACAGCATTCCTCATCACAAGCAACCAAAAAGACCCTTTAGTGTATTTCAGTTTAACAGTGACAGTATATTCTTAAAATCTAAAAGGACGTGATCTTTGTAATAAAAATGACCATCAAAAAATTTGGGAAAAATGCTCCTGTCCGTTAAACAAATATCAAGATATTGCTGTATTAACTTTTAGGAATATCTTTGGATCATGGTACATACTAGAAAGGTGCTAGTAGATGATGGGCTTATGAATGTTCAAGGAGGGAAGCATGAGCGAAAGGTTATGCATGCAACCAGGGAGCCTGGTTAAGAAATGGAGTTCAATATGATAACTATTTATGTATCCATTAGTTTCCCATGGTAGATCCTCCGGGCCATTGATTTTGAAAATTATCTTTTCTTTCCATGTCATTTCTTGATTACAATGGTTTGAACATGCTCAATTTTTTCTAAGAAAAAAGAAAAAAGCTTCCATTTTCAACAAAAGATATCTAATTTTTCTAACCAATGCCATCATCTTCCTTTCCGAGGGTAAATAACTGTCTGAACATCTGTCAGTGTTCCCTGAATATTGTCCTGGTCTGTTAATTATGATGCATGTGAAGGCTTAATTAAATTATGGTATGTAGGTCTAAAAGCCAATTATAATAAATTTTAAGTGATACTTGGTTTTTAGGTGGTGCAAAATGAAAATTGCTGTGGCTTCTCTTATTTTTGTAGTTGGATATTACCTTTTTTGAACACATGTTCCAGTCATCATGCTCGACTTTTTTCAAAAATGTTTGGGGCTTAAGCATGTTTGGTAGTTCTGTTTTAATTTCTCCCTACATAAATGCAATTTCTTCCTCATATTGCTGTTATATTTGCAGTATTAGAAGACGTGCTCTTGATTTACTTTATGGAATGTGTGATGTTTACAAATGCCAAGGATATAGTTGAGGAGTTATTGCAGGTACAAGTGAATCTTATGATATATACAAAGAGCTTTTTCTGAATGAGTGCCTACCTATTGCTATTTAGCTGATATATGTTTTATATTTACACTTGCCAACTGAATTATGAGAGTTATCTCACTTGTTCTCTTTCTTCAGCATCTTAGCACACCAGATTTGGCAATAGCAATTATTTAATGTATGTTTACAGTTGACACCCGATTATGAAAGCCATTTTACTTGCTTTCTTTCTTCTCTAATATCTTAGCACAGCAGATTTTGTGATGCGTGAAGAACTGGCACTAAAAGCTGCCATTGTGGCAGAGAAATTTGCTCCAGATCTTTTATAGTACAGCTTCTAACTTTCACATGGTTGTATATATAACTCTTTCATATTTTGTACCATATTAAGTGTTTTTCTTGATGTTTTTCTTTTCCTTTTTGTTCTAAGGGTTGATGGGATACTCTCAGATTTTGATTCCATTGATTCGGTAAGAGAAAAATTAAACAATTTTAATTTTTCTTATAAGCTTCTGAAGCATCAGATTCTTGCGGACAGGATGATGATCTTCCTTCTACAAATCATTAACCTCAGCTTTTTTTAGTTTTTAATGATATTTTATATATTTTTAAATTTTGTTAAACTTTAAATTGTAACAAACTTTCTTATAGTGGATTGTAATGAAATTTTTATTTATAATTTTTATTTGGATGTGAAGAATATATACAATGCGATTTTTTTATTTGTTATGATTGCATTATACACATTTAATATAAATTTGTACATATTTTAATTTTAAAATAATTTAGGGTGTATGAATGTGAATGCTGTCACTTTATTTGAGTTGGGAATTAGGATAGACTTGTAGAATGCGAAGAGTTGTAATCTTTAGTTAATGGGGACAAAGGCTTGATGATAATGGTACGGTGTGTGTTGTCTGAATGATATTCGGAAACACTATATTTAGTGTGTTGATATCCTCTTGACCCCTAGCCTAGCGGACACTTTAATTAAGTTTTGAATATTTAACTCTCAAGTTGCCTGTGAGTGATTTATATTTAGTTTCTAATTAACTATAACATCATGCCGAGCTCTGGCTTTGTCTTTGTTAGGGAGATCTATTGTTAAACCAACTTTATTATCAGGATTACTATAATATTTGGTTGGAGGTGTGGGAATTAAGCTTGTTGGATTTAAATAAATAGGTTGGTGGCAGGCGGTGCAGGGAAGACCGGTCAATGACTCAACGTAAGCTATTGTTAAACAAACTTTATTATCAGGATTACTATAATATTTGATTGGAGGCGTGGGAATTAATCTTGTTGGATTTAAATAAATAGGTTGGTGGCAGGCGGTGCAGAGAAGACTGGTCAATGACCCAACGTAAGCACGTTGTGGAGCTGGATGATTATTTTATTTTATTTTTATATATTATTTTATAAGAGAAAAAAATATGCATAGGCGCCACATATAAGGGTAGAAAAGTCTTTCTATCTTATTTTCTGATAAATATATTATCTGAATTAAGATAAAAATGAGAGGTATATTAATGAAAATTTAAAATAAAATTGGGAAAGTTATTAAAATAAATAAGATTGCGGTTGGAGTCAAGTAACCGAAATAGTTTTCCGGTGCTTAAAAATGAAGGGGGCAATGCCTTTCACCACTGTTTTGAAAACCGGACTGGATCGGCCAGTTGAACCGGTTTAATCGGAACCGGTCATCCGTCCGATCCAATTTTATTATTAAAGCTAACTTTTCTAGATTTTGAAGAACTGGTTCAACCCCGGTTTTTAAACTTCTAAGTTTAAAAAATAAAGTTAGAGTTAGATTTTTTTACGGTTTTTAAAACAGTCTGACCTTTCGTCTTCCTTCATCCGCCGTTACCTCTGCCTCTCCTTTCGGGTATGCTTCCTCTTTTTTTTTGATTTTTTTTATCCCAATGCTTTTTTCTCTACTGTCTTTGATTATTTTTTATTTTTTTTTGCCCAACTTTGTACTTTATCTTGTTCCTTATTTTATGCTCTCTCTCTATTTCTCATGTCCGTAGAAGAGCAAGAAGCCTTCGTCTATTGATTTCTTTTACTTTTTTTCTTTTGTCTTCTGATACTATCGGTTATGGAAATAGAATGGAGGAAACAGACAAATAAGTTCTTGTGATTTCCTTTGCTTATAATACGTATGTGAGGAGTGGAGAGATAAACCGAAGAGCGAATGAAAGTGAGGAGGCAGAAGCACCGATAGGGATAGTCCCAGTGATCTTAACAAGTGGATTTAAGTTTTATGAGTTTTTATTTTTTAAGCCGATGCTTGCTGTGTAAAAATATGCCTTCATGGACAATAATAAATAAATTTTTTTATAGTTAATATTTATATTTTATTATTTTAATATTATTAAATTAAAATTAATTATGACATCATCGAGTTCGACCAAACCGGTTTATCCGGTCGAACCGATTGACCCATGACCCAAATGTAAAGCCGATTCGTTGTCCGATCCGATTTTCAAAACATTGCCTTTCACTCTTGAACATCGTATCGCATCTGACGTGCTTGTTGCACCGGTAGGTGACCATAACCAGACTCGCATGTGACTTTCCATGTCATCCACAACATCACTCAGAGGCCCGCGCTTTGTTATCTACATGGTGTGCATGCCCGAAAAGTTTCATTTTTTTTTTTCAGGCCTATGCTTTTTAAAAGCGTCGGACAAATTTTTCCTCACTTTCATTTTACTGATACTTTTAAAAGCATCGAAATATTTTTTTTCAATGCTAATAAGCATCGAAAAGAAGGATTTAAAGAGAGGAAAAAAAACAACTATTATGCAAATTAAAGAATTTCATACATAGGCTTAAGCAACTTCCTAACAATGATATTATATGATACCACTACATCTTTTAAATATAAAGAGAATATACTTGATGAATGTGTATATCTTAGAGTTTTTGAGAACTGTTGCCGCCGGGATCCATCCTCCGACTCGGGCGCAGTCGATCTCCAGGGGCGGACCTGCACACAAGTCCTCGCGCGAGAGGCGTTGGGGGTGGCCCTCCGCGGAAGACCCTCCGACGCTCAAGTCAGTGGGAGAAAATCGGCGATCAATCAGAAAACGGAAGGTGGATCCCTCCGGGAGTCTCTCCGGGGGCGGCCAATCGGAAGCTCTAGGGGGCGAGAGCACCGACGAGCAGCAGGAGAGTGGGAGTGAGGGTGTGAGCGCATGCGTACCTGAGGGAATCTGTGAGCGTGATATTTATAGGCTGTCACCTGGATCTTGAGCGCCTTCTGGAAGGTTCAGAGGTTGTTAGGATACGGGGTGGATCGAATCAGGCCGTTGTGGGGCTGTTGGGATCCGTATCTTGTCTGTTAGGGGATCGACGGCTAGGAGAGCTCCTTGATGGCTTGAGATCTGGTAGGTGTGTAGGTCTCAGGTAGCCTTGATAGGTTCTAGACCACTTCTCACATGATTCCTTGCCTAGGATGTCGTTACAGTAGGCTTAGGCTCTCCCGCGTCAGGTTCCGCGGAGGTGAGTATTGGATCGTGGGTCGTTCAGTGAAGCCGGGCCATGGAGGCTCGGGAAAAACGAGCCACTGGAAGCTCGGGAGGGCCGAGCTATGGGAGCTCGGGAGAGCCGAGCTAGGGAAGCTCGGGAGGCCGAGCTATGGAAGCTCGGGAGAGACGAGCTATGAGAACTCGGGGAAGGCGAGCTATGGGAGCTCGGGAGAGCCGAGCTATGGAAGCTCGGGGAAGACGAGCTAGGGGAGCTCGAGAGGCGAGCTATGGAAGCTCGGGAGAGCCGAGCTATGGGAGCTCGGGAGAGGCGAGCTATGGAAGCTCGGGAGAGATGAAGGGAGGAGGTCGGTCTTAGCCTCTTGCACGGATATTAATGCAATGACGGTTTTACCCCCTAACACATGCCCTCCACTCCCTAGTTCGAAGCGTAGGTTCGGGCATAGGGAGTATAAGTCCAGGTGGCACGCTTTGTATGGGGCGATTTGGTTTAGACAGCCCGTGCAATGATGCTCTAATTAATGCGGCAGGGTCATCATGCCTTCGTGGGTAAGGCTCTCCAAGAGTGACGGTTGGGAATACGCCACGTCGCGAATCCCGATTAATACGGCGTTTGTCGAGGCGGTTCCGGACGCCTGGGCGGCGCCTCGTCCTCTCAAGATGGCTTCCTTAGTGGGGAAGCAAAGCGGTAGCGTGCTATATATATACATGTTTGCAGTATCTCTCGTTTTGTTTCTTGAAGAGTCTCCCCCCCGCACTCGCCGTTTCGCCTGGTGCTTTTCTCGGCTAAGATGACGATGAGCCCCGACGACGTAGCTTCGGAGATCGTTGCTGAGGATTTGGGAAGGATTTATCAGAGGTATGGCATACCCTCAGATGTCGTTCTGCAAGTGCCGGAGCCTGGACATAGGGTCTCGCGAGACCTGGAGCGCGGGGTCTTCGTTTATGAAGACAGCTTGAAAGCAGGCTTCCGTTTTCCTCTCCACCCCTTGGTGAAGGAAATCATGACTCATTACAACATCTGTCCGACGATGGTGGCCCCAAACAGCTGGCGAAGCATCATCGGATTTATCTCAATGTGCCACCAAATTCGGATTGTCGCCACTCTCCCTCTTTTCGTGCCTGTTATCATCTGATACCCGGAGGAAATCGGAGTGGCCATATATTGGACCTCGAAGGTCCTTCAACGTGATTGTGGATAAGCCGTCCTCTATCAAGGGATGGAAGAGTCGATTCGTTATCGCAGAGGGGAACATTGGTTCCGACTTCCCTCGGAAATGGGGAAGCTTTGTAGGGATGCGGAAACGCATCCGATTTTGTCAGAGCAGGAGGAGAGGGATTTGGACGTCCTTCGCAATGGCCAAGTGTTTTCGGCCAACGATCTGTTATCGGAGGGGGCCCTCTTCGCCGCCGGGCTTAGCCCCCTGGACCCGCAAGGTGAGTCCTCCCTTTTACTTTCTCCGCTGTGTGCTACCCGACGAACGTGTTTGGATTTAATCGCATATGTTCCATTCTTGCAGCCAAGAGGTCAGCATTGTCGAGCCTCGCCAAAAGGAAGAGAGGCAAGCGTTCAGGGGAGAGCAGCGGCGTGGATAGCGGTAGGCCCGAAAAAAGGGCTCATACCTCCTTAAGGAGCTCGCCGGACGCCGGAGCGGCCATGATAGAAGCGCCGGGGCGAAGGAGGATCCAGGGAGGACAGCGCGATCCCTTGCCCTCCCGTATTGGAAATATCGGATAGTTCAGATAAGACTCCGTTGGCCCGTCCGACCGCGTCCCCTATGAAAGAGGAACCGGCGACGGATCTGGCGGAAGCGGTCATTTCTGGGGGGCCTTCCGCCTCCGCGGGACCACTACTGACTCCAGTAGGAGAGGGAGAGGGAACAGCTGCAGTCGATGAGGTTCAGGGCGAGCTCCCTCTTGGTCTTTCTGCGGGGAGTCGGTGGTAGCGACGCTGGGTCGCCCGCGGCGGTTCAAGAAGCAGGCCAGATAGAGGCTCCGGCGGAGCCTGCAGGGGAGGCGCAAGTGACAGCGACGGAAGGAGGCGCGATGGAAGAGGGATCACAGCAAGATAAGAGTCCCGCGATGGAGACTCCTCCGAGAAGGATTTTGGGGAGGCTGGCGCTTGGGTTGGCCGAGTTATCTAAGGAGACTCAAGCCAAAATTCTGATGGAAGAAGCTGGGAAGCTGAAGGCTTCTCAGTCGGAGGTCGCTCGGGTTGGCTCCTTGGGCGGAGATGATCAACCCGGTAGCTCGAACGCGGGTGTTGAGGAGGCATTTTCTGCCTTAATGAGGTCGGCCTTGTATCCGGGTGCAGATCCTCGGCGGACAAGTTTGCGGATTGGAGTTGGTTGATGCCGCGTTTGGGCAGCAGGGAGTGGCGAAAGTATCCACCTTCTCCCCGATATCGACAATCCGACCCTTATGAAGATGATGCGGGCCTATGCCTCTCGGGTGAGTTATCACTTCTTGGGCGGCGGATGCTTTCTGATTGACTTAATCGTGAATTTTTATCATTTTTTTGTCCTGCAGAGTGTCCTGCTTTCTCGGGCGATGTGCTGGCGTCTGAGTTTGGCGACGGGGGCCAGCATTCAGGCCAGGAGAGACAACGCCGAACTCCGATCGCGAATGAAGGTGTCTGAGAAGTTCGAGGAACTTATGGCTATTAGTAACAGAGGTTTGGAGGGGATGAAGGCGGCATATCAGGCCGCTCTAGCCGAAGCGTCCAAGCAAAAGCAAAGTGGAGGAGTTGCAGGGACTCCTGGCGAAGAATGAAGACGCGTGCCTGGAGCTGGCTAGAGTTGAGTCGAAACATTCCGAGGAGGTGAAGGCGATGCGGCGGGAACATAGTGAGAGTTTGGGTCGGCTGGGAAGGGAAGCTGCCGACGAGAGAAAACGCCTGACCAGAATGCTCGATGAGTGAGGAGAAACTGAAGCGGCGCGATGACGAAATCGCCGACTTGAGGGAGGCGCTAAATGGCACCAAGGGATGATAGCTCGGGTGAGCAACGAGCTATCCCAAGCCCGGGAGAGGTCGAAGCCAAACAGTCGAGGATTAATGTTCTCCAGGAGAGGGTCGAGCTGGTCGGGGCTGATAGAACAAGGGCCAGGGGTGAGGCCGAGGAGCTGACCAAAAGGTTGGCCAGACGAGAGGAGGAGGTACGATCTCATTCCCCCCCTTTTTAGTTTCTTTAGTTGGTCTCTTGTGATGCCGACTGATTTTGGTTTTGCAGATGCAAAGTTAAGGTTGGAGAATCGGGCTCTCCAAGGCGAGCTCGTGTCTAGCCGCAATAAGAGCTCAGAACTCGAGGCGCGGTCCGGCGAGTTCGAGGAGCAAAACGTTATTCTGCGGGCTCAAGTTGCGGAGGCTGAGAAGCAAGTGCTGAGGCTAAGGTGCAGCTCGCCATACTCAAGGGGGAACGGGACGCGATCGGCGTTGACGCCTTCCAACTTGGAATGGAAGAGTGCAAAGACAAGATATCCAGTGAGCACCCGAAATGGGATCTCTCTTTTCTGGATACTGAAGCTCCTGATGCCGGTGAGTCCGAAGGAGAAGAGGAGGATGAATACGTCGACGTCTCCGATACCGATCCTGGTGCCGCCCCGGGTCCCAGCGAAGCCGCAGCTTCTGAAGGACGATCGCAAACTGCCGCTGAAGGGGCAAAGGCATTAGAGAAAGGCGAATCTAGTCACACCTCTGCGGATGTAACCGAGGGTTCCTCCAAACTGATGTGGTTCCCGGCCTTTAAGAGCCACCTCTGTGTTTTGCTTTCTGAAAATCTGACTATGTCTTTCAATGAATGAACTTTCTATTTCTATTTGAGTGTTTTTCTTTGGATGGCCCTTTGCTCCAAATTTCGCCTCAATCGCGAGCGACTTATGGCTTGTTGACGCTTTTTGGGTCATCTTTATTTCGGGATCAAGGGAATGCATTGGCTTGGCCCAAGGCGGGGCGATAGCCTGACTGGCGAACCGATAGACGATCTGGTTCGGTTTGTGTCTAATTAAAACTTGAGAAATGAAGCCAGTCGGTTAAGACCGACGGACAGGTAGGTCGGCTTGGGCCGATGAGCAAAGTAGGTCGGCTAGGGCTGACGAGCAAAGTAGGTCGGCTAGGGCCGACGAGCAAAGTAGGTCGGCTAGGGCCGACGTATGAGGGTGGTTGCCGAAGTATTTTTCGTTTCCTTTTGGTCATTTCCTTCTTTTTCGGTGAATGAAAGTTTGCGTAGCCTTCGCGCTCATTTTTGCTTTGAGACGCTCGATTTTGTCGCACAAGTTCTTCGAGCGACAACTTCGTCAGGGAGCGATCGGCGGACAATCGGTTTTCGCTTTTTTGCTGTTCTGCCAGCGCTCTGCCATTCTGCAGGAAAATCGGTTTTTATTTCACCGAAATTGATGATACGGCCTGTAGGGGAAAAAGCTGTTCTGGTGCTTTCGGAAGGTGTTCTTTTCCCATGTGGGTCGTTTTGACGTACGGCGCACGCAGCCGTTTACCATTGGAGGACATTATTTTCGTAGGACGATCTCCTGAACCTGCCAGTTTCCGTAATGCCAGTGGACGATTCTCTGCATTTAATGATCGCGATTCGGGATCAAGAGGAAATCTTCGCATGCGTCATAGTTCAGGCGGTGGGCTCGGCGCGCAATAGGGCGCCGCTTTCATCCTGGGAGGCCACGTGGAGGTATGGCCCAGGTGTTTGAATCTCGGGGCTTACAGCCTTGGTAATTGTTCCCAGGCCATTTTTGGCCTATAAAAAGGGGAAGTGGGGTTGTGTTAAGTCATCCCCAAAGTTTCTTTCCCACTAGAGTTTTCATCATGCTCGTTTCTCTGCTGTTGCGAGTGGGAGGACCGAGCTTTCCTCTTGTAAGCTCTTTGCCTCCGGATAGTTGGGGCGATGAAGGAGCTGCCGAAGAGTGGCTCGCCCTTAGGGGATGAGTCCCGGAGATCATATGGAGAGCGCACATGGAGGGCGCAGAGATCACACGGAGAGCGCACACACGCTCTTCCAGTGTGACCTTTGTGGTTCCCCTTCGGGACGTATGGTAGGAGGTGCACGCGGGCTCCCCATGACTCGCTTGAACTTCTCCTCCTCCCTCGATTTGGATTCCTGGGCTCGTCCGCCTGGGAATCTTTTGCCACATGGGGAGGGGGTGAAAGCGTGCCGCCCGCCGACACCTTGTCCTTGAGCCATGGCAAGGTAGGGCGCACACTCGGTTTGGGAGAGCGTTCCGACGCCAGGGTCCGCTGGCTTCCTACCTGCTCGCCGGGGGTCCCTCGATTGGGGTGGTCTGCCCTTTCCAGTCACCCTGATATCTCGGTTGGGTCACCGAGATATCATTATTGACTGAAGCTGGTCCGCAACGATTGGTCCATGTCGCCCGGCCATTATCGGCTCGAGCTGACTGGATGCGGCTTATCTGGTTCGGCGTTGGACGCCGGAGCATCACAGTTGCCCAGATCTGCTTTGGAGCAGTTGCCCGAGCTTTGTACTTGTCTTTATTTTATGCATTTCGATGCTCTTGTAACGCCTTTCAGGCATTTGTAACTGGTTTTGATGGCAATAAAGAGAGTTCTATTCTGTTTCTCAATCTTTATTTCTTTCGTGCCAAGTTTATTGTTGTTGTTGGTCATGGGGTACAAGGCGTCCCGCTCGTTTTGAGGCTCGGCCTTGCCGAGGTTTGGGGAATTTACTTGGCCCTGCCAAGGTTCGGAGCACTTGTCGTTCGACCCTACCGAGGTCGGAGACGTTTTACTTGGCCCTGCCAAGATTCGGAGGGTTTGCGGCCCGAAGTTCGGAGATTTCATTGCTCGGCCCAGCCGAGGTTCGGAGAATTTTTACTTGGCCCTGCCAAGGTTCGGAGATTTGTTGCTCGGCCCAGCCGAGGTTCGGAGATTTCATTGCTCGGCCCAGCCGAGGTTCGGAGAATTTTTACTTGGCCCTGCCAAGGTTCGGAGAACTTGTAGCTCGGCCCAGCCGAGGTTCGGAGAATTTTTACTTGGCCCTGCCAAGGTTCGAGAGAAAGGTTTGTAGCTCGGCCCAGCCGAGGTTCGGAGATTCGGGGCTCGGAGAAATGACTTAGTTGCCACTATGAGCCGTAGTGTTAGGTCCCTACGGCGCTTGGTGAGGGGCGTCAGGGCGGAATGGGCGGTACATGGCCATGCTCTTTATTTATGACGTTATCCCTCCCGAGGGGACAAGTCACCGCCAGGCTGGATTTCTTTCTTTTTTGCGCTTCCCAAGAAGGGGGCCAGCTTTAAAAGAGCTTGGGGAAGTGTCGGGAGCATTCATGATGGGGGCCGGCAGATCGGGAAATACTCTCTTCAGGGGGGTTCCCGAATAGTCCGTATGTGTTTACCGATCTCTCTCGGGATGGGGCATGGCCCTTCGATTCCGTAGGCACTAAAGCGATGACATGTGGTGAGTTCTCGTAGGTCGGTGGCTACGGTGCGACCGATCGAGATACTCGCCTGGCAAGTATAAATATGACCGAGGGATGTTGGTCTTAGCCATCCCTCGTTTAAGTTTCGAAGCAGATTCGGCCATGGGCTTTCAAGGAGGACGATCATCCGAGGAATTGCGTGCGTTGATCAACGGTTTGCTTCACCCGCCAAGTGGCCGTCCCACAATTACTGTTGATAGATTGGGCCTGGCATCGACCCTTGCGAGCCAACAGTAGCTCGTGAGGGTCGTCGAGGAGTACGTGGATGTCTCCACGAGGGAGGCGAAGGCCCTGCGCCGGGTGGCGGACCGGCAGAGGGAGAATCGTGTCGCTCTGCCAGCAGGTCGCTGACCTTACTGAGCGCCTGGAGGACCTGCTGGCGTCTGGGAGCGACACAGAACCTTAGTTAGGGCCTCCTACCCGATCTCTCTCGGGATGGGGCACGGCCCTTCGGATTCCGTAGGCACTAAAGCGATGACATGTGGTGAGTTCTCGTAGGTCGGTGGCTACGGTGCGACCGATCGAGATACTCGCCTGGCAAGTATAAATATGACCGAGGGATGTTGGTCTTAGCCATCCCTCGGTTTAAGTTTCGAAGCAGCATTCGGCCATGGGCTTTCAAGGAGGACGATCATCCGAGGAATTGCGTGCGTTGATCAACGTTTTGCTTCACCCGCCAAGTGGCCGTCCCACAATTACTGTTGATGGATTGGGCTTGGCATCGACCCTTGCGAGCCAACAGCAGCTCGTGAGGGTCGTCGAGGAGTACGTGGATGTCTCCACGAGGGAGGCGGAGGCCCTGCGCCGGGTGGCGGACTGGCAGAGGGAGGAGATCGTGTCGCTCTGCCAGCAGGTCGCTGACCTTACTGAGCGCCTGGAGGACCTGCTGGCATCTGGGAGCGACACAGAACCTTAGTTAGGGCCTCCTTTGCTCTTTGTTTTTCTTTGTTTTTTCTTGTACTTTCCTTCCTCAAATGAAAAAAGGCCCTTTTTGGACAATCTTCTCATTTCGCGAGTTTTAGCTCTAAAAAATGCCACTCGTGTAATAGCTGGGGAGCCTGGGTGGCTCCACTAGTTCACGCGCTGAGTCATGGCTCTGTTTGAGATAGGCGCTTTGTTCGGCAGGTTATAGGGCGTTGCCCAAAGACTTTAGTAGTAAAAGGGGAATTTCCCTGGCTTTTCCTGGGGCTCGTGGTTGGTTACGCGGGGCTTATTGAACCCTTTAGGGGTTTGCCGGAGGCACATTCTTTGTGCGTGTTGACGGTTTTCGCTTAGTGTGCCTTTTTCCAAACTGGCTGAAGTTCTAGGGACTATTTGGAAGTCCTTAGGCTTTAACTGGGGCCTGCGTACTTCGGTTTTCCGCCGGTATTTTAGCCTGAATTTATTGCTCAACCCGGCCGAGGTTCGGAGAATTTTTTCTTGGCCCTGCCAAGGTTCGGAGAATTTGTAGCTCGGCCTAGCCGAGGTTCGGAGAATTTTTACTTGGCCCTGCCAAGGTTCGGAGAATTTGTAGCTCGGCCCAGCCGAGGTCGGAGAATTTTTACTTGGCCCTGCCAAGGTTCGGAGAATTTGTTGCTCGGCCCCGCCGAGGTTCGGAGAATTTTTACTTGGCCCTGCCAAGGTTCGAAGAATTTGTTGCTCGGCCCAGCCGAGGTTCGGAGAATTTGTTTTCTTGGCCCTGCCAAGGTTCGGAGAATTTATTGCTCGGCCCAGCCGAGGTTCGGAGAATTTTTACTTGGCCCTACCAAGGTTCAGAGAATTTGTTGCTCGGCCCAGCCGAGGTTCGGAGAATTTTTACTTGGCCCTGCCAAGGTTCGGAGAATTTGTTGCTCGGCCCAGCCGAGGTTCGAAGAATTTTTACTTGGCCTGCCAAGGTTCGGAGAATTTGTTGCTCGGCCCAGCTGAGGTTCGGAGAATTTTTACTTGGCCCTGCCAAGGTTCGGAGAATTTGTTACTCGGCCTAGCCGAGGTTCGGAGAATTTTTACTTGGCCCTGAAGGTTCGGAGAATTTGTTGCTCGGCCCAGCCGAGGTTCGGAGAATTTTTACTTGGCCCTGCCAAGGTTCGAAGAATTTGTTGCTCGGCCCAGCCGAGGTTCGAGAATTTTTACTTGGCCCTGCCAAGGTTGGAGAATTTGTTGCTCGGCCCAGCCGAGGTTCGGAGAATTTGTTGCTCCCAAGGTTCGTTTGTTGCTCGGCCCAGCCGAGGTTCGGAGAATTTTTACTTGGCCCTGCCAAGGTTCGGAGAATTTGTTGCTCGGCCCAGCCGAGGTTCGTTCCTGTTCAGACAAGTAGCTCGGTCGTGCCGAGGATTGGTAAGCAGCATCTATTTCTTTTGCAATCTTTGGCAATGTAGTGCATAATGATTCATTGCAAATTAAAAAATGTGCGACAGGAAGGTATAATGAGGCATATGAAAATGGACTTAGAGAGGACGTACCCTATTGATAATATTTACGGAGATTGTCCGAGTTCCACGTCCGGGGATGGATTTCCCATTCAAATCTTGTAGCTTGTAGGTTCCCGGTCCAATGATCTCCGCTACTTGGTACGGGCCTTCCCAGTTTGGCGCCAGCTTTCCTTGTTCCAGCGGTTTGGAAACAGAGGCTTTTCGCAGGAAGGCTTTCCCTTTGACTCTGGAGGCGTGGTAACGGGCCACCCTTTGTTGATAGCAGCCACTCTGATCCGGGCCTTCTCTCTATCTCCTCTACCAGGTCGAGGTTGGTGCGGAGCTGTTCGTTGCTAGCTTCCTCTGAGTAGCTTTCCACCCGCAACGATGGGAGGCCTATTTCCACAGGGATAACGGCCTCCGTGCCGAAGGCCATCCGGAATGGGGTTTCACCTGTCGGGATTCTCGGGGTGGTGCGGTAGGCCCATAGGACATGATGCAGCTCATCCGCCCACCTGCCTTGGGCTCTGGAAAGGCGAGCTTTGATCCCCTGAAGGAGGGTCCTGTTGGTCACTTCGGCCGCTCCGTTGGCTTGTGGATGCCCGACCGAGGTGAGGTGGTGACGGATTCCATGCTCCTCACAGAACTGGCGGAATTTAGTTGTCAAACTGCTTACCGTTATCGGTGATTATGGTGTGCGGGAGGCCGAATCGGTGATATTTGTGCAACTGCTTCCGCCTCGACCCATTTAGTGAAGTAGTCGATGGCGACAAATAGAAATTTCGCTGCCCCGTGGCAAGCGGGAATGGGCCGAGGATGTCCATCCCCCATTTGGCGAAGGGCCAAGCGGAGGATATGGAAACTAGTTCGGCGGAGGGGAGCCTTTGGATGCTTGAGTGCCTCTGGCATGGGTCGCAGGCTCGGACTAGATCGTCTGCATCCTTCTGCATGGTCGGCCAGTAGTAGCCTTGTCGCAGCACCTTGTGGCATAGGGACCGGCTTCCCAGATGGTTGCCGCAAATCCCTTCATGTACTTCGCGCAGAGCATAATCTGCTTCGGACGGGCGAAGGCATCTGAGCAGCGGCATGGAGAAGGACCGTTTGTAAAGCTGGTTGTCGATCAGCACGTAGTGGGTGGCCTGCAGCTTCAGCTTTCTAGCCTCTCTCCGGTCGGGAAGCGACCCTTCTTTGAGATATTTAAGAATGGGGTCGAACCATGATGGTTCGGCTTCAACTTGCATTATTCGGTCGGCTTCCGCGATGCTGGGCTTTTCCAGAGTCTCCAGGTGGAACTTTTGTTCGGCGTCCATTGACTCCGCGGTCGCCAATCGAGAGTAGGTCGGCGCGGGCATTCTCGGATCTGGGAATCTGAATGATTTCAAATTCGGCAAAATGGGGAAGCAGGCTCCGCACCTCCTTGAAGATATCGAACCATGTTCGGCTCCCGGGCTTCAAACTCTCCTCGTACATGACCGGCTACCAGCTGAGAGTCGGTGAAGGCATTAAGCTTCTCCACCTTCAGATTGCGGGCGATTCGGAGGCCGGCTAACAGGGCTTCGTACTCGGCTTCGTTGTTGGAGGCCGGGAAGAGAATCGGACGCCATATTCAAAGGTTATCCCCCGGACTGGTGAGAACCAGGCCCGCACCGGAGCGATGGGCATTAGATGACCCGTCGACATGGAGGAGCCACCGGGCTCCAGATTTTGGTTCTTCGGGGAGTCTGGGGTAGAACCGTCCTCCGGGATGGTACACTCGAGGAGGAAGTCGGCTAGCACCTGAGCTTTGATGGCTGGGCGAGGCTGAAAGTGTATGTCATGCTCGCTCAACTCGACGGCCCACTTGGTCATTCTTCCCGATGTCTCGGGACGGTGGACTACCGCCTTGATGGGTTGGTCGGTCAGGACCGTCACAGAATGTGCTTGGAAGTACGGTCGCAGCTTCCGAACTGAGGTGATTAAGGCCAACACCATCTTCTCAATTCTGCTGTACCTCGTCTCCGCATCGCGGAGTAGCCTGCTGACATAGTAGATCGGCTTCTGGACTTTGCCTTCTTCCCTGACCAGCACCGAACAGACGGCACCTCTGAAACAGCCAGGTACAAGAATAGGGTCTCGCCCGGGGCCGGACTGCTGAGGAGTGGGGGCGAGCCGAGGTATTTCTTGAGATCTTGAAATGATTTTGGCATTCAGGAGTCCACTGGAAGTTTTAGCCGACCGGAGGGTTTTGAAGAAGGGGAGGCATCTCTCGGCCGACCGCGCCACAAAGCGGTTAAGAGCCGCTATCCTCCCGGTTAGGCGCTGGACCTCTTTAACAGATGCCGGGGGCGCCATTTGTTGGAGAGCTTGAATCTTCTGGGGGTTAGCTTCGATACCTCGCTGGGAGACCATGAAGCCGAGAAACTTCCCGGAGTTAACGCCGAAGGCGCATTTGGTCGGATTGAGTCTCATCCCATACTTGCGCAGCGTTGCAAAGCTCTCTGAGAGGTCCTCGACATGCCGTGATGCTTCCTTGCTTTTGACCAGCATGTCGTCCACGTACACCTCCATATTCCGGCCGATTTGCTCCTTGAATACTTTGTTAACCAGCCTCTGGTAGGTGCACCTGCATTTTTAAGACCAAAAGGCATGACACGGTAACAGTAAGTACCTCGGTCGGTTATGAAGGCGGTCTTTTCTTCATCCTCAGGGGCCATTCGGATCTGATTGTAGCCTGAATAGGCGTCCATGAATGACAGCATCTGGTGACCTGAGGTGGCGTCCACGAGCTGGTCGATCCGGGGAAGGGGGAAGCTGTCCTTCGGGCAGGCTTTGTTGAGGTCGGTGAAGTCGATGCAGATCCTCCATTTGCCGTTCGACTTCTTCACCATGACGACGTTTGATAGCCAGCTCGGATAATTTACCTCCCGGACGAAATTAGCCTTGATGAGTTTGTCTACCTCTTCTTCAATGGCCTTTTGTCGTTCCGGGGCGAAGCTCCTCTTCTTCTGCTTGACGGGCCTGTGCATCTCGTCCACGTTGAGACGATGGACGAGAACCTCGGGGCTGATCCCTGGCATGTCAGAGGCGGACCAGGCGAAGATGTCAGCGTTGCTTCGGAGGAACCTGATCAATCTGTGCCGAGACTCTCCTTTGAGCAGCGACCCGATTTTTATGGTTCGGTCGGGACGAGCCTCATCCAATGGCACCTCCTCCAATTCCTCTGCCGGTTCTCCTCGCTGTTCGGCGAAGTCCTCCGAGCGTCTAGCCCATCAACTTCCGGCATTCTAGACTGAAGGCTTGTAACGAAGCACTGCCGAGCCATGGCTTGACTTCCTCGAACAACTCCAACTCCTCGCTCGGTGGGAAATTTCATGGATAGATGCGGGATGGAGACAACTGCCTTGAGGGACATCAGGCCGGGCCTGCCGAATATTGCATTGTATGGAGATCTGAGGTCGGTTACTAGGAAGTCTGTCTGGATAATGGCTACAAGGGGCCAGGTTCCCGCGCGGACCGTCAGGGTGACGACCCCTTCCGGGACGATGACGTCGCCTGTGAATCCCATCAGGGTGGAATCCACGGCTCGAGGTTTTCCATGAGTAATTTCATCCTGGCAAACACACGAGGTACAAAACATTCACCGAACTTCCACTATCAACAAGGATTCGGCTTACATCATAGTTATTTAAATTGAGGGATACAACTAGTGCGTCATCATGGGGAAGCTGTATCCCTTGGAGATCATCGTCGGAGAAGGAGAGCTCGCCCGTCCGTGCCTTCTTTGGCGCCGATCCTTCACCGTCGCCCCTGGGGCTCGATCCGCCGGCCTCTTCGATCATGTTAATGCGGCCGATCACGGGCGGATTCGGTGGAGGAGGAGGTTGTTGAAGTTCGGGCTGGCGGTCACCTCCTTGTTGTGGCTCGGGCGCCCTCCTGAACTGATTCAGTCGCCCCCTGGATCAGCCTCTCGATTTCATTTTTCAGCTGCCAGCATTCTTCAGTGTCGTGGCCGTGCTCCCGGTGGTAGCGGCAGTACTTGGTGGGATCTCTTCGGGTCGGGTTCCCTCGGAGAGGCACTGGCCGGGGGAGCTGGCGCTCTATTTCCATGAGGATTTGCGCCCGGGGCACGGTCAGCGGAGTGTAGTGATCGAATCGCCTGGGGGGCTCCGGGAGCGATTCCTTGGCGGCAGCGGGGGAACTCTTTGGCGGCGAGGCGGACTTGGCCGACGGGCGGGACGGTGCCTGTCGGGACCTTTGGGCTCCTTCTTCTTTGCCTGCTCGGCGCGGGCAACTCTCCGCGATTCTTCGACCCTAGCGTATTTGTCCGCCAGGGCCATCATATCAGAGAGGCTAGGGGGGTAGCTGACTTCCATAGCCAGGTAGAAGTCGCTTTCCTTCGAGACTCCCCCGCCAAGGCGGACATAGCCACCTCATGATTAAGGTGGTCCACCTCTAACATGGCCTTATTAAAACGGCCAAGGTAATTTCTCAAGGACTCCCCCTCTCTCTGCTTAACTTCGGAGAGGGAGTCAGATCTTCGTCGGTGGCGGCGGCTGCTGACGAACTGGCCAATAAAAAGGCGGCTCAGCTCGTCAAATGAATCGATGAACCTGGTTTCAAAGCATTGAACCAGGTTCGGGCAGATCCTCTGAGGGTGGAGGGGAAAGCGCGGCAGAGGACCGCGTCGGATGCTCCGTGGAACATCATTATTGACCGGAAGCTGCTAAGATGGTCGTCCGGGTCAGAAGAGCCGTGGTAGGGTTCGACGGCTGGTAGCTTGACATGGGAGGGAATCACTTCCTCCATAATCCCCTTAGAGAAAGGGATGCCCTGCTCCGCTTTGGGCTGAGGCGGATGGGCCTGCTTGGCGGCGTCCAGCTCCTGACGCATCTCCTGGATCTGACGACGGATCTCCTCTTCACCGGTCAGAGGAGGAGCTGGGCGAGAGGATCGCAGGGACGGCGTCGAATCATGGTGGGAGGTCACTGGGGAGAGGGATCGGGCTCGCCGAGATCTGGGAGGATCTCTGTCATAACCGCCTCGCGGGACTGGTTTGTCCCCTCTGGGTCGGCGTGGGGGTCCGCGGATTTATGCGGACCGGAGGAGGAAGTGCCGGCGAAGAAGGAATCGCGCTTCCTTATGAAAGTGCGGAGCGGAGGAGCCGTAAGGCGCTCCTGGACCAGGTGGGTCAGGGCTGGACTTGCTGGACCAGCGAGGCAAACTGGTCCTGGGTCACCGGGATGGCAGGCGGTGACGGGGTTTCGACTGGTGGTGGTTGCGGCGCTACACCGCTCGGATCAGGCCTCTGGGAAGCGACCTGATCTTGGGCTTCAGAGGTTGCTCTTCTCCGATTGGCCATTAGAGAGGTTCTACTCCGGATTAGGATCCTTATCTCCTTTCTTCAAGTTTTAATGGGACTTGAGGCCCTTCCTCTAGCGCCAATCTGTTGCCGCCGGGATCCGTCCTCCGACTCGGGCGCAGTCGATCTCCAGGGGCGGACCTGCACACAAGTCCTCGCGCGAGAGGCGTTGGGGGTGGCCCTCCGCGGAAGACCCTCCGACGCTCAAGTCAGTGGGAGGAAATCGGCGATCAATCAGAAAATGGGAGGTGGATCTCTCCGGGAGTCTCTCTGGGGGCGGCCAATCGGAAGCTCTAGGGGGAGAGCACCGACGAGCAGCAGGAGAGTGGAGTGAGGGTGTGAGCGCACGCGTACCTGAGGGAATCTGTGAGCGTGATATTTATAGGCTGTCACCTGGATCTTGAGCGCCTTCTGGAAGGTTCAGAGGTTGTTAGGATACGGGGGTGGATCGAATCAGGCCGTTGTGGGGCCGTTGGGATCCGTATCTTGTCTGTTAGGGGATCGACGGCTAGGAGAGCTCCTTGATGGCTTGAGATCTGGTAGGTGTGTAGGTCTCAGGTAGCCTTGATAGGTTCTAGACCACTTCTCAACATGATTCCTTGCCTAGGATGTGTTACAGTAGGCTTAGGCTCTCCCGCGTCAGGTTCCGCGGAGGTGAGTATCGGATCGTGGATCGTTCAGTGAAGCCGGGCCATGGAGGCTCGGGGAAAATGAGCTACAGGAAGCTCGGGAGGGCCGAGCTATGGGAGCTCGGGAGAGCCGAGCTATGGAAGCTCGGGGAGATGAAGGGAGGAGGTCGGTCTTAGCCTCCTTGCACGGATATTAATGCAATGACGGTTTTACCCCTAACAAGACAAATTTAAATTTTTGATTATGTATGTGGATAATATATTGATTGCTCCTAGCAATCTTGGCCAATTATATAAGACTAACAGTTTTCTTTCAAAGAGCTTTAAAATGAAAAGACTTAGGAAATGCATCTTATATTCTTGATATTGAAATTCATCATAATAGGTCCATAAGACTACTTGGTTTATCTTGAAAGGCCTATAAGAAAGTTCTTAAAAAACTTCAAATGAAAAATTATTCGCCTAGTTCCTTAAACTTGAGAGAAGGCAAATAGAATATATTCTTTATGCTTCTATTATTGGAGGCTTAATATATATATATAGACATGTACTCACATTGATATTAGATTTTTTGTTAGATTGCTTTAAAGATATATTACAGTAACCTAGGAATGGATCATTGAAAATAGCAAAGAAGGTGATGGGTTATCTTCAAGGAGCAAAAGACTATATGCTCACCTATAAATATAGTGACTAGTTTAAAGTTATTAGATACTCATATTTCAATTTTATAGGGTGTATTGATTCCATGAAATCAATACTTAGGTATATTTTTTTATCAGTTAGTGGAGCTACATCATGGATAAGCATAAAGCAAACTCTTAAAAGGATCCTTTTACCACGAAAGCTGAATTTATGGCATGCTATAAAGCTACCTCTCAAGCAATTTAGCCATACAATTTCATTTTGGTGTTGAAAATAGTGGAGTTTGTATTATAGTCAAAGTAAAGTATTTCTTTATAATACATGCATGATTGGTGATCTAATCAACTATTTTGTTAGTTGCTCTCTCCATAAATACACACACATATGCATGCATGCCTGCTTTACTTATATGTTTAAAATTTTCTCAAGTTGACGTAGTCTTATGTCAAAATTTATAGATTGGAAGTCATGTGCCAGCTTTAGTTAGCATGGCAAGACAAATTCCTTTTAACTATAACCCTAAAGACCACGGTCAGGATATTTAAAAGAGAAAATTTAGAACTTTTAAAAATGTTATCATATTCCATTGTTTGGTATTATTAGTCAAAGAAGAGATGGAGATATTTAACCATTCCACAGGACATTAAAATCTCTCAAAAATTATGGTTTTAAAAACCCATATAGAATGTGAGTTTTGATGAAACCAATATTGAAATCCCTCATTAGACCTATTTTATTCTAAAATTATCCTTTACTCTAATTAAAAATCTAACCCTATTCCAATATAAAAACTACTTCCTCTATTCTCATTTCTTCTTTTACCAGGGTCCTCTTCCCCTCATGTCACTTTTTTTTATGGTCTTTTAACTTGTTAAATTTTTTTTGATGTAATAATTACTTTTTATCACAAAAGCTAAAATTATGGCATGACAGCTTTTATGGTATCAAAACCTATAGGTTTGATCTTAAGGATAAACACATGATTGACACTAGGCAAAATAGTAGAATGGCATTGGAAGGGTAATCAAAACTTTGAATTCTAAATATCATATGAAGTATAATTTTGAGGTCGAAATTTTTATAAGAAGAGAAGGATGTGAAACCCAAAACGCGATGATCGTGTGGGGCGAAGATCGTGTGGGGCAAAAGTCTTCACCCCATGCATAATTTATGAGAAGGCACTGTCCATAAATTTTGGGCAGGTGCCACCCTCTGTCCCCTTCCTTCACCGTGATAAAAAAGGGGGAGAGAGAGGAGCTCCCTCTGCCCCCGTCCCAAGCTTTGCCAGTGATGGAAACAAATTCCTAAATATAAAACAAAATTATAGAAAAATGTGCCCATTCTACGCATGAATCACCGATCGTTCAAAGTATATTACACAAAATGAACATACCTCTTTTGCCACAGATTAAATGCACTTATCACTGCCTTGAAAGAAGACAATCCACAGATTGCTTACCTTTCTATGAGAATGTTTTCCGATGATGAATGAGGAAGAATAGCAACTGCTTCCCCACGATGAAGCACTCTTCTCGATTTTGTTTTTAGAGAATAACTGCCAAGTGCAATTATTTCTTTCATGGGCTGGGTTAGCCCATCATGGGCGGCCCAAAATTTAATAATAAAAAACCATCATCTCCCACTCACACATGGTAGGCTAAACATTAACTCATTCTTCTTTGCGATATTCATACAAGCAAATAATCCGTGCGACCAGCATACTTCGAGAGCTCATTGCGATGCATCTGTTAGGAATACATAGCAGCCCAAAATTGGGTACAACATTTTCCGAGTAGATATAATATGCAGTCCCTTAGATCAATCAGTCACATTTATATCTTCTTTGATCTCTTTTAGTATCTTGTATATTGTATTCACAACTATGATTTACTTAAAATCATAATTGGTCGACCTGTGAATACAAAAATAGAATGTGACATCATAATAAAATTGATCTTCCTCTTTCCTTAAACCTCTCTATTTCAGTCCAGCTCGCTTTTCTAGAAATGCCCCATTAGATCGAATCATTCATGACCATTGGCCACATTCTAAGATAGCGAACTCTGAATAGAAACTTTGAGAATAAGTTAGAGTCGTGAAGGCACCATTTGAGAAACTCATATCCTCTAGAGTCTCACACGGCATAAAGTTGAGATCAAAAACTTTTGCCACTCATATCGGTCGTCTTATGCATACGTAGTATGAAATACATATTACGGTATTAACTCCTTTCCCGTGGAGCGTATGTCTTTACTTTCAATACCGTATAGATGATAGTTCAGACATGCCTAATGTCTAAACTCGAGTTCACGTATCTACTCTTCTAAAGAATCCATTAGAACTCACATCTGGCATCAAAAACAGATAAAGTAAAATATGTGGGTTATTTTACTTTCGGACATAGTAAATGTTATGTCCTCATCTTAGCACTTAGCTAAGGCAACATTTATATTTTAAACTTGAGCTCTCGATTATCACCTAGATAATAAGTCTAAAAATTGTCTCATCTCTATTTATCACACAGTAAATAGAGGCGATTACCCGTGTGAGTGGATTAATCTTATCTGTTCGACATACTTTCTCATCATAAGACACTAAGTATTAATATGCATAAATAAAAATATCATAGGCATTAACAATGAAATAACAATCTCATTCAAATGTGAACATTTAGGGAAATTACAATATTTAGTAATCAGCATCTACGCAGTCCTAGAGATTTTACATGACCAATGAAAACATCTCTAGGAATTGGCTTCGTCATAGGATCTGCTATCATACTATGCGTAGATATGTACTTCAAGTTCACATCTTTCCGTGCTACCATGTCTTTAACAAAGTTATACTTGGTATCTATATGTTTGGTCTTGCCATGATATTTAGGATCCTTAGTGTATGCTATTGCTGCTTGGCTATCACAATTGACTAACAATGAGCTTGCAGTATGCTCAACAACACTTAAATGATCCAAAAATCTCTTAAGCCAAACTCCCTCTTGTACTGCTGCTGACAATGCCACGAACTCTGCTTCCATGGTGGACAATGCTATACATGTTTGTTTCTTATTGCTCCAATATATGACGCCATTATTCAGTAAGAATACAAAACCAGAGGTAGATTTCCTTTCGTCTAAATCTCCTCCCCAGTCAGCATCTGAGTAGCCTTCAAGTCGTAAATCCTTTCCTTGATAACTCAGAGAATAATTAGCAGTACCCTTTAGATACCTCATGATTCTTTTGACGACTTTCCAATGTGCGTGACCTGGATTGGATTGGTATCTACTTACCATTCCAACTGCAAAACATATGTCAGGTCTTGTACACATCATAGCGTACATTAAGCTCCCAACATCACTAGCATAAGGAACGCGTTTCATTTGTTCCTTCTCTTATGGAGTCCTAGGACACAACCTACGGCTCAATTCTTCACCTTTTGCAATAGGAGTTTCGATGGGTTTACAATCATGCATATTAAATCGTTCAAGAACTTTGTTGATATAAGTCTCTTGCGAAAGAGACAATAATCTCTTAGAATGATCTCTTGAAATCTTAACTCCAAGAATATATGCAGCTTCACCCATATCTTTCATCTCAAAATTGGACGATAACCAACTTTAATAGTATTAACCAACTCCTTATTGCTTCCGGCAATCAGTATGTCATCAACATATAATGATAAGATCACAAATTGATCCTTGGATCTTTTGATATACACGCAATGATCTTCATCAATCATTGTAAAATCATAGGCCACTATGGCATTATGAAAACGCGTATACCATTGTCTTGAAGACTGCTTAAGGCCATATATCGATCTCAAAAGTCGACATACCTTTTGTTCTTGGCCCTTCACATTGAAGTCAACTGGTTGCTCCATGTAAATTTCTTCTTCTATTTCTCCATTCAGAAAAGCAGTCTTTACATCCATTTGATGTAATTCAAGATCCATACTTGCCACTATTGCCAGAATAAGGCGAATTGAGGTAAATCTCACTACAGGAGAAAAAGTTTCCTTATAATCAATTCCTTCCTTTTGATTATACCCTTTCGCCACGAGGCGAGCTTTATATCTTTCTATTGAGCCATCAACTTTTCGCTTTATTTTAAGAACCCATTTATTCCCAATAGCTTTGTGTCCTTTTGGAAGATCAACCAGTTCCCAAACATGGTTTGATTTCATTGAGTCCATTTCTTCTTCCATTGCACTTATCCATTTTTCCTTATTAGGGCAACTTAGAGCCTCATTTACATTCCTTGGCTCATCTTCATCTTGTGGAGCAACGATGAAAGTTTCCCCTTCAATATCAAAACGTCGTCGGGGAACACTTTTGCGACTTGTTCGCCGTACGGGAGATTGTACACGTGGCACATCATTCTCCATTATGCTTCCACTTGGATTAGATAATGGCGGTATCGTCTCATCAAACGATTGCATTTGAGATTGAGTCTCATTCAATTCCTCACTTCTCACATTGCTCTCATTTGGACGAACCTGATCAATTTCATTATCAGGATCCAAAGTTTCAAATAGTGAGTAGTTCTCACCTATTTCGCCCTTAGTAGGAAACTCATTCTCTAAGAATATGACATCTCATGATTCAAATTCAGTTATACTCCCACTTTCTTGTGCACCTATAAACATATACCCTTTTGAGTACTCTGAGTATCTTATGAAAATACTCTTCTTGCCTCTGGGACCCAGTTTCCCATATTTATGAGAGGGTTCGTGAGTATAAGCAGCACAACCCCAAGGTTTAAGAAAACTTAAATCGGGTTTTCTACCTGTCCATAACTCATATGGAGTAGAAGTAACTGATTTAGAAGGCACACGGTTAAGTACATAGGCAGCAGTTAACAAAACATCACCCCAAAAAGTGATAGGTAAGTTAGCTTGTGCCATCATAGACCTAACCATTTCCAATAGGGTTCTATTCCTCCTCTCGACAACACCATTTTGTTGAGGAGTATATGGAATAGACAACTGTCTTTCTATTCTTTTTCATCACATAAATTTCTGAACTCATTAGATAAATATTCTCGACCTCGATCTGATCTAAACGTCTTTATTTTCTTTTCTAATTGATTTTCCACTAAGTTCATAAATTTCTTGAAGCAACTTAATGCCTCGGATTTATGAGAAATCAAATAGACATATCCAAATCGAGTACAATCATCTCTGAATGTGATGAAATACACAGCCCCATGCCTTGCTCTTACATTCATTGGACCATAAATGTCAGAATGGATTAGTTGCAAAGGAAACTCAGTTCTTGTACCTTTTCCGAATGGTTTTCTTATTGTTTTCCCAGCCAGGAAATGCTCGCAAATAGGCAAATTGACTTTTTCAATATTGCCTAATAAGCTCTCTTGGCTAATCTTTGCATTCGTTGTTGGCCAATATGACCAAGTCTAGCATGCCACACATTCACATCATTTTCATAAGAGTTGGAAGATGTAAATAGAGAATAACAAACGTTAACATTACTACAGTCAACATCTAGTACAATGAAACCATCTAGAAAGTATCCACAACCATAATAATTTGTACTCAAATACAAATCAACACCACTGGCATGGAAGTTTAAATTAAAACCAAGTTTAATCAACACCAACACAGACACTAAATTCCGACGAATCTTCGGAGCATATAATACGTCATGTAGGAACAATGTGCGTCCACCATGCATCATCAACTAGCAAGTGCCAATTCCTTTAACTTCCACTTTGGAATTGTTCCTTACATAGATCCATTTCGTTCCGATCGGTATCCGTCGGAACTCCACGAAGGCATCTCTGTCCTTCGCTACATGGTCTGTTGCTCCCGAATCTACAGTCCACAAAGGATTAGACTCAGTTAAAAATACAGAACTTGACACATAGACAAAGTTCTTAAGAATGTAATGGGAGTTTACCTTCTTTGGCTCGCCGCAATCGCGAGCAAAGTGGCCCTTCTTGCTACAGTTGTAGCATTTCACCTTCGACATATTCTTAACTTGAGGACGCTTTCCTCTTTTGTGTTGATCATCTTTCGGTTTCTTCCCCGAAGAACTCGCTCTCTTACCTTTCCATCTTTTGAACGAATCAGGACGCTTGCGCTTAGAGCTTGAAGGCCCTTGTGAGCTAGAACCTGTATAGTAAATGTCAATTACCGACTTATCTGCCAGGAGACGGTCCTCCTCTAGCTCTAAGTGGCGCACTGCATCCTCAAAGGTTTTGATGTTCTCATTGTGAGTTAAGTGCAACTTCATATGCTCCCAACTCTGAGGTAAAGAACGAATCACTGCTTGCACTTGCTGCTCATCGGTCAGAACATGGCCATCATCCTTCAGCTCATTAATCATGTTTGACATTTTCCTTAAATGTTGTTTCATGGACTGACCATGTGGCTTCTTATAAGAATCAAATCTTATAGTGAGCTGTCTAAGCTTGGTTACAGATGTATGACCAAACCTTGCTGCCAATGCTCCCCACATCTCCTTAGCATTTTCAAAATGCCTAAACTCTCGCTTGACATCATTATCCATGCTACTCAGTAACGTGATGCGAGCAAGGGAGTTCTTCCTTTTCCATACAGCAAATGCATCCTTATCTCTCTTATGTTGTGCAGTGTTTCCGTCTTCAGGCTCTACCATAACCAGGTTAAGAGCTTCAAGAGCCTCTTGCTCTTCCAGCACATATTGGATTTTCATATGCCAAATTTTATAATTATCACCGTTAAGCTTTTCTTCTTTGTTCAGTTCAGCAACTATATTCTTTGAAGCTGAAGCCATTGAATCTGAACATATCAGATAAACAAGCACAGATTGTTAATGCCACTTATTTATGCATCAATTTTGCACAAAATAATTATTTTAATGAATAATCTCACATAGGCTTTAGATTCGAAAGTTCACTACGTTCCCAATCATCATCAAAAAACCTAATGTGAAATTACCGTTAATGTAATCATTAAGGTAAAATTACGTTCTTTAAAGTTGCTAAAACTCTTAGAACTCCCACTTAACTCCATATGTACGAATAAGATAAATATTAAAACAGAATAGTACTATGAACTATTCATAACATGAATATCCATTAACATTCATTTATCTAACATTATGTTCATAAGGAATGAATCCATCAAATAAAATAAACATAAACACCGACAGAACTATCCACCCAAGATATCTAACACCAACCTTTAGAGAACAACTCCTTAAGAGCTTAAAAAAAAACACAATTAGGTGCTGATCCTCTTTCTATAAACTGGAAATGACTCATGAAAAACCTCAGAAAATTTTATTTGCTTAGGCATCCAAATGGAGGCACCTGGAAAACCCCTAGATTCGAGCAACGTATTGCGCCGAGACCGATTCAATGCAAGGGTTGACGTCCTTCTTGCCCCGAGCCGTATGTACTCTATCATGAATTGCTCCACAATCATCTTATAGCTCGGACCTTCTAAGGTGTCCCAAACCCTATCAATCATTCTTCCCAACTCATCAGGAATTATGCATTTTAAGGCTCCGATCATCACATATCCCGGCATTACAAAACCGTTCCAAATGATATCTTGTATCATTTGGTTGACCTTGATGATGTGTGTCATCATGTCATCATCAGCATCCCACCGGTAAAGAGCTAGCTTGATCCTAAGTTTCTCAAGCCTCTCCTTTTGAGCCACCGTTCTAGGGACAATCGGGGTTCGATATCTTTGTACCATCATTCCTGCAACAAATGCAGAAAGAAAAAAAATTGGCATATTTAAAATGTCTCATAGATATGAGGAGAGATTTATACACGTTTAAATCTCAAACTCCCATAAACCTTAGATTTGATGACAGGCCACTCAGCCCATTCCCTTTTTTTTTATTATTATTATTAACTTTCAGATCGGTTCGCTGGAAATAAACTCATGCAACAAAAGAGTCATCTTTAATTGTTTACTAACATGCTAGGAATATAAAAACGGTCACTTTTGAAAGGCAATGCGGATGGCCATGCTAAGCACAGTAACTCATGCAACATTGATACAGAAAGAAACTGAGAGTTTCATAAGACAGCCATCCATGTTCCTTCCCTTGTCATCAAAAAAAATATCCGGCCATCTGATATCTATGGGCCCTTATCCTCTTCCTGACATTCTTTGAAATCAGGATATGAAATCAGGATGGCCGAGTGGTCTTAGGCGTCAGGCTGAAGTTCCCCTTCCGTAAATGGGTTCAAATTTCACTTCTGATAAATTTGACTCAATTTAAAACAACGCTTCCTTAAAATAAAATCGAAGCATCTCTCTCGTGAGGGCTTAGAGTAAGGTTTGGTTTTTATCCTCGCGACACATGAGTCGCTGCTGCGTGACAGCAGCAGAATGGGATAATTCTCTGAAATCCAGAGAATTTGATTCTATCTTTATTCATCTTTATCAGAAACTTATTCATCTTTATCAGAAACTTATTTTAAATGAATCAAATTCTAAATACAAAGAATATGATCTGATCTAATCATTTGTTTCTCTTTTTCATCATTATCAGAAAGTAAACTTATTATGCTGGCATACTAATAATACGAGAAAGAGAACCGAAACCAGGCTCTGATACCAATGATGGAAACAAATTCCTAAATATAAAATGAAAATTATGGAAAAACGTGCCCATTCTACGCATGAATCACCGATCGTTCAAAGTATATTACACAAAACGAACATACCTCTTTTGCCACAGATTAAATGCACTTATCGCTGCCTTGAAAGAAGACAATCCACAGATTGCTTACCTTTCTGTGAGAATGTTTTCCGATGATGAATGAGGAAGAAGAGCAACTGCTTCCCCACGATGAAGCACTCTTCTCGATTTTGTTTTTAGAGAATAACTGTCAAGTGCAGTTATTTCTTTCATGGGCTGGGTTAGCCCATCATGGGCGGCCTAAAATTCAATAATAAAAAACCATCAGCCAGGCACTGGTAAGCCACCTCCACCACCACCTTCGGGTCCAGGGCGTGACAATGATATTATGGATTTCAGAAAATTCTCATCCCAAATGTGGTCAAATTTTGGAGCAACATCCAGAACCTTCGTTACGACGACAGCATCAATTCCTTGGCTTCCAAAGCTCCCAACGTATACGGGCAACCAAGCGCATCATCCATTTCTCATCCACATATATCCCTCTAATGATGGACATAGCCAATCCCCATCCCCATTCAATACCTGTTCCTTTAGGCCTCGTTTAATTGCCTCACGCTTCAGATGTCTTCCTGAAAAAATCTTTACCTGGGCAGCAGGACTTCTGAATTTTTGGTTGTCATTTTCAACATTCTTCCTATCTTTTGATTTTTTTGGCTGGGTTTCGGCTGTCAGGAGAGCAGGCCCACAGGCCACTTCAGGTTTTGGCTGTCACCCAATCTGATTAAGATTTGCAAGGCATTAAGATTTGTAAGGCGCTGCCTGCTAATTTAGAAAGGCAGCAGAAAAGAAAAAGGAGTTTAATCAAAAGTCACAAATTTTATATATATAAAAGTTCTGCTATTTATATTTTATTTCACTCTTTCTAAAAGTAATAAAATTTTCATTTAATTTATACCAGCCCTTCAGAGGATTGAATTATAACGATACGCCCCGACTGATTGGTCTTTTAACATTAATTCGAACTGCAGTACCAAGTTTCTTTAATTTTTGTTTTCTCTTACCAAATAATAAATATGTTTCGTAAGAAGACAATTGTATTCAGTATAAAAATAATCATGTTCAAAAGGATTAAAGATTATATGGCTAGTTTACAGGGACTAAATCGTTAAAGTCCAATCTACTTAAGGATCAGACATCAAGTTTCATAAAATTTTTGCTATCAAAAGCTCTAAAAGATTTTTTTAAAAAAATCCATACAAGTTAGAGGATTTAATCACACACGTTTTCAGTCTGTTTTTGTTTTTTTTATTTGGCAATATCAAACTGGCCTAGAGCTCCAGTTTTGCAATGGATCTAAATTGCATTTGCTTACGGGAACATGCTTGAATTTTCAAATTCGCTTGTTTTTTATTGTCATCATCAATATATCCAGGGTCCAATGCCAGTGATGCTGGGTTATGATTGTTGGGAATTGATGTCTTCAGTAGTATTTGACTTCCCAAAAGCTATCCCTGGATAAGTGTACATGATAGCATTTATCTAGGGAATAGCTGAGGGAATAACTACCATTTTAAAATTATAACTTTACCATCAAGAAATAACTCTAGTTATTCCTGGGTTTCCTAGGGAATAAGTTCAGGAAATAATCCTTTGGTTAAACTTTTTCAGAAATATTCCTCCTAGTTATAGCTTTTGGGGATAAGGGAGGATATCCCCTGGATATCCCCTTATCCCTATTTCAAACACTGCCTAAGATAGATGAACAATCTCAGGCAAAAAATAAGGCTCTCTCTAGTCCGCTATGGTTTAATAACAACTAGAGCAGTGAACAATAATCTATTAGCTGTTCATCATATGTTATATATTTACTCTCCTAAAAACACTGCATACATGCATACCTCCCAAATCATTCTATATTTGCAACGGTGTCCATGCTATTAGATTGATTAAGGGACATTAATAAGTAACCATTTTAGGTATAAATAATGCTATTATCCTTCTACATTAATATCCTTCAAAAAAAATATCAACTCAATATGCATATAAAGAGCTATATATCTGCATAAATTTTTAAATATATCAATATAAAAGGACAATAAAGTTATTTTTAATTAAAATAGTTATCTATAAGGATTATGCTCTTCTTATAGGCAACAAGATGGTTCTACTTGATGAACAAACATGACATTTTTGTGTTGTTGATTGTGCTCAGCCAAAATGATATGATTATGAACTTAACCTTGGATTGTGTTAACAATGACATAATTTAAAACTACCCTCGCTCCTGGTCTAAATATTCTATCATCATATCTGGGGCACTAATGAATAGATTTGAGGTTATTTTTTTAAAAAAAAATCAATTCGGCCCATTGACATTAAATTTATTAATAGCTGCTAGATTACTAGATTAAATTAAAGCCAAAAACAAGGATATCAAAATGGGTGTCCTCAGAATACAAGTGGAAGCAAGATTACATTGCTCTAATGACACCTCAAAATAAGTTGAACCTTGAAAAGAATCCTGGCTTACTTTCTTCCACTCTGGCAAAAAGGACTTACTGTCACAATAGTTTTCCTGGATAATAAAACAGAGTACAAACATTGAATTTAAGATATGAATGATGATATCTTGTATTTGTTAGAGATATCGAAAAACTTGGCCTGTTGGACATGCACCAATTTTAATAAAATAATCTAATAGTAGATGTGGGGGAAAAAAAAAAATGCTATGTAAAAGACAAAACCACTATATGCCAAGGAAAAGCAAAAGCTGGCATAGCTGGATGGCTATCAGAGTATACTGTTTTGATGTGGATATGTGAATCTCTAGAGGGCTATGATTTCAAAATCAGGGACAATAAGATGTTTAAGAACAACTATTTAGGTAGCGGAGAAAGATATGTAATAATTCATCATAATAGATGGTCCTAATTTTATTACGATCGTTTTTATTATTAATAATGATAACGGCTCCCTAAATATTAAACGCATGCTTGATGGGAGCAGGCATGTAGAATGGAAGGGATTTGAGTATCTCTTTATATAGGGATCCCTTCCTAAGGCTTTCGAGAAAATGTTATCGAAAGAAAAACCAAAACAAGCGGAGGCATTGGGTCCCTGATCAAGAGCACATCCTGAGGGCATATACCATCAGAGTGCGATGGCTCATTGATTGGAAGCGCTCAATCAAGATCCATAGAGAGGAGGAGGAAGATCAAGATCCATAGAGAGGAGGAAGATTAAGATCCATCGAGAGGAGGAAGATCAAGATCCATCGAGAAGAAGATCAAGATCCATACAGAGGAGGAAGATCAAGATCCATCGAGAGGAAGATCGAGATCCTGATTCAGATCTTCTAGAGGTAGATCGAAAGCAATGGCTGGAGTAATAAAAAAGATCCTAACTATTAACTCTATGCAATATTGTGTAGATTGTTAATAGTTTTCTTACCGTTGGTATCAAAGCTTTATATCTCTGCTTTTTTTTTTTTTATTGTGAGCGTTTCCATCATTGGAGACTTGATTATTTTATTGTTCGGAGGCTTTTTGGTCTCTATTTCTCTCACATAGGGATAGTCCAAGGGGAGGCTACTGGTAGTACCCTGGATTATTTGACCCAACGAATGTGTGGTAGGGATATTAGGGACACAAAGGAAGGCTACTGGTAGTACCTTGGTGCGTTTTACCCAACTACCTATATCGGGAGAGTTAATAGATCGCCATGAAGTTTGTTTGAGAGATGGTTACTCTTCGGTCTTTTCCTTTTTAATCTTACATTTATGGTTCCGATTTTTGCTTCTCGGTTCTTCACTTTGATTTATTGTTTCGGAATTTTGAGCAACCGAATTTATAACTTGATATTAGATATTATTGCTTGGAAACATATTTTGTTCAAAAGGAAAGAATTCCGTGCATTTTCGGTTTTATCGCGTCACGGATTTCTCGGATTTCTTTCTGGCATTAATTCTGGCATTAAAGAAAGGAAATAGCGGAAACGTGACCACATACGGAGAAAACGTAGCCTGTTTCGGTTTTCGATTTTGGGTCTTTCAGTTTTCTCACGGGATTTAAAATCTGGATTGGTTAAATTTTAAATGCATTTATTATCTATTTAATGTTTATTAAATCATGTGACATGATTTATTTTTATCATTTATTTCTTAAGTTTAAATTTTTGTATTAAAATACGCCTCCTGAGTCTCTATGCCTACGGTGTTTTGCATAGACTGGCCCAAGGGAATAATGAGCTACGGCCGGACGTGTTTTAATTAACAAAAAATTTTCTTAAGATGATAATTTTAAAAAATTCATTAAATAGATAATTGAAATGTTGTCTCTTGTTTTGCATACTAGATTTATTCTATGCATGAATTTGGTGGTAATGTGAAAATCACAGTGCAAATCCTTTCAAGGTCTGATTGGTCAATTGGTGTCTAGAAAAGTAAAGAGATTGTGGTTACTTAATTGGTTCCGTTGACTGACCTAAGGAAAGCAACGGGGGACCCCCACTTCTCTTTCACTGGCCTGGCCAATTTGATTAACTCAGATCTTGATTGTAAATGTCACGTTGATTAAGATCACTACCTAATAATCATGCTAAATTGGTTAATCTATATGCATATAATGGAATTCAAATGTCATGTGATCAATATGATTTTGATTAATTAAGGAGTAGCCACAGCATCTTTGATTAATCAAAATTATATATTGAGTTGCAAAGGTCACATAAGGTTAGATGATATTAATTGTGACTAATTATATTAATGTAATCAATCTTATCCCACAGGAATTTTTATTGCACTAATATAATTAATTAGGATGCGATAACAAATTATTTTCTTAATTACCCATAGGAATTAAGAAAGGAATATAATTTGTTAGTCACATCATTAAGTTAATGAGTCTATTTGAGTATAATAACTTAGCCCACAGGTAGTTATTATATGTTATTGATTCATGTTATTGCATGTTTACATTGGTAAAACATGACATCAAGTTATATGCCTCAAATTCAATTACATGAACATGATTTTTTTTTATGCAGCTATTTTGCCTGTTAATATTTCTGATATGAAATGTGACGTTCCCGATTTAAGTGGTGATAATTATAAATTATGGAAGGAGAGAATTCTTCTTCAATTAGGGTGCATGGATATTGACTATGCTATCAGGAAGGATGAACCACATTCAGTTACATCTACTAGCACTCAGGCTGAGATTGCTGCGTATGAACGATGGGAGCGGTCCAATCGCCTCAGTATGATGTTCATACGTACTAAGATTTCTGCTAGTATACGTGGTTCAATTCCTGAGTGCAAAAATGTCAAGGAACTTCTGAAGGCTATTGATGCACAATTTGAGTCTTCAGATAAGGCACTGGCTAGCACCCTAATGACAAAATTGTCATCAATGAAGCTCACTACTGTTGGAGGTGTGCGTGAGCACATCATGAAGATGAGGGACATTGCGGCTCAGTTAAATCCCTAGAGGTTGAGATGTCAGAATCTTTCTTGGTGCACTTTATTTTAAGCTCACTCCCACAGCAGTATAGTCCCTTCAAAATATCTTACAACACACATAAGGACAAATGGTCAATTAATGAACTTCTGACCATGTGTGTTCAAGAGGAAGGGAGGCTAATTTTAGAAATGGGAGAAAGTGCACATTTAGTCACTCAGAGAAAGACTAAAGCTCCCAAAGCCAAACGCAAAGGAAAGGGTAAAGTATCCATCCATACAGAAGACAAAAAGGAGTCCAAGTGCTTCTTTTGCAAGAAGAAAGGGCATATAAAGAAAGATTGTCTCAAATTCAAAGCTTGGCTTGACAAGAAAGGTACTCTAACCTCATTCGTATGTCATGAATCCAATTTGGTTATATGTCATAACACATGGTGGATTGATTCTGGTTTTACAATCCATGTTTCAAATACCTTGCAGGGTTTTCTAAATCAAAGGAAACCATTGGGAAGTGAACAAAGCATCTATTCAGGAAATAAGATGAGTTCACATGTGGAAGCAATTGGGACGTGCAGACTTATTTTACACTCTAGTTTGTTTTGGATTTGGAAAAGACATTTTATATTCCAAGTTTCTCTAGAAATTTGATTTCAGTGTCAAGGCTTGTACAGCAGGATACTCCTCTCTCTAAGCTTATGGGAATGGTCTATGCATGCCCAAACTAGTCCTCTATTTTGTGGCATCGGAGATTTATGGATCTTGATCTTCTTCTCTCGATGGATCTTGATCTTCCTCTCGATGGATCTTGATCTACCTCCTCTCGAATCTTGATCTTCCTCGAGGAACGATTGAGTGCTTCCAATCAATTAATCATGATCGATCTGAGGAACCTTGCTTCCAATTAATGAGCCATTCTGATGGTGTATGCCCTCAGATGTGCTCTTGATCAGGGACCCAATGCCTCCGCTTGTTTTTGGTTTTTCTTTCGATAACATTGCCTTAGAAGGGATCTCTATTTAAAGAGATTCCTCAAATCCCTTCCACCGCCTGCTCCCATCAAAGAAGGCGTTTAACATTTAAGGGGCTATCGTTATCACTTATTAATTAGTGGAAAACGATCGTAATAAAAATAGGACCATCTATTGCGATGGGTTATTACATTCTCCCACTTGGTCCGTATATTTTATCAACACTGAACAAGAAACAAATACATGAATCATAGCGATAGGTCCTCTATAATTGAGTATTATCTTCTATGTATTACAATGCATTCAATTTCTTTACCACTATTCCAAATGTGACAACATAACATAATGAATAAACCATATGTTTATTCAGAGTCCAAAAGAAAAGTTTGTCATTTCTCAAAAGTCATATAACGTGTACACCTGAATGAGAAATAAAAATAATTGAAATAAGAGTTTCTTTGTACAAATTGTTATCATACAATTATATCATGGAACCAACTCCCATTCTTATCACATGATCCTTAAACTTCTTAATTGGCATGCCTTTAGTCAAAGGATCAGCTATCATCAATTCAGTGCTAACGTGTTCTATGACCACTTTATTCTCTTTAACACGTTCTCTTATGGCTAAATACTTAATGTCGATATGTTTACTTCGACTACCACTCTTATGGTTTTTAGCCAAAAATAGCAGCTGAATTGTCACAGTACAGTTTAATTGGCCTAGTAATGGAGTCAACAATTCTAAGCCCTGAGATGAAACTCTTCAACCATACACCTTGCGATGTAGCCTCAAAACAAGCAACGAACTCCGCTTCCATAGTAGAGGTAGCAGTCAAGGTCTGCTTTGCACTCCTCCATGATATGGCTCCACCAGCTAACATAAATATAAATCCTGATGTTGATTTCCGAGAATCAACGCAGCCAGCAAAGTCCGAATCTGAGTAGCCCTCTATCTCCAAATGATCAGTTTGTCTATACATGAGCATGTAGTCCTTGGTCCCTTGAAGATACCTCATGACCTTTTTAGCAGCTCTCCAGTGGTCTAAACCTGGATTACTCTGATATCTTCCCAACATTCCTACTGCAAATGCAATGTCAGGTCTTGTGCAAACCTGAGCATACATTAGGCTTCCAACAGCTGAAGCATATGGAATGTTGTGCATCTGTTCCCGTTCAAGTTCATTTTTAGGGCACTGGTTCAAAGCGAACTTGTCACCCTTCACTATAGGTGCAACACTTGGTGAACAATTTTTCATCCGAAATCTCTCCAAGACTTTATTGATATAAGTTTCTTGAGACAATCCCAAAATGCCTCGAGATCTTTCTCTATGGATCTTAATGCCAATGACATAAGATGCCTCACTCATATCTTTCATATCAAAATTTTTAGAGAGAAATTGTTTCACCTCATGTAGCAACCCTTTATCATTGGTTGCAAGTAGAATGTCATCCACATATAGGACCAAGAAACAAATTTTGCTCCCACTAACCTTCTGGTATATACATTGATCCATGATGTTCTCTTCAAAACCAAAGGAAGAGATCACATCATGAAATTTTAAATACCACTGACGTGAGGCTTGTTTCAATCCATATATGGATTTCTTAAGTTGCAAACCAAATGCTCACCATCACTAGAGGAAAATCCTTCAGGCTGTTTCATGTAAACCTCTTCCTCTAGATCTCCATTAAGGAATGCGGTCTTCACATCCATTTGATGTAACTCAAAATCAAAATGAGCTACCAATGCCATAATTATTCGGAGAGAGTCTTTCTTGGATACAGGAGAAAATGTCTCCGTGTAGTCGATTCCTTCCCTCTGAGTGAATCCTTTGGCAACGAGTCTTGCTTTATATCTCTCAATGTTGCCTTGTGAGTCTTTCTTTATTTTGAAGATCCATCTACATCCAATGGCTTTTACACCATCAGGCAACTCAACAAGATCCCAGACTCGATTAGATGCCATAGATTCCATCTCTCTTCATGGCATTGAACCACAAGTTTGATTCCTTAGAACTCATGGCTTGTGAAAACGTTTCAGGATCATTTTCGGCTCCAATGTTATAGTCAGATTCATGTAGATACACAACATAATCACTAGGAATTGCTGATTTCTTTATTCTAGTTGATCTTCTTAATGTTGTGTCAATGACCTCTTGAGGAGTATCTTGCACAACTGATTGTTGATGAACAACACGATCTTCTAGATTACCATCAGCTTGTGAAATCTCAATGACTGGTTGTTGGGCACTTAATTGAGTTGAGGAGTGCTATAAATAACAACCAATCCCTCACTTGAAGTGGAAGCTGGAATAACTGAATGATCTTTCTCAGAAGAAGCCAAATACTGAGATTGATCACTCCCACTGATCAAGTCATTCTCAAGAAATTTTGCATTTCTTGATTCCACAATCCTAGTGCTGTGAGATGGACAATAAAATCTATAACCCTTGGACTTCTCAGCATATCCAATAAAGTATCCACTAATAGTCCTTGGGTCTAGTTTCTTTTCTTGTGGATTATAGACTCTTACTTCAGATGGGCATCCCCAAACACGTATATGTTGCAGACTTGGTTTCCAACCTTTAAATAACTCAAATGGCGTTTTGGAAACAGCCTTGGTTGGAACCCGATTCAATATATACGCAGCAGTTTTAAGAGCTTCAGTCCACAAGGATTTAGGTAACTTAGAGCTGACAATCATGCTCCTTACCATGTCCAATAATGTCCGGTTTCTCCTTTCAGCTACACCGTTTTGGTCAGGAGACCCTGGCATGGTGTATTGTGCAACAATTCCATTTTCTTCAAGAAACCGAGCAAACGGACCAGGTGCTTGTCCATTCTCAGTGTATCTACCATAATATTCTCCACCTCTATCTGACCTCACGATTTTAATTTGCTTGCCGCATTGTTTCTCTACTTCTGCCTTAAATACCTTAAAGGCATCTAATGCTTCGTTCTTATTATGAAGTAGGTAGAGATACATATATCGTGAATAGTCATCAATAAATGAGATGAAGTATCTCTGACCATACGAATCCATATCTGGGCTACAGATATCCGTATGTATGATCTCCAGTATTTCCGAACTTCTCTTGGCATTTTCTTGGACTTGTTGGTTTGCTTTCCCTTTATGCAGTCCACACAAGTGTCAAAATCAGTAAAATCAAGAGTATCAAGTACTCCATCTTTTACTAATCTTTTAATTCTCTCAATGGAGATATGACCTAATCTCCGATGCCACAAAATAGAGGAATTCTCATTTATAACACATCTTTTCATACCAGTTTGGGCGTGCATCACATTATAGGTGGTATTATTTTTCAAATTGATTTGGAAAGATTGTCTGACAATGTACCATTCCCAATAAGCTTAGATTTATAAAATAAATCAACAGAGCTTTTATTAAAATTAAAGGAGTATCCTGCTGGTACAAGCCTTGACACTGAAATCAAATTTCTAGAGAAACTTGGAATATAAAATGTCTTTTCCAAATCCAAAACAAAACCAGAATGTAAAATAAGTCTGCACGTTCCAATTGCTTCCACATGTGAACCCATCTTGTTTCCTGAATAGATGCTTTGTTCACTTCCCAATGGTTTCCTTTGATTTAGAAAACCCTGCAAGGTATTTGAAACATGGATTGTAGAACCAGAATCAATCCACCATGTGTTATGACATATAACCAAATTGGATTCATGACATACGAATGAGGTTAGAGTACCTTTCTTGTCAAGCCAAGCTTTGAATTTGAGACAATCTTTCTTTATATGCCTTTCTTCTTGCAAAAGAAGCACTTGGACTCCTTCTTGTCTTCTGTATGGATGGATACTTTACCCTTTCCTTTGCGTTTGGCTTTGGGAGCTTTAGTCTTTCTCTGAGTGACTAAATGTGCACTTTCTCCCATTTCTAAAATCAGCCTCCCTTCCTCTTGAACACACATGGTCAGAAGTTCATTAATTGACCATTTGTCCTTATGTGTATTGTAAGATATTTTGAAGGGACTATATTGCTGTGGGAGTGAGCTCAAAATAAAGTGCACCAAGAAAGATTCTGACATCTCAACCTCTAGGGATTTCAACTGAGCCGCAATGTCCCTCATCTTCATGATGTGCTCACGCACACCTCCAACCGTAGTGAGCTTCATTGATGATAATTTTGTCATTAGGGTGCTAGCCATTGCCTTATCTGAAGACTCAAATTGTGCATCAATAGCCTTCAGAAGTTCCTTGACATTTTTGCACTCAGGAATTGAACCACGTATACTAGCAGAAATTTTAGTACGTATGAACATCATACTGAGGCGATTGGACCGTTCCCATCGTTCATACGCAGCAATCTCAGCCTGAGTGCTAGTAGATGTAACTGAATGTGGTTCATCCTTCCTGATAGCATAGTCAATATCCATGCACCCTAATTGAAGAAGAATTCTCTCCTTCCATAATTTATAATTATCACCACTTAAATCGGGAATGTCACATTTCATATCAGAAATATTAACAGGCAAAATAGCTGCATAAAAAAAAAATCATGTTCATGTAATTGAATTTGAGGCATATAACTTGATGTCATGTTTTACCAATGTAAACATGCAATAACATGAATCAATAACATACAATAACTACCTGTGGGCTAAGTTATTATACTCAAATAGACTCATTAGCTTAATGATGTGACTAACAAATTATATTCCTTTCTTAATTCCTGTGGGTAATTAAGAAAATAATTTGTTATCGCATCCTAATTAATTATATTAGTGCAACAAAAATTCCTGTGGGATAAGATTCATTACATTAATATAATTAGTCACAATTAATGTCATCTAACCTTATGTGATCTTTGCAACTCAATATATAATTTTGATTAATCAAAGATGCTGTGGCTACTCCTCAATTAATCAACATCATATTGATCACATGACATTAATTCCATTATATGCATATAGATTAACCAATTTAGCATGATTATTAGGTAGTGCGTTTTATCCAACTACCTACATATCAGGAGAGTTAATAGATCGCCATGAAGTTTGTTTGCGGTTTTTTTTCTTTTTAATCCTACATTTATGGTTCTGATTTTTACTTTTCGGTTCTTCACTTTGATTTATTGTTTCGAAATTTTGAGCAGCCGAATTTATAGCTTAATATTAGATATCGTTGCCTGTTTGGAAACATATTTTGTTCAAAAGGAAAGAATTCCGTGCATTTACGATTTTATCGCGTCACAGATTTTTCTTGACCGCTCTCAGGTTCAAATCTATAGTGGAGGTTTTTCCTCTGTTGTTCCATTTTTCTTGGCTACCATCAGCTTGTGAAATCTCTCCGAATAATAATGGTATTGGTAGCTCATTTTGATTTTGAGTTACATCAAATGGATGTGAAGACCGCATTCCTTAATGAAGATATAGAGGAAGAGGTTTACATGAAAGAGCCTGAAGGATTTTTCTCTGGTGATGGTGAGCATTTGGTTTGCAAGCTTAAGAAATCCATATATTGATTGAAACAAGCCTCATGTCAGTGGTATTTAAAATTTCATGATGTGATCTCTTTCTTTGGTTTTGAAGAGAACATCATGGATCAATATATATACCAGAAGGTTAGTGGGAGCAAAATTTATTTCTTGGTCCTATATGTGGATGACATTCTACTTGCAACTAATGATAAAGGGTTGCTATATGAGGTAAAACAATTTCTCTCCAAAAATTTTGATATGAAAGATATGAGTGAGGCATCTTATGTCATTGGCATTAAGATCCATAGAGAAAGATCTCGAGGCATTTTAGGATTGTCTCAAGAAACTTATATAATAAAGTCTTGGAGAGATTTCAGATGAAAAATTGTTCAACAAGTGTTGCACCTATAGTGAAGGGTGACAAGTTCGCTTTGAACCAGTGCCCTAAAAATGAACTTGAACGGAAACAGATGCACAACATTCTATATGCTTCAGCTGTTGGAAGCCTAATGTATGCTCAGGTTTGCACAAGACCTGACATTGCATTTGCAGTAGGAATGTTGGGAAGATATCAGAGTAATCCAGGTTTAGACCACTGGAGAGCTGCTAAAAAGGTCATGAGGTATCTTCAAGGGACCAAGGACTACATGCTCATGTATAGACGAACTGATCATTTGAAGATAGAGGGCTACTCAGATTCGGACTTTGCTGGCTGCGTTGATTCTCGGAAATCAACATCAGGATTTATATTTATGTTAGCTGATGGAGCCATATCATGGAGGAGTGCAAAGCAGACTTTGACTGCTACCTCTACTATGGAAGCAGAGTTCGTTGCTTGTTTTGAGGCTACATCGCAAGGTGTATGGTTGAAGAGTTTCGTCTCAGGGCTTAGAATTGTTGACTCTATTGCTAGGCCAATTAAACTGTACTGTGACAATTCAGCTGCTGTATTTTTGGCTAAAAACCATAAGAGTGTAGTCGAAGTAAACATATCGACATTAAGTATTTAGCCATAAGAGAACGTGTTAAATAAAATAAAGTGGTCATAGAACGTTAGCACTGAATTGATGATAGCTGATCCTTTGACTAAAGGCATGCCAATTAAGAATTTTAAGAATCATGTGATAAGAATGGGAGTTGGTTCCATGATATAATTGTATGGATAACAATTTGTACAAAGAAACTCTTATTTCAATTATTTGTTTATTTCTCATTCAGGTGTACACGTTATTTGACTTTTGAGAAATGACAAACTTACTCTGAATAAACATATGGTTTATTCATTATGTTATCACATTTGGAATAGTGGTAAAGAAATTGAATGCATTGTAATACATAGAAGATAATACTCAATTATAGAGGACCTATCGCTATGATTCATGTATTTAGTTTCTTGTTCAGTATTGATAAAATATACGGACTAAGTGGGAGAATGTAATAACCCATCGCAATAGATGGTCCTGATTTTATTACGATCGTTTCCACTAATTAATAAGTGATAACGGCCCCTTAAATGTTAAACGCATGCTTGATGGGAGCAGGCGGTAGAATGGAAGGGATTTAAGTATCTCTTTAAATAGGGATCCCTTCCTAAGGCTTTCGAGAAAATGTTATCGAAAGAAAAACCAAAACAAGCGGAGGCATTGGGTCCCTGATCAAGAGCACATCTTGAGGGCATATACCATCAAAGTGCGATGGCTTATTGATTGGAAGCGCTCAATCAAGATCCATAGAGAGGAGGAAGATCAAGATCCATAGAAAAGAGGAAGATTAAGATCCATCGAGAGGAGGAAGATCAAGATCCATCGAGAAGAAGATCAAGATCCATACAGAGGAGGAAGATCAAGATCCATCGAGAGGAAGATCGAGATCCTGATTCAGATCTTCTAGAGGTAGATCGAAAGCAATGGCTGGAGGTAATAAAAAAGATCCTAACTATTAACTCTATGCAATATTGTGTAGATTGTTAATAAGTTTTCTTACAAGATAACCTTTCAAAATCAAAATCAAAGGGTATTATGGATTGCTTCATGATTTGATGCCGTGTTGTGCTCACATATCTACTGTTCGTGGCAGTTCATATCAGTACAAGATAGGAGACACTTAAATATGTTGATAGGTAGCATTGTTTACCGTTTTTCAAGTTAGAGCTTAATATAGCTTCTTGATGTTGAGAAGGGTCATGTATCAATGAGATTCAGTGACAATGGATGCTTTTAGAGAACCAAGGATTTATCTTTCTCAGAACTAGAAACTGTTCCATTGGCTAAGCTGGTTTTTATGATGGTATGCTCAGGTTTGGCTTTTTTTTCTCTCCAGCTTTGGGCACCATGGGAGTCATGTATCAGGGAGGATTGGAAATGGATGCTGTTGGAGATCAGTAGGTAGGGATTGTACAAAACCAGGATCCTCTATGTTTAAGCAATAACTAGAATTTTGAAACAATGATACACCATTATGGAAGTCAGCTGATTAAATATTTAGGTTAGTCTTCATCATGCCTATAACTATTAAGGGCACAATCATATTGTTTATGATGCCATTAGCCATAATCATTTATGATGAGGTAAAATTCCTCGCTCTTTATTAGGGTGGCACATCATGATCAAGTCCACATCGGCGCCACTAATAGTATGATGGTAAAAATAATTTGGAGGTGTATGATCAACAAGTCAATAGGTGATACATACCTGACAAGTTGATACATTTTCTAGTAAACGGGTGAAAATAATTGATCACTTAAAAGAACTCAACCTATAGCATTTTACACCCATTCCATCCAGAAAGGCAAACTCATTATGGCAAGACACATGGTTTATGATTCAAGTGTTTCATATGATCCCATCATAAAAAGATAGGCCATAGGAATTTTTTTTTTTTTTTTTTTTTTTTTTTTTGCATATATCATTCATAGGCTATCTTCAACGTTCAATAAGGTAACACTTTGTTCCCTTTTCCTCTTGATTAAACCTATTTCATCCACAAACTTAAAAGCTGCAATATATATCCTTGATCATTCTTGTCATCCTCTTTTAGGAACATTGAAAAATCTCCTTTCATATTCTTCTTTTGTTATTGTAGGTTACCACAAGGTGAATATCTGGGCTCTTACTACAGAACTTTTTGATAACCTTTTTTTTTTCTCTATCATCATCCCATTACATATTCTATTGGTGTGTGGGATTTCACTATTACATCTGAGGCATCATCAATTTATATTCTCTTTTACGGTAAGTGAATTTTCTATTAACTCGTTCTAATTACATTCCATTCTCCCTCACAGGCTCGCATGATTGAATTAAGTAACTATTGCAACCACTTTTAACTAAAGTCAAGATAGCCATTTCAATATCCGTAAAACTAGTAACACATCTAGTTTTAGTCTGGTTGCTAATCTAATAATATATAAGCATCATTCTATTCTCTCACTGCTTTCACTATTTGGAATCTACCGACATCATGGCAATCCCTGCCCAAAGAAAAATCAAACTATCTTCTCAAAGCATAACCAAGGACTTTATCTTTCTTTCCAAATGTATCATGCATGCGGTGTACAATGTAATCTCTCATTGCTCACCAATCATTGCTCACAAGAAAATGAGATCAAGATACTAGTAGAAAAAACATTTTTAGATCGCCACAGGCGATCGCTAAAAGTTAAAAAGAGTCGCTAATAGTTTTTAGCGACCGCGACCGCCACGTGCTGGCCGCCAGAAACTCGTCGCTAAAGACTTTTAGCGACCGCCAATGGCGGTCGCTATAGTATTAGTGACCGCTTGAGGGGGGCAAAATTTGACTATTAGCGACCGCCTGAGGCGCGACCGCTTAGGCGGTCGCTAATACTATATATTTTTTATTTTTTTTTTGCTATTTTCTGACTATTAGCGACTGCCTAGGTGGTCGCTAATACTATATATTTTTTTATTTTTTTATTTTCTATTTTTTGACTATTAGCGACCGCCTGAACGCCTTTAGCGACCGCCTAGGCGGTCGCTAATACTATATATTTTTAATTTTAGCATTTTCTATTTTCTGTTCTGAAGAAAGGCGACGTCCTTTTAAGCCTTTTGCGACCGCCTAGGCGGTCGCTAATACTGATTTTGTTATTTTTTAATTCATTTTGTTTTTGGTTATTGGATTTTTTTTTGTTTGGGTACCTGTACCTGTTTTACAAAATTATATAAACTAAATATTAAAATTAAATTGTACACACACAATAAAAGTATAAACTAAAAAAAAACAATTTATCTATATTAATAAATCTGCAACGTCTTTGATTTACAATCCAAAAAAAAAAAATCTAATACAATTTTCACAAAAAAAAACATAAAGAAAACAGTTGTCCCAATGCAGCACCAGTCAATCAACCTGAAACAAAAAATTAAATTTATTAGTCAATAAAATATAAATATAATTAAAGAAGAACAAATTGCAATTATCTTCACAAAGGCATTTCCAAGAACAAGTTTCAGCATTTTAGAGAGCTACTTAATAAGTGAACTTAAGGAAACACACTCTCATTCCCCAATTTGCAGTTCTAATTGTCTCTAAATATAGAATTATTAAGCTAATACTCAACTCATGGCATGGTTTCTTGAAAGATTATTAAAATTTTGCATTACCTGAAAGTAGTACTTTCTATAGGACCACAAACAAATTTTGCATTACATAAGCTGACTTATGTTACCCAGGAAGAAAGGAGGCAACATGTGTTCTAGCATTGATTATCCTAACTGACTTCAGCATGAAAAGCTAATACATAATCTTAAACCATACTAAAGACATATACAACTTATCTAAATTCACAAGTAGCATATAAATTCTGTAAAGTAATTGTTGGAATGGTAAAGCAACTAAACAAAGTTAACCAGCACGATGGGTCATCATGCTCAAGAAATCAATGTACTTGCTTCATGATTATCATTACATTTTTTTTATTCATCATCCGAAGAAAACATTTGCAGCATAAAACAACTACAGAAATAGTGAGAAAAATTGATGCTACTGGATCAAGCATATTCATAAACTCATACCCGATTCTGTTCAGCCTACTGAATCAGCATGCCCTCACCAACTAACTCATGTCTCGCCTGGTGACCACTGCCAGCGTCTGGGGCCTACAATATTATAGTATATAATTAACAACAGAAATAAATAATATATATTTTAAAAGTAATTAAATTTAATTTAAATACAGATGTCTTCAATTATGAACCTGAGTATGAATCGATGGATCTGAATCATCAGCTATAGGGACACCACTCTGAGCTAGTCGATGATGTAGCTCCGCCTTAAATGCCTGCACCTGCTCCTGTACCTGAGCCTGCACCTCGGCCTGCATCGCAACCTGCATCCTTACCCGAAGATCCTCGACACGCGCATCCATCTGCTGGTGAAGAGACTGGATCAGCTCAGCCACCTCGTCAGTTCGCATGCGTGAGCCCTGGGATGACTCCGCTCGCATGATAGTCGAACGTGGTATGCCTGTGCCGTATGTAAGTGTGTATCCGTGCCCATCCTGGCCTATGATGGTGTGGAATATCTCATCCCGCCTAGCAACTACCTGTCGCTCCTCCTCTGGCAGCTCGGCCAATCGAGCCTCAAACTGGGCCTGTGTGCAAGAAAGCAACCAAATTAGAATAGTAAATCAATAAATCTCATAATAGGTTAAAAAAGTATTGCGTAAAGGTAAATACTTACTACAAGAGCTGCAACCTCAGGATGGTCGAGACTGCGACTCGCCATCCATACAGACATCCGGTCGGTGGGTGCACCCCGCTCACGTAACTGTCGAAGGATAAATCATGTCATCTACATATATGAATACACACTACGTCAACAATCAAAATACGTATGGTTTAACGTGACAGTTTACCTCGTGCCGGATCTGCGTAACGTGTCGAGTCCCAAGCTTGTGAGTAGGGCCCTGCATCGAGCGATTTTGAGAATTTCGCTCTGCCTCTTCCTGCATTCATTTTGGGTCGTGTTTATAAGTTTACACCGAATGTTTCATATGAATTTAACAAAAAATAGGTTGAACTACTCACCCTTGCCTTCTCACTCGACCAGTACCGGACCAACTCAGGCCACTGTGCGGGGAGAATGCCCCTTGGGACTCGCTGAAGAAGGTCTGGGTCGTCCACATTCTTCTCCCAATGCTCTTTCTTTACCTTGTTCTTGTGGTCTTTCCATAACTTTCGACACTTTGCCAAGCAAACTGGACGAAAATCATCAGGACATGACCTCAAATTGTCCTGCGTAGGATAAGAAATTTTAGGATAAGAAATTTTGACACATCGTATAATAACGTTGAAGCTAAGATAGAACTCAGCGGCTTACCTTAACCTCCCCCCAGAGTCGATCTATCGTATCCTGAGGAAAAGCAGTCCAATCAAGCATAGTCAGGGGAAATCTATGTGGGTCTCGAACCATATGCCCCAACTGGCTGATAAAGGGGCGAGCCCCTTCTCCAACTGGATGAAATGTGTCGTCAAATTGCACATCATAACGGGTACCAGCATTCCATGAAGGAATCCCTCTAGCTGGGCCCCTACCCCTACTGGAAGATGAACTCGTCGTAGTAGAAGCTATAAACAATAAACTTATTAGTTAAATAAAACTAAAATTATTTTATATAATTGTTAAACATAAAAATGAAATTATACCAGTATGTGTGGAGGTCGATGCACCAACTGTAGATGGAGAAGGCCCTACTGGCATGGACTGGGAAGATCTAAATCGTGCCGGTGCAGGTGTCTGTGGATCATGGTCCGTAGGCATCCGTCGACTAGGGTCCCTCGTCGATGAACGAGCCTGGCTATGATGTAAAAACTCGTCCATCGTGTGTGGACGCTCTCTCCTCTTACGTCCGGACATATCTTTTTAATGTATCATAAGATAAATAAATTGCAAGTAATAACTAAAACCATTCGTAAACAAAAAGTCAAACATATTCTTAAGCAAAATTGAGAAGAAAAAAAGGAGAACAGTTCACTGGTCATGCAAGTCGATAGTATCTCCTTCAACGGTCTCTCTAACCCAGTTGACATCCTCATCACGTTGAAATATTACATTTTGGTCAAGAACTTGCTGAGCAAATGCATCAATATCTGGCTCATTATCTTCAATTTGATACACCCCCCTCCTTGACATTTTAACTGCAACTTGCCAGTTAGGATCCATGGGATCCATAACATAGTAAACTTGTTCAGCTTGCCTGGCCAATATGTAGGGTTCATTACTTACTCGCTCATCTCGATATAACAAATTGTTGAAATTTACCAACATAAATTGATACTTGTCAACTTTAGTCCCACGGATTGGATCGACCCAGTCACACTTGAATAACAAAAATTTTAATCCGTGACTGTATATAACTTCAATGATATCTTTCAACTGGCCATAATAATAACCTGCATCGACAGAAGGACACCCTAGACCACTATTTGTGTTGCTCGTTTCTCATCTACTTCTTTGACGCGAAATCGATACCCATTGACATCACAAGTTGTGTAACGTCGTGCCGTTATAAACGGACCATCAGCCAGTTGGTTCATTTCATCAGTCAAAGTACCTTCACTCGCTCGTCGTAAATTGTACACCTACAGAATTAAAGTAATCATTGAATAAAGCTACGTAAAACTAATATGATAAGAACAAATTGAAGCACATACAACCATATGTACACATACAACCATATCTATACATACATAATTCTTGAACCAATCATGAAATGATTGAAAATGGGACTGCCGAATTTGATTATCTGTCGCACGAGGCATGTCCCGTTTGAGCTCATCAATGTGTGTCCTATAATGCAAAACAACATGTGTTAATGACAAGCTTGATTGAGTTAGACATAACACGAATAAGTTAAATATATGAATGAGCATTCACTTACTGAATCAACGCCACAACTGATGGAGTGTTAAACAACACGTATCGATGAGCTTGAATCCAGTCGATGTTATCTAGATCAAATGTTGTTCCCTCCCCAATAGGACCATCATTAATCCGCAAGGGCCTATCAAGTTTGGTTTCAACATCATTAAGATATGCAGCACAAAATTAGTACACTCTTCCATTAAATAACCCTTGGCTATTGATGCCTCTGGACGAGCTCTGTTACGCACATACCTTTTTAACGTATTCAGGTACCTCTCAATAGGATACATCCACCGAAATTGGACAGGGCCACCAAGCAATGCTTCACCTGTTAAATGTATGGTCAAGTGAACCATTACTTTGTGCAATAGCTGGAGCAGCATGTCGAAGGACGTGTCCGTCCACTGATTCAAAGCCTTCAAGTGTAACAACTCGACAATAAAGATAATTTACTGAAATTCGTACATCCAGGATACAATTCGATCTGCGCATTATCCAGAATTTCAAAATACCTTAATGCTTCTTCATCTGCACCCGAGCGAGGATTACTCCCACCCACCCTATCAGTCTCACAGCAACTGTCTTCGGGTGCTAACCCGCATGCAATATCATTTAGCATCACGATCATCGGATCAACTGTCGTAACATCGACCTCCATCTCAACTCTTTCCTCTCTGCAATAAGGAACATAATCTTCCCCATGTCTAGTCCAATTCTTGTAATTCTTCAAAACCCATTTAGAATCAAATGCTCTCGTACAATATCTCGTGTGTAGTAATAACGGTTCGCACATTTTCTACAGGGACAACTGATGTGCTCACTATCAAATCTATTGGTGAAGGCAATGAACTGCTTAATCCCCTCTATATTCCGTAGACGTCCTATTTGGCAAATCAATCCAACTCTTATCCATGTATTTCTGTGAAAGTATGAATAACTTGCTAGGCAATGCACGGACAAATAACTTGCTAGGCAATGCACGGACAAATAAATTAAAAAAAATGAAGATTAGTTTAAAAGAAAAAAGAGCAAAAACTTTCACCGGTTAGAGTCTGCCTCACTAGCTTCACTTGACCTCCTGTGTTCTGAAAAAAGAGGAATTAAATTCAAAATTAAAATCAACAAGAAAAGAGAATGAGTTTTTACAACATGAAGAAGTTATCAATTAGTGGTATAATATCAGTTTTATTGTACATGTAAATCTTTCTGTCCTCTTCCTGCCAGCACATTATGTTTATAATGACACACATGTTTGGAAGGATGTGACATGCATTATTTCCCATGGTTGGTGATATTAAGACTTTATTAGAAGAAAGAAAAATGCTAATAGAGCCTTCTGATAACATGTTACACTAAATGGTGTTCTAGTTCATGTATGCAAATATATCCACTGGCCTTTCTCATAATATAAAGCTTGAATTAAAGCTTGAATGCTATTCAGGTTTGATCCATTCCATTTACAACTGTTGAGAGTTTCAGCCCAATATTTGTGGTGATGATGCAGAGTTTCATATCCTCCCTTCCACTTGCATAATTCTTTTAAGGGTGTCATCAGCCTCTGTATAGCATTAACATTATGTCCTCCTTCAAGTGCATTTGTAATTATTATGTCGTTAACTTAGATGCATACTTAATTTGTTATTAATCTTTGCATGTGGAAATCATTAGATGAAGTAGCTCCTCTTGTAACAGTATAATTAGAGTTCATCATGTATATTATTGTTGTCCAAATAAATGACAGGATGTGGATTCAATCAGCTATGTAGGTAACTTCCATCATGCAAGAAAGATGATGTTGGGTACATGAGAAGTGTATGAATAAATGTTTTTTCTTTGTTTAATTCATTTGTGAATTGATCATGCTTTGTAATATTATAGTGCACAACCTCTGAACAAGGGAACATATAAGCCCTAAGTAACCATGTGAAGGATTTTAAGACTTCAAATCACCTAGATCACCCAAATTACTAGCTCAATTACAGCTGGGCTAAAAATAACGTTTATATCCACACAAATCATCAATAGAAACAAAAATCTAGTTAAAAATAATCAATTGTAAAAATCAGTAGAAATGATTGGTCAAATAATTAGCTGAGCATAAAGTGCAATGCAAATGTCACTTTTTGATTTCTCTAAGAAGGTGGGGAATGGTAGGACAGAATACAGAAAATAACTTTTTGTTTAAAACAATCACACCATACCAGTTTGCCATTCTCTAGATATCAAAAAAAAACTTTAGAACGAAGCTTAAAGTGAAGATCTAGATTCTACTAGATTGTTGATAAACATAGACATCAAATTGTTTATACAAACCAAATTCACTGTCCTAGAACAAACTTCTGGACCAGATATCAAAGTGGGCAATGTTTCAACTCAATGTAACATGTTTAATATTGGGCCAGAAAAAGCCTATGGAGAGCAGGGAACAAGGTCAAGAATTTCTATCTTTACTATAATCTAATGAATCAATATAGTTTTCTCCTTCTCACTGGTCCTCTTTCTTCTATAATACATATTAGGTTAGGCAAACAAATCCTCTAGTCAAATCTTTTTAACTTCTCTCAACTATGTATGACAAAATCATAGTTACCAACTAGAATAGGCAGAATATTATCTGAACTCTACTTAACTCTATAGTGCTTCATTTAAACAATTTCGTGCTCTGCAGACTAAAAAGTTGATCCAGACTGATGAGATCCACATCTTAACTCACATCAACTTCTATTGAAGTGAGCATTCAGAGTATCATCCTTGAGGAGCCAATTTAACATGGTCTCTAGCAATACCTAAACAGCAAAGCATAAGGTCAAGTGATATAACTTGATTAAAGCAATGCGCAAACCCTGAGACATGATGCGAAAGCTTTAAGAATTTTCCTTGGACTTTATTAAAGAATGAAACTTCGGTGAGTAATAATGTAAAATTACATTTGGAGGGTAATTCTCTGAAGCAGATGGAAATAGTATCGACAGAGACTTATACAACGGTTTGAATGACCTAAGTTGGTTGCAAAGTAAAATTTCCAACCATGGGAAACAGATTTCATCCTCATTTATAGGACAAGCTATATCATTCCAACATTGACCTTTAACAAATACGGGAAAACTGAATTTCTTAAAGCTACACAAATTCCCACTGTAGCAGTATCTAAGCTTATTATCACAAAGATCTAAACAGGCAAAATCTTTGGGAGATCACAAAATCATAGATATTTTAGTAATTATGAAGATTAAAGAATTAATTCGATCTAAAACTTGAACAAGATTTAATAAAGAACAGGGAATATTTATTCTCACATTGTCACTCCACTGAAACATTTTGAAAAGAACAAATGATAACTAGAAGTCATAGAGCAAGGTAATCAGAATTTGACCATGCGGATAAAAAGCAAGCATGTATTCTATAGCAGTTCTATAATACTTGCAACCATCAGACTTAAACTTTTCAGCAAGTTCGGATCTCTTAAAAATATGCAATACGTGGGTCCAAAAAAGCAGAATCAATAATCTCACCAAATAGGTAATAGTTATTTGGTATGGTGGGTTTTGCAAGCCTTGATAATTATTAGTGATTGTACAGTTGTTCACATAATTTGATTTTGGCTTACCCCCCTCAGAAGAGAAGAAAAGTTAAAATTGGGCACGCCAATTGCAAATTCATTTCTGCCTAACTTATCTGCAAACTTTTTGACAATATAATTTAGGGACAAGGCAATCAAAAGGGTGAATTTAATACCTCAACCCTGCAACATCTTAACTATGAGTATTGATATTGTTGAGTTTAGATAAATGATCACTTTTGGTAATGTATGTGCATATAAACTATGCAGAAATAAAATGATTTGTGCAATTTATCTTTGGAAAATATAATGGCTATTAAGGAATAGAATCCTCAAGAATAAATTAGAAAAATACAATGAGTAGGGTATTGTAGTGTAATACCTCAAGCTAGGATTGCCACCTCATGCTAGTTAAGTTGCCATCTCATATTATTTGTTGCAGTAGCGGCCTCATGCATGTACACATCATGCTTAGGAGTTAGGACTAAGGAAGCCACCTCATTTTTACATATCAGCCACCTAGCTGAACTATAGCTTAACACCTAGCTACTATTATGTTATGGATTGGACATCTCATGCTTCAAGACACCTATAAATGGAAGGTTGCTACTTTTTTCTAGCATTTTGCAACTCTAGAAATCACAAGCGCCTAAACAAAGCAACTAGCACAGTAAAAAAAGAAAGTAATGATACTGGCAAGATAGAAGAAAGATGGGAGGGTGTGGTTTGAAGTTTCGGAAATCTCCTAGAAATGAAAGTGTCCTTAGTCAATTTTTTTTAAATATTACAAGGGATTTACTAATGTCCATCGATTCCAAATTTTTTCTTCTTCTGTTTCCTATTCAACATTAGTTTTATATCCTCGTATCTATGGATGTTTGAATCATCTTAAAGACATCGAATTTCAGCTGTCTGTTTGTTGTGGGAGAAATTCAAAAATCTCATTTTTATTATAAATGATCATGACTTGTATGATTTTCTAAAATCACTTCTAAACATTTTTATGCCAATTAATTCTGGAAACTTGGTCCTTGTGTTTGAATGACTACTAACATTTGTATTTATTATACTTAAGCTATGTTGTCTTGATTAGATCTTGTATGACATTAGTAAAGTATGGTGTGGAATTATATATTATTATCAGGAACGTTTTTAAGAATGGTGTCTTAATATTGAAAATTTTATATTCTATGAACTGAAATAAACTTCTGGTCATTAGTGAACCCCTAACCAGTGGGTATTATGGTTGGTTATTAGTAGTGAATCCTTGACAGGGGATGTAATATCTGAAATCGAGCAGGACACGCAATTAATTGACTACCGATGATATCTGAAATCGATCTAAAGTCCCGATGGGAAATCTCAGAATACATAGATAAAATGGAAACTAAGAGTCAAGGAGCAAAATTTAAGGAAAAATAAATCTATGAATCACTTGAAAGGAAAGTTCTTTTGGAAAAAAAAAAATAAATCCGAACCTTGGCCTTAGGGATAACCTTAACGGTGACCTGCTGGTCCTTGAGCTCCCCCTTCTTGGATTAGGGATCTTACCTTTCGGAGGAAGAGCGTTGCGAGAAGAAAGTGGGTGGAAGCCTAAAACCCTTGCCGCGGGAGTTTTAAAGGTGGCGGGGAGGGTTCCGGCGTCCGGGGGTTGACGACGGAGGGGAGCTTGCGGGGGTCGACGGAGTCTCAGATTTGTGGCGTGGGAACGAGGGTTTCAATTAGGGCATCGACGGAATCCAGCTGATGATTTAATGAATCAGTGGACAATCCGCCTTTAGCGACCGCTTGAGAGCGGTCGCTAAAAGTACCTTCCACGACCGTCCTCAAGCGGTCGCCCAATTTTTTCCTACTTTCCGCGATCGCCTTTAGCGACCGCCCTCAAGCGGTCGCTAAAGGTGCCTTCCGCGACCGTCCTCAAGCGGTCGCCCGATTTTTTCCTACTTTCCGCGATTGCCTTTAGCGACCACCCTTAAGCGGTCACTAAAAGTGGCTTCCGCGACCGCTCTCAAGTGGTCGCCCGATTTTTTTCGACTTTCTGTGACCACCTTTAGTGACCGTCCTTAAGCGGTCGCTAAAGGTGCCTTCCGCGACCGTCTCAAGTGGTCGCTCAATTTTTTTCTGCGCCAAAACTCCAGCCTCTAGTAGTGAGAAACTCATTGTTAATTAACTCCTCTTAGCCAACTCACTAGAAAATTATGTGAAAACAAACCATATGATCTTGGAGAAGTAACCCTTTATTACACTATCTTATTAATATTTTTCTAAGTAAATTTTTTTAAATATATATATTTCTTTTCCAACCAACTTGAGAAATGGATTTTCCGCCCCAATTTTACGTAAGAAACGACCGATTTAACTTCTTAACTATTTTAGGATGACGAAAAGTATTTAAATACCAAGTTGAAGTTCGAGGAAAGAATTTTGCTAGGCTTTAATAATCAGGATGCTTTCAGGCTTCCAGTGGTGTCGTGGTGTCATTTTCCAAGGTGAGGATCAGAACAAAGTTCTCAATAACCCACGTAATTATTGTAATATATATTTTTTTTACAAACCAACGATCACAAAAATTTAGTATGAATTAGCTCAGAAAAATTTAAATATATAATTAATTGTAATAAAGAAGAATAGAAATTGTTCGGCCTTCAGTTTCATGAATTAATATACTGAGTTACAAAAGAAGACATCAAGTCCACCGCTAAGTTGGATAAGTACGATAAATTTGGGCATAGTCTACCTCCCGTAGCAAAGATCAAATATCCAAAAGAATGATAAGAATGGTCTCTCTCTTTCTGCGGTCGAGAGATAAGGATAATTATTGTATTACCTGCACGGCGTGGAGTCTCTCGGCCTTTCCGTGCGATCCAGATGTCGCATTTTCATTTGCTTTCAGCTGGTCTGGTGTTCACGTCTCCTATAATTTCGATGGGCGTCGTCCGCCCACGTCTCGCCGTTGATATCCTCCGGCATCGTCAGCCGTTTTCTTTCTAAACAAAGCAAAAATGGCGACGGCGGAAGCGGCGGCGGCGGCGGCGAGGACAGTGGTAGTGGTGGGGATCGACGACAGCGAGCGCAGCTTCTACGCGCTTCAGTGGACTCTCCTCCACTTCTTCTCCGGCCGCGGCCTCAGCCCGCACTTCGAGCTCGTCGTCGTCCACGCGAAGCCCATCGCCACCTCCGTCATGGGCCTCGCCGGACCTGGTTGTCTACTTGTTTCTTCTATGGTTTCTTCCTCCTCCTTCAGTAGCTTCTTTGGGTGTTTATGGAGAAAAAATCGGTTTTTTTTTTTCTTTTTTCTAAATTTTTTAATGGTAGGGGCTGCTGAAGTGCTGCCGTTTTTGGAATCGGATCTGAAGCAGATTGCTACGAAGGTGCTGGAGAAGGCTAGAGAACTCTGTACTGTCCACTCGGTAGAATTTTTTGCCTAAATTTATATAATATTTACTAATTTTAACAGTTATTTCTGATTTTGGTCAGCTTGTTCCTTTTAAAATTATTGATGTAATTTCTTTGCAAAATTCATATTTGGTGGTTACGAATTTGTCAAAAATTAAGTAAATTTTTCAAGAAATTTCAAAAACAGTTTTTTTCTCCTTTATTTTTTTTTCTCCGTCTCAAGAGGGACAGTGTAATTCTTTTTAGAACATAGAAGATCATAATCCTAAGCAAGACATCGACAAAAGATACAGATGTTATAGTTCCATAAGATCCTCGTAAGGACTCATATAAATCCTGTACGAGTATTATGGACATTGGATGACACATTGAAACCTAATGTTGCATGCTAAAATTTTTTGTCTAAATGCCTGCAAGACCCTCTTGTTCTTGATATTTGTAATGGGATGCAGTTAACGTTTTGAATCATGATCAATGATGCAGGATCCCATCTTAGATGATGCATCATTTAGTTTGTATTGATAAGTATTCAAATTATTCAAGTATGATTTGCTGCTCTTTCTTCTGTAGGATTGAAATTTCAATTATCAATGCAAAATTTTTTTCCCCACGAAGACAATTATGTGCTTTTTGAATCATGATATTAGAAGTTTCAACTGTTCAATGCTCGTGCTTATTTGAATATCTCATTTAATCCCAGGTGGCTGATGTTAAATATGAAGTGGTGGAAGGGGATCCAAGGTATGTTCTTTGTGACGCAGTGGAGAAACATCATGCAGATGTGTTGGTTGTGGGTAGCCATAGCTATGGAGCAATAAAAAGGTCTGGAAATTTATTCTTTGAATTTCAAGTACCCTTTTTTTTCTTTGTAAAGGGGCCCTTTTTAAAAAAAAGTTCTTGGAAACTCCAAGTAGCCAGTCAAACTACATATATTTAGTGCCTTGCTGATATGTCTATTGTGAGGAATCTAACTCCTTAAAAGAATGGTTAGAGAATTTATTCTCTCCTAACATAGATGCCTGAAGGTTTTATACCCTTAAAGACTTCAAAGCATCAGATCTTGGCTGATATCATTGAATGCTTGTGGATCTTTTCTTCAATGGTTGGATACTATGTATGCTCACATGATTGATCAACAAGGATTGAATGTGTCTTTTGTTGCTCTGATTTTAGGTTGTCAGCTGATTGACCTTACTCTATCATATTAGAGGATGACTCTTTGGCCATAGGCTCCTTGTTTTGCTGATCTTCAAGCGTAGATTCTTTTAGTTTTTATGTGTCATAATCGCCTGAAAACAGTGGAGATCCTTGTCAATACTAGCTATTATATTTCGGTCAGATTGTTCCTTGAGAGTTCTTGGTGAATAATGAAACCACAATAGAAGGTTGTTTTAGCAAGAACGATGAGACTCCAATAGAAGGTTGTTTTGTCTGCAATAGACCTTCCAAGAATCCAAACCTTTCATCTAACCATATATGCATCTTCAAAAACTCCATAATCTTTTTTTCTTGTACACGGAAACAAGTACAAATTTAGGCTCATTGAAGGCATCTTGAAGCAAGTATGTTGCTCGAATCTATTGGCTCTGATACCAAACTTGATCTAAATATTGGGTTAGTTTGGCTCTAGTATCTTTTAGCCAAACTTGACCCAAACCCTATCTGACCCAATTCAAAAGTCCAAATCATATAAATCTCTGATTCCTTCACTCTAAATATCTTTTCTAGTTTATTGAATAGACTCTCATTTAGACTAATCTCTCTTTTCTTTCCTTCAACTCAATGATTACATCTCCTTTCATTTATTTTCTTTTAAATTATAATTAAACGTTCATATTTCATTATTTATTTTGATGAATTCTTATTTTATAAAGACCTTCAATATATTAATACATACATTAAAAGTCGTAATTAATAAATTTGACAATAATTAATTACTTGAATAAAATAAATTTTTTAATGAAAATTTAAGTTTTAAGTTGGCATTTTTAGTTTTATTTTATTTTTTAGCAATTTTATATTTAATTATCAACTATATATTTTAGCTTAAAAAAAAAAAAAAAAAAAAGCTAGATTCTTGACTTAAACTACAAACCTAATCTGATCTGGTCCCAACTATTCTAAATATTTCGGTTAATTCTAGATCATACTTGAACCTAATCCAACCTAATTAGCCAATGGATTGAGTTTAGATTCAAAATCATGAGCCGAATATGAAATTAAGCCATGTCAAGGTCCAGAATATTCCAATCCTATCTGACCCCTTTGCAACCCTAATTAAAAAAAGAGATAGATAGGAGAAAAAAAGAGGATAAAAGAAAAAGGTCCTTGACCTACTTTCCCAAAAAAAAATGCATAATGATTTCAAGGCCACATCACATAGACTTGGGATTCCTATTTATGATGATAGCAAAAATCGAATGCAGTCTTAGGCAAACCAAGAAATGGTTTCTTTACAATCAGATCATCAAACAATGACTCTGGTTCTTGTTTATTAACAATTGCATAGTATTTGATCACCTGTTGAACGATGTACAATGATGGATCCGGTAAATCTTCAAAGAACGAACCTTCAAAGCGTTGGATGTTGGCCAATATCATTGAATGCTCATGGATCTTCTCTTCAATGGTTGGATATTATATATGCTCACATGATTGATCAATAATGATGGAGTATAGACTTCGTTGCTCTGATTGTGGATTGTCAGCTGATTGGCCTGCTTCTATCAAGTTAGAGAATGATTCTTTGGCCATAGGCCTCTTACACTAGAGATCTTCAGTAGGTTCTTCAACTTGTTCTCTGTGTCATGGTCATGCAGAAACAATGGAATTCTTTGCAAATATTACCTATTATATTTTTGTTAGGTCATTCCTTCAGAGGAGATTTGTTGGTTGATGAAACTCCAATATAAGGTTGCTTTGGCTGCAACAGAGCTCCCAGGTTTCCAAATATTTCATCTAAGCGTGATTCATCTTTGAGAGCTCCATAATCTTCGCTGCTTGAGCACAGTAAGGAGTAGGGATTCAAAGCTGTTGAAGGCCTCCTGAAGCATGTCACTTGGATCTGTTTGAGATGAGTATTTGGTAATACAAAAAAAGATAGGTTAAGAAATGAAGTCATTTGCAAGAAGATGGAGATAGCATCAGTGAGGACAAATTGAGGAAAGATGATTGGACATCTGCAACGTAAACTTAGGATGCATTACTGCAAAAAAGTGATTTAATACATGTAGAAGAAAAAGAAATAGAGGTAGATCAAAAGTTACATGAGAGAAAATGATAAAGAAAGATTTGAAATCTTTCCATCTTGGTAAAAATATGACACAAAACTGATTAGAATAGAGAAAAAATTCATGTAGTTGACTCCAACTAATTTAGGAGTAAGGCTTTGTTACTATTGTTATTGTTGTATGTTGATCAAATAATAATGAATTTAATTAAAACCTGATTAGATTCAAATCCATATAGAGAAGGGAAGAATATAATAGATTAAGAGAATGGTTAAGAAGTGATAGGGAGAAGATTGAATGTGACTTATTTATCTATTAATGCTTCAGATTGAATGATCTCCACAATAGATTAAAACAAACCCAGTAAAGGCTAAAAATACACAAAATTGGCAGCAAACAATTAAAACTTAAATAAATCCGTTCTCAATTTTGATGATTCACGGCTCTTAGATCCTCACTCTCTTCTTGTAGCATCGGATATCATTAACAATATACGGTCTTAGCAGAGGTCTTCAGTATTTGGTAAATCCAATGGTAAAAGTGAGCCTCCTTTTATCATTTCCTTTTAGGCTGAATGTGCAAGGAGTTTTTCCTTATTTGCAAGTATTTGTTTTCTAAAATGGTTAACCAGCCATGCTGCGGTGAAGATTCTATGTAAAATAATACTCATCTCAGCAATTATCTTTTTAGTGAGTCCAGCTGCTTTGTTGCCTTAGCTTTAGGATTAAAGTAAAATGAAAATTATGTTCCATCTATGTTCTGTTCTATTAATTCAACTAAGTTGGATAGCCCTTATGCTTAACTGCAGGGCTGTTTTGGGAAGTGTGAGCGATTACTGTGCTCATCATGCACATTGCACTGTGATGATAGTGAAAAAACCCAAGCCAAAGCACTGATCAATCTGATTGAAGGTAAAGAAACAAGTTCTTCAACTTATTATGTATATGTTTTATGCGATAAAGTACTGTCAATGAAAAGATTTGTGTGTATATCTTATTTCAGCAAGCATTTTATGCACTTTCCATGAGTTGCAGAGTATATGTTGTGAGTAAATATATTCTAATGGTTTGAATAACTCAGTTGTTCTGAATAATCATTATAAAGGTGTGAAGTATGTTCTGTGAAATATTGTTTGCTTTCTGGAATCAGTTTAATTTTCATAGTTCCCTCGTACTGCTTTGTTAGCTAAATTCTGGCATTTTATCATGATGGGGGAAAAGATTTCATCCTTATACCCTTGGTCGACTTGTCCCTGCTAGAGGATGAAGGGATCCTAACCTATTCTCTATCGCAAGTCCAAATTTATGCCCCTCAGAAGGGGCATCATTGTTTGTGTTTAAGTAAGCAGCAAGTGATGCAAGATGGGAAGCTTGCAGCAGTTCTTTATGCATCTCGCTTCCAGAGAAAAAAAGAAATGGTTGGAATTCTTGGTACTATTCATGGTGATTATTGCATCAATTAGCAATAGCAATTCAATGGGCATTTGTATTAGCTATGCTCTAGATAAATATTTGCTTGACATTTATATAATTTTATATGAAGTATATATTTCACAATATAATGCAATTTTTCTTTTCTACTGTAAGACTACAATGGTTATTAGCTTGATTTTGTAGAATTTAAGTGTCTATTTTTCACTGCATTTAAAGAAAATAAAAGAACGAGTCTAATAAAACCATTAAGAGTAGAGTGGAGGAAGCAGATTCATGTAGTTGATCCCATGTAGTTGGGAAAAGGCTTAGTTGAGTTGAGTTGAGTCTAATAAAACCATTACTTGATATTGCCATCTATTAATTTCTGGTATAATGGCTACTAATAATATCTTAACACATGTTGATAAGTATAAGTATTATAATTTACGTGTTCTAATGGCCTTCAATGATTTTGGATTATGGCTGTTATGTGATTATGATGATGTTTGGAAGAATACCTAATCGTTCCACCAAATATGATAGTTTTAAGTCTAATGAGGTTTGATTCATGAACCTAATATCGACAAGCCTAGGTGGATGAACTGCCATCCATGTCCATACATTAATCCTAAAATTTTGAGCCCGTAAAGGGCATTTATAACATTCCTTCCGGTGAAGAATCTAAAGAAACATTTGGTATGGAATAATTTGTTAGGGTTTAGACCTTGATGAATAGCAACGGGATTCCCCGTTGAACAAGAACTAGAACTAAGGATTTCTAATCCTGTTAGGTTTAGACCTTGATGAATAGCAATGGGATTCCCCGTTCAACAAGAACTAGAACTAAGGATTTCTAATCCTGTTAGGTTTAGACCTTGATGAATAGCAATGGGATTCCCCGTTCAACAAGAACTAGAATTAAGAATTTCTAATCCTGTTAGGTTTACTTCTTGAAAAGGAGGAAGATGGGGAGGAGAAAGAAAGGGCTGCCGCCCTATGATGAGAGAAGGAAATTTTTTGGGAGAAAAGAATCTGTTCTCTATTCCATCCAAACCCTAGAGACTAGAGTTTAAATACATCCACGAAGTGGGCCAGGCCCAGACTCAACAAAAAACTCCCATGGACTAAACCAATGAAATTAAACTAATCCCCAAGCCCGTGTACACCCGTGACTTGATTTAATCTCAACCCTTGGACTCAAACCCAGCCCAATACAAGTTAGCCCACCTGGGCCTTGATAGCACCACACTAGGCCCAACAATCTCCACCTTGGTGCTTTCAAGGCCTCAGCACGTCCACTGTGTCCATCAGCTTTAACAACGAAATACACTTTTGAAAACTGTCCCGTGGAAGAACCTTAGTCAGTGCATCTGCTGGATTTTCTTTGGTGTGTACCTTCACCAGCTCCACCTCACCATCTTCCACCAGCTCTCTGATCCTGTGGTATCTGAGGTCAATGTGCTTCGTCCTGGCATGATAGACTGCATTCTGCGCAAGCATCAGAGCACTCTGGCTATCACTATGCACCTGGACAACCTTCTGATCAAGTCCCATCTCCAGCATCAAGCCCTTCAGCCAAAGAGCTTCCTTTGCTGCCTCTGTGATACCTATGTATTATGCCTCCGTGGTAGATAAGGCTGTGATGGGCTGCAGACATGATCTCCACGATACTGGACCACCAAACAGGCTGAACACAAAGCCTGTTGTGGATCTCCTAGTGTCCACATCTCCACCAAAGTCTGCATCCACATACCCATATAACTGCCCACGAGCCTCCTTGGATAAGTTGGATCTCTCAGCACCTTCTTGCTGTCCATAGCAAATACCAACCCCAACTGTACCTACCAAGTACCTGAAGATTCCCTTTAGTGCTCGCCAGTGCTCCCTGCCAGGGTGCGCCATGAACCTGCTCACCTAGCTCACTGCATGGGCTATGTCTGGCCTACAACATACCATGGCATACATAAGGCTCCCAACACCAGAAGCATATGGTACCTTCTCCATCTCCTGAGCCTCCACCTCAGTCTGTGGTGACATGGTCTTCGATAAGGAAAAATGTGCTGCCAAAGGTAGTGCTGTCGGTTTGGCATCCTTCATCCCATATCGCTCCAGAATCTTTTTAATGTAGCCACCCTGACTCAGATGCAGCACACCTTTGGATCTATCTCTGATGATTTCCATCCCTAGGATCTTCCTGGCTGGCCCCAGATCCTTCATCTCAAACTCCCAAGACAAAGCTATCTTCAGTTCCTGTACAGCCTTCTCACTCTTGCATGCTATCAGCATGTCATCTACATACAAGAGTAAGTACATCCTAGACCCATCATCCAGAGATTTAACATACACACAAGAATCATAATCACACCTGGAAAGTCCAATGCTCCTAACATAAGTGTCAAATCTCTTGTACCACTGCCTCGGCGATTGCTTCAGCCCATACAGAGATTTCTTCAGCAAACAGACTTTCCCATCTGATCTTGGTTCTCTAAACCCTGGTGGCTGCTCCATGTAGATGCTCTCCTCCAAATGACCATGGAGGAATGCTGTCTTCACATCCATCTGCTCCAGCTCCAAGTCCTGAGCTGCTACAATACTCAATAATAGTCTGATGGAAGTGTGCCTGACAACTGGAGAAAATATCTCACCATAATCGATGCCTTCTTTCTGAGAGTATCCTTTGGCCACTAGTCTTGCCTTATACCTGATACCCTCTTGTTCTGAAGCTCCTTCCTTGCGCTGATAAACCCATTTACAACCAATGGGTTTCTTTCCTTGTGGCAGCTGGACCACCTGCCACGTATTATTGCTGTGAAGAGACTGCATTTTCTCTGCCATAGCATGGATCCACCTATCTCTATCCTGACTTTCCATAGCCTCCTCATAGGTGAAAGGGTCTCCATTCGCTGTCACCAGGGCATATGACAACGAATCCTCAAAGCCGTATCGAACTGGTGGTCGCACGTTCCTCCTGGGCCTTTGCTGTGCGATCCCAGTATCAGTCCCCTGTCCAGCTGCATCCTGCTGAACTCCCTGGCTTCTACCCCCTCTGTCAGTCCTCTCCACCTGAATCTCAAATCCTCCTGGTCCACTAGCAAATGGCACAACTGTATAGGAGGTTGTCTGACTAGTGTTACCGTGTTCTACCTCCTGTAGTCCCTGCTGTGCATCCATGCCACTTCTGTTCTGGAGGATTGAGCTCTCATCAAAGGTTACATCTCTGCTGATGACAACCTTCTTCTCCAAGGGGTCCCATAGCCGATACCCCTTGACTCCTCGCGGGTAGCCTAGGAACACCATCTTCTTAGACCTGGCATCCAACTTACTCCGCTCCCCAGCTCCAACATGCACATATGCTGTGCATCCAAACACCCTTAGATGGTTTAGGCTTGTCTTCCTTCCAGACCATATCTCCTCTGGAATGTCTCCATCTAACCTGATGTGCGGTGACCGATTGACCAAGTAGCTAGCTGCATCTACTGTGTCAACCCAGAACATCTTTGGAAGCCCTACCTGCAGCCTTAAGCATCTTGCCTTTTCCAATAGTATTCTGTTCATCCTCTCAGCCACCCCATTCTGTTGAGGAGTTCCCATCACCGAGAAGTGCCTTCTGATGCCCCACTCCTCACAAAAAATCTGGAACTCCCTGCTGGTGTATTCCCCGCCATTATCAGACCTCAGACACTTCACACTTTTACCCTGCTCCTTCTCCACCTCAGCCTTCCAGATTTTGAACTTGGTGAAGACCTCTGATTTCTCCTTCATAAAGTAGATCCACAGCTTCCTTGAGAAATCATCTATCAGGGTCATAAAGTATCTGGCCCCATTCCTTGCAGAAACTGGGGCTGGTCCCCAGACATCTGTGTGTCCTAACTCCAGGGGTTCAGCACTCCTAGCTGTGCTGACTGAGAACTGTACTCTCCTCTGCTTTTCCATCTGACAAGGCTCACAGATCTCCATATCTCCGCTACTCAAGTCTGGAAGCAGACCTCTCTTGCTCAGTTCTTTCATCCCCTTGTCTTCCATGTGACCCAGGCGGTAATGCCACATCCTGTACACATCCCGGGGATCTTGCTCCACAGCTGCCACCTCAGATTTCACAGTCATCACAGAGCCCTCCATCTTGTATAGATTATTTTTCAGCCTCCTCCCTCTCATCACCACCATGGCTCCATTGGAGATGTTCAGAACTCCACTCCTGGCACGACTGCTGAAGCTGTATCCAGTCCGCTCCAAGTACCCCAGTGATACCAGATTCTTCTTGAGTTCTGGAACATGCTTCACACTGGTAAGAGTGCGCACCATACCATCAAACATCCTCACCCTCACTGTGCCAATACCTGCCACCTTGCAAGGGTGATTATCTCCAAGAGTCACATTCCCCTCCTCAACCTCTGTGTAAGTACTGAACCACGACCGGTTGGGAGTGTAATGATGAGAACAGGCTGAATCCAAGGTCCACATCTCTGTGCTGTGCCTGTGATCATCTGATACAACCAAGAGATCATCCTCCACCTCCTGATCTGCAACTGTACTCACAGACTCAGATCCTCCTTTTTCTCCATTCTGATTTTTCCACTTAGGACAATTCTTCTTAAAATGTCCTACCTCTCCACACTTATAGCACTTCAGCTCTCTCTTGCCTTTCCTGGACTTTGATCGTCCTCCAGACTTACTTCTGTCCCTGCCCCTACCTCTGCCTGTCCTTTCCCCAACTGATAGACCCTCCTGGGGAACAGCTTCCTTGGTCATCTTCTCCCTCTGCTCATTCGTCCGAAGCACCGAGACAATATCTTCATAAATTAATGTCTCCTTCCCATAGAGCAGTGTTGTGACCAATGAGTCATAAGACGTGGGCATTGAACATAAAAGCAGAAGTGCTTTATCTTCTTCCTCCATCTTGACCCCAACATTCAGAAGTTCATTGCTCATCTGGTCGAATATCTGGATGTGACCCAGCACATCTCCACCTTCTGACATCCGAAGGCTGTAGAGGCGCTTCTTCAACATCAACTTGTTGCACATATTTTTCCCATATAGAGGGTGTGCAACTTCATCCAGAGTCCCTTCGGGGTCTTCTCCTCCAGCACTGAATAGAGGACTGAATCCGCCAGACAGCCCCTGATCATTGAACATGTCTTCTTCTCCAATGAAATCCACTGCTTGTCTGTCATCCCATCTGGCCTTTCCTCCAAAGCCAAATCTAAATCCTGCTGCACAAGGAGGTCCTCTACCCGGACTTTCCACATGGAGAAACTTCCCTTCCCATCAAACTTCTCAACCTCTATTTTATGCTACTTCCATGGCCAATTTCAAAAATAGCACAAAAATAAATTTTATAAAATAGAGAAGTACCTTGACGAGATTCTGTTGAAATTATTTCAACTCCTTGAAGGCCTCCAGATTACTCCTTGAACCAGGCTCTGATACCACTTGTTAGGGTTTAGACCTTGATGAATAGCAATGGGATTCCCGTTGAACAAGAACTAGAACTAAGGATTTCTAATCCTGTTAGGTTTAGACCTTGATGAATAGCAATGGGATTCCCCGTTCAACAAGAACTAGAACTAAGGATTTCTAATCCTGTTAGGTTTAGACCTTGATGAATAGCAATGGGATTCCCCGTTCAACAAGAACTAGAATTAAGGATTTCTAATCCTGTTAGGTTTACTTCTTGAAAAGGAGGAAGATGGGGAGGAGAAAGAAAGGGCTGCCGCCCTATGATGAGAGAAGGGAATTTTTTGGGAGAAAAGAATATGTTCTCTATTCCATCCAAACCCTAGAGACTAGAGTTTAAATACATCCACGAAGTGGGCCAGGCCCAGACTCAACAAAAACTCCCATGGACTAAACCAATGAAATTAAACTAATCCCCAAGCCCGTGTACACCCGTGACTTGATTTAATCTCAACCCTTGGACTCAAACCCAGCCCAATACAAGTTAGCCCACCTGGGCCTTGATAGCACCACACCAGGCCCAACATAATTTACTTAGGATCATGTTCCATGGCATGGTGATGGAATCACCTCATTTGGTTATACTAGAGTGATCTTATGTGGAAGTGATTTAAATCACTCCCACCTCATGAGCCTTATGGATTAGCCTCCAAGGGGGTGATCTAATCACTGTTCTCAAGGATGTGATCCAAGATCAGCCCCCTTGCGGTGATCTTGAACTAAAATCGCAAAAGTGTAATTCCATCACCATCCTCAAGGATGATGATCTAAGATATTATACTATATAAATATAATATATGGTATTATTATATATAATATATTATAATACAATTTTTAACTATAATATATATAATAAATCATACTATATTATTTTTTTATATAATATTATAATATAATATAACTTAATATATCATATGATATTATATTTATATATGTAATAGTAAAATAATAAGGGTAATTTTGGTATTCTATGGTTAATGATTTTGTATTCCTATGGCATACCAAATATGATAATTTTTTATCATCAAAATCATATTATCTTAGGATTAGGATCATCGGTGATTCAAAATTATAGAAGTATTCTCAAAATATTTACCAAATGCACCCTAAAATGGTTATGAATTTCGTAGGGCTTTTGGCTATAGTAGACCAAGGAGACAATCTATGAAAGATTTGGTTTATGAACTTGCTTTCAATCCATATTCCTATGTCTCTTCTATCCCCAAGGATCTACTCTCTATCAATACGGCTAGTCTATATATTTTTTGGCGGACGTTAATGACAACACTTCTCCATCCTTTCACTTGAACTATTATCTGATGAATTTTATCAAAATGATGTTAGAAGCTTCTTTTTCTTCATATCCCAGTAACTTTTAGAATTTATATGTTCTCTTGTGGCAAGAGAACTTTTAATACGCAAGATATGAAATCTCCATAGCATTACTCTTGAAATAAATGATTGATTGTATTTGTTTCCTTCTAGAAAATACTACATACCACCAAAATCTATCTAAAACTAGTTTAACAATAATTATCTACATAGTATTTTTGTTTTTCCAATAACCCAAGGAGATCCATTTGGTTCCATGAATAAGTCAAAGGAATGTGGACGACAAATTCTTAGATTGCTACAATAGAGAGAAAGAGTCAAGGACATTGAGGCTATGGAGCCCTAACTTAAAGATCATTGGTGCCCAAATTCAACCAGTGCATGGTTTGCAGAGTCCATGCAGTACTCAATGATAGACTCTGATATATGTGATATCAGGTAGGATGATTGGATGCTTTGGTGCAAGTTGAGGCAATAGTTGCCCAACTAATCCCAATAGAAAGTAAATGAATATGGAAAAATTGTGCAGCCATAAAGAATAAAGCTTTATAGTGGAGATATAGTTGGTTCAGATCAATCAAAGTTCGATTGAGGACCTTAGCACAACATATGATGGTACAGTAAGATGGCGCAGAGATGAAAACAAAGGTGCAAGAAGAAGGTTGGCCATGATGTGTGGCATGGTGAGGTGCTGGGCAGGTGTTGGAGTGGAAATAATAATGTTCCCCATTTCCTGCTTCTATATCTTTTCTTATCATCATTGGTCTCGTTACATTTGCAAAGCAATGGAAGAGGCAAGACAATGCCTTCATTGTTTAAGACGTTTTCTAGCTGCCCGAAACACTTATTTATTCTTAACAGTTTAATTAAGATAGTGCTAATTGAATGATCTATAAATTCCCCAATATTTTTAGTACAGATAGATAATTTTTTCTGAAGTAGAATTTAGCAGCAAACGTAGCATTCATAATTTGAGTCAGAACTCTTAGGCCGGCTTGCCAATATAATGCATGTAAACCCTCCACCTTGGTTCTTATTGATGCCCCCAGGTATCAAACCTCTGCTTCTATCATAAATTCATAATGCAAGCTCTTAAGATAGAAGACTTTCACCATGCAACATTCAATTAATTGACCAAATAATCCGATAATATTGAGGACATGTTTAGTTCACTGCATGGGATTGGAGCGGTACAAGATTGCCAATATAATCTGCTTCAATTCCATGGAATTGAAACATATAAGAAAAGAAATGAGTTTATCAATCTCACATTTATAGCTTTAATCTATCTGTGAAATAGTAGGACCAAGGTCATTTGAATCCAATCATTAATCTATGCCACTAATCCCTAATCTATGCCACCATACCAAATGCTTTCTTAAATGCATGCTGAAAAGCCCCAACAAAATCTTCATAACCTATTACACCATTCTGTCAATACATTAATTTTTGCACACCCAAGCCGTTTCAAAAGACCACTCAGAATTTTGAAGCAAAATTTACCTTCTTTTATAGCACCATGATAATCTCACCATATACGGGAAACTAGGTTTTATCGAAACATAAATAGATATAATTAAAAATGATATAACTATTTATAATTTAAATGTCGATTTGGTCTTGAATAGAGTAGAGTAGAGGAAGCAGATTCATGTAGCCGACCCCATGTAGTTGGGAAAGGCTTAGATGAGTTGAGTTGAGTTGAGTATCTAGCAACCAGATTAATTACATTTACCTTACAAGGAGAGCTGCTAATATCCAAACTCCTACTTTAGACTTCCTCTGAAAAGTCTCCAAATATTTTAGCATATGACTGGTCTGGTGGCAGTCATTTGTAGTACAATGAAGACATGGTCAGTAAGAGCCATCTCCCAACCACCATGGAAAGCATAGACGTCAAAATGACATTATCATGTCTCATTTCGAATGAATAAAGGGTATGTCTGGTTCATAGGTATGCAATGGAATAAAAATTGGATTCCATTCTTAGCTAAATGGATGTGCTATTTCAATTCTCATGCTCATGTTTGGTTTGCATAAAAATCTGAATGAAATGGCATTTCGATTTTCATTATTTGTGTTTCGTTTATCCAACAAGAGAATGAAAATCAGCATACGTTCAATATAAATGGAGAAAACGGCAGGTAATACAATCAATCCAAAACTGTCTCCACTAGCCCCTCATCTACATCTACATGTAGTCTTCTTCTTTGCAAAGCAGAGGGAGAAGTTGAAGTCGTGCTTGTATGTGCTATCAAAAAGGAAGTAAGAGTTAGTGATGCACTTGAAGGTCTCGACAGTGGCTAAAATGGTAGAGGGAGAGGACAAGGACAGAAGCTTCCAGTCAAATATCTTCTGCCTCCCAATCATTTGGCATCGATGCCTCAGGTATCACATCCACTACCTCTTCTGGTAGTGGCAGCAGTGACGGGGACAATTATAGAGTTACTTTGATGTTCCTAGTAGAGAAAGAAATGGAAAAGAGAAATATGTCTCCAGTTTGATGTTTTGACAGAGAAATGGTAAAGAATGAAATGAAAAAGAGAAATACATCTACAAAAGAAGCTTCGAACAATGAAAGTTTGTATGGAAATGAACAAGTGTGACCCTCAAAAGGATTAGATAGAATGTTAATTTCTCAAAACGTGAGTTTATCATTTCGAATGAAATGATGATGGAAATAAAGACTTCATGAACCAAACATGTTAAAGAAGAATGAAAGAAAAAGAAATAAAAGATGGTTTATTCCTCAACCGGCACTTAATATTTCACTGAAAAATAAAACGCACTCTCAAGTAAAACTCAACTGAGTACTTATTTAACTAGTTGACTCAAAAAGACACGAGAGGTTAACCCAGCATAACATGATAGGTATTCTGGCAGAAAGATTATAAGCAGTACTATTTAACTAAATCACAACATCCCCTTGGGAGTGGCAGGATCATCCTTGGCACTCCATCCTTCATGGTCATCATGCATGCTCTCGCCCACGAAACCGGCAAAGAACATGTTAGCTTGTAAGGTTCACAGGTGTCCCACAAGGAATCAATTCTATGTCCCAACAGTTGACAGGATAAATTCCTAGAAGAGAAACAGTTAAGACTTTCACAACTGAAAAGATCAAAGCTAACAAATGCACGGCACAGGCTAGCATGTGATGACAGTTTATAGCATAATCACTGCACAGATATATACATGCACAAACTTCTAAGCGCTGCTATCATTACTAGCTAGGTACATCTGATGAAAATTCATATGCTTGGGGCTATGATGATTCAAGAAGCAATATGGACCCAGCGATTGATAAGTCTGATGATTATCACTAAATTTTTTTTTTTTTTTGAGAAGAAAAGGTAGACAAAAAGTTTTGGGTTTGTATTTGTTGTTCTACATTTTCTCCAAATAAGCTAAAAAGTTTGGTCCTTGTTAGGGGTGTAACTAAGTCGCGATAGCTCGCGAGCAGTTCGAAATCGACTCAAAAAATACTCAAAACCGACTCATTGCTTATCGAACCGAGTTCTACCTTGAGCTACTTAAGTATATTATTGAGTCGAGTTTGAGTATTAAAATACTCGACTCGAAAAGCTTGCGAGCATAATCGAGCTTACATAATTTTACTATTTTATCCTTATAATTATACATATTTATGATATTGTACTAACTATATAAAACTAAAATCCCTATATTTTAGTTAAAAACATATTTTATTTAATTTAAAATTTATTTTTAAATTTTTTACACAAAAATTCGAACCTAGTTCGAGTATATCGAGTATTTCATCGAGCTTGAGTTCAAGCTCTAAATAAGAAATTCGATCGAGCTCGAGTCAAGTTTTGAGCTTCAAATTTTAGAATCGAGTTAAGCTCGAGCTTGGCACTGCGTCAACTCAACTCGGCTCGATTACACCCCTAGTCTTTGCCATAAAATTTAGTAACATCAAAAATATTTGACAAAGTTGAGCATCATCCATGCAAGAGATGATAAAAAATTACAAACTACATCAGATGCAGATAAATGGAAGCTTGAGACTTACAATTGTAGGTCACCAAGCTTCGATAGTAAGTACTTCGTAGCTTCCTCAATGTGCTTCTTAAAGAGCTCCTACTTTTCCCCCTCCAACTTTTGTTCCTGTTAATAAACGATATTACAATATCACCACCTTTTGAGCCTGATCATCAACCCCTTCATCATCCTCACCACCTTCAGCAGAAGGGTTTGCACCAATGTCCACATATATAGCCCCTTGAACCAACAATACTATATATTTAAGTTCATGGGGATTAACAGTTTTTAAGTTCAAAAGTTGTTATAGTTACTGAACACCAACAGTTCATAACTAAATAAACTATGAATGGCATTATTCAGATGTATGATAAAAGTGCCAAAAAAATTACAGAAGGGGGAAACGGGCCGTCCCAGAAACCAACAAGGATGTGCATAAATGGCATGCTTAAGGTACTTCAGAGTAGTTGGAGATGCTAACCTTCCCCTCAACTTCCCACAGCATTCCATTTTCAATTTCTTTGTATGGGTACGAGTCAGAGAGTAGCTCATCACCTAAAAAGCATTAAATTGATCAATTAGGACATACAATCATAGATTTTTTTGGCCAACAACTATGTAGATGAAGGCATGTGGACCTAACACTGGTACTGATGCAATGCAAGCTCCAATGAAAAAGGAAGAAAGGTCAGAATTTGGTTGACAGACGATCATAAAATGCATGTCAAACTATGGAATTGGTCAAACTTAATATATTTGCACGTGCTAGGTCATTACTAACAACTTATTGATACCCAAAAATAGTTGGTAGAAGGCTTAATAAATATGGTTATGTTACAGCAAATCAAGAACTTATTCATCTTTCAAGCATGCTGAAGTGCCAAATGGGCAGATCTGAACTCCAAGTCAGGTTATACTACTCAGATAATTGTAACCAAATTGGCATTAAGAATTTGTGCAGAAAAGGTGTGTCATGGTTGTTGAATGCTTACAAAGAGATAGATTACTAGCTTAAGAGAGAACAACATATAATCGAATAAGGTTCGCACAACTGAGATCACATTCAACCTCTACCCATGCTGATGTATCTTCTCCTTCAGGGACTGGTAAAGGCAAATGTGATAAATGTGCACTAGAAAGCCCTAACAGTTTCTCTTTGAACAGAGTAAAAAAAAAAAGCTGAAAAGGGGAAAGATGTGCAGAGTGACTAAATTAAACTGGATCATAGATAAAGATAAAATTCTTCATCATTTATTCAGCGCTTGCATGTAACACTAGTTTATTTCTCATGTAATCCTGCATAAAAAACAGAGATGAATTTGCCCTTGTATTGTTGGGGTTTAGTCCTGATGAACAACCTCGCTGGAGAAGTATCATGGGCTTTCACCCTTTGTTATTAATAATTAGGTGTGTAGTCTTTGATTCAAGATTTAAAATTGGTGCATCGATAAAGCTTTGCTCTTGAACCCTTTGATGTTGGATTCAAAACACCCTTATTCTTCCCGGATTTATTAATTAATAAATCCTTCTTTCTTGGTACCGCTGGAAACTCCTCTTGCCATGAGTCTTTTTCCGTGAAAAATTGTCACGCCTACTTCTTGACACCGGTGCTTGGCACCAGCACTTAGCACGTACTTCCTTGGTGGATTTTCCGCTGGAATTAATTCCTCATGTCCACTGCTTCCTGAAATTAATTCCCAAAAAGAAACGGCTGCTTCTTTAATGCCCGTCCAACCCTCTCTAGGAGAAGCCAAGACTGTTGGATCTCCTTCCCACACCGTGAAGCCTTCACCACGCGTCATCTTCACGCGATGGCTGGACACACGTCACCGTTAAGCCTCCAGCAACTTCCTAGACCGTCCCACGAATGACTTCTCACGCACCACGAACAGGAAGAGGGAGAGGAGGAGATAGAGAGGAGAAGATAGGGCTACCGCCCTGCGATAAGAAAAAGGATTTCTGAAGAAAAGAATATGTTCTCTATTCTTTCAAACCCAAACTAGAGTTTAAATACATCCACGAAGTGGGCCAGGCCTAGACTCAACAAAAACTCCCATGGACTAACCCAATGAGATTAAACTAATCCTCAAGCCCGTGTACACCCGTGACTTGATTTAATCTCAACCCTTGGACTCAAACCCAGCCCAATACAAGTTAGTCCCCCTGGGTCTTGATAGCACCACACCAGGCCCAACAATCTCCATCTTGGTGCTTTCAAGGCCTCAGCACATCCGCTGTATCCATCAGCTGCAATCCCTACGAAATATGTCCCGTGGAAAAACCTTGGTCAATGTATTGTTGGGTTCTTCTTGGTATGTACCTTTACCAGATCCACTCCACCTTCTTCCATCTGCTCTCTGTAGTCGAAGCCTTTCCTCCAAAGTATCCTCTGGCCACTAGTCCTGCTTTGTACCTAATACCTCCTTACTCTGAAGGCCCTTTCTTGCGCTGATAAACCCATTTGCAATCAATGGGTTTCTTTCCTTGTGGCAGCTGGACCACCTGCCACGTGCCAGTCCTATAAAGAGACTGCATCTCCTCTGCCATAGCCTGCATCTCCTGCCATAGCCTGGACCCGCCTATCTCTATCCTGGCTGTTCTGGCTCTCCACAGCATTCTGATAGTCTAAGGGTCTTCATTCACTGTCACCAAGGCATATGACACTGAATCCTCGAAGCCGTATCAAACTGGTGGTCGCACGTTTCTCCTGGGCCTGTGCAGTGCGATCCCAATATCAGTCCCCTGCCCAGCTACATTCTCTTGAGTCCTCTGCTCAGCTACATCCTGCTGAACTTTCTGGCTTTTGACCCCTCTGTCAGTCCTCTCCACCTGAATCTCAAATCCTCCTGGTCCACTAGCAAATGGCACGACTGTGTAGGAGGTCATCTGATAGTGTTACTGTGTTCCACCTCTTGTAGTCCCTGCTGTGCATCTGTACCATCTCTGCTCCGAAGGATCGAGCTCTCATCGAAGGTTACATCCCTGCTGATGATAACCTTCTTCTCTAAGGGGTCCCATAGCCGATACCCCTTGATTTCATGCGGGTAGCCCAGGAACACCATCTTCTTAGACCTGACGTCCAACTTACTCCGCTCTTCAGCACCAACATGCACATATACCGTGCATCCAAACACCCTCAAATGGTTCAGGCTTATCTTCCCTCCAGACCATATCTCCTCTGGAATGCCTCCATCCAACCTGGTGTGCGTGACCGATTGACCAAGTAGCTGGCTACACCTACTGCATCAACCCAGAACATCTTTGGAAGCCCTGCCTGTAGCCTCAAGTACCTTGCTTTTTCCAACAGTGTTCTATCCATTCTCTCAGCCACCCCTTCCTATTGAGAAGTTTCCATTACCGAGAAGTGCCTTTTGATGCCCCACTCCTCAAAATCTCTGGAACTCCCTGCTGGTGTATTCCCCGCCACTGTCTGACCTCAGACACTTCACATTCCTACCCTGCTCCTTCTCCACCTCAGCCTTCCAGATTTGAACTTGGTGAAGACCTCTGATTTCTCCTTCATAAAGTAGATCCACTGCTTTTATGAGAAATCATCTATCAAGATAAGAAGTATCTGGCCCCATTCCTTGAAGAAATCGGGGCTGGTCCCCAGACATCCATGTGTACTAACTCCAGGGGTTCTGCACTCCTAGCTGTGCTGACCAAGAACTGCACACTCCTCTTCTTCCCATCTGACATGGCTTACAGATCTCAATGACTCCACCACTCAGGTCCGGAAGTAGTCCTCTCTTGCTCAGTTCTTTCATCTACCTGTCTCCCATGTGGCCTAGGCGGTAATGCCACATCCTGTACACATCCCGAGGATCCTGTTCCACAGCTAATGCCTCAGATTTTTAGTCACCACAAAGCCCTCCAACTTGTATAGGTTGTTCTCCAGTCTTCTTCCTCTCATCACCACCATAGCTCATTGGAGGTGTTCAGAACTCCACCCTGGCATGACTGCTGAAACTGTATCCAGTATGCTCCAGTACCCTAGTGACACCAGATTTTTCTTGAGTTATGGAATATGCTTCACGCTGGTAAGAGTACGCACTATGCCATCAAACATTCTCACCCTCACTTGCCAATCCCTGCCACCTTGCAAGGGTGATCATCTCCAAGAGTCACACGCCCCTCATCAACCTTTGTGTAAGTACTGAACCACGATCAGTTAGGAGTGTAATGATGAGAACAGGCTGAATCCAAGGTCCACATCTCTATATTGTGACTGTGACCATCTGATACCACCAAGAGATCATCCTTCACCTTCTGTCCTACAATGTACTCATAGACTTAGATCCTCCCTTTTCTCCCTTTTTCAACTTAAGACAGTCCCTTTTAAAATGTCCTACCTCACCATACTTGTAGCACTTAGCCTTCTGGACTGTAACTATCCTCTAGGCCTGCTCCTATCCCTGCCTCTGCCTGACCTTTTCCCAACTGATAGACCCTCTGGAGAACAGCTTCCTTGGTCATCCTCTCCCTCTGCTCATTCGTCCGAAGCACCAAGACAATATCTTCATAAAATAATGTCTCCTTCCCGTAGAGCAGCGTCGTGACCAATGAGTCATGTGATATGGGCAACGAACACAATAGCAAAAGTGCCTTATCTTCCTCCTCCATCTTGACCCCGACATTCAGCAATTCATTGCTCACCTGGTCAACACCTGGATGTGGCCCAGCATATCTCCACCTTCTGACATCCGAAGGCTGTAGAGGTGCTTCTTCAACATCAACTTGTTGCACATGTTTTTCCCCATGTAGAGGGCTTGCAACTTCGACCAGAGTCCCTTCGGGGTCTTCTCCTTTAGCATAGAATAAAGGACTGAATCTGCCAGACATTCCCTGATCATTGAACATGCCTTTTTCTCCAACAACATCCATGCTTATCTGTCATCCCATCTGCCTTTTCTCCAAAGCCAGATCTAAACCCTGTTGCACAAGAAGATCTTCTACCCAGACTTTCCACATGGAGAAACTTCCTTTCCATCAAACTTTTCAAAATCTATTTTTATGCTACTACCCATGGCCAGATCTCAACCAAAACAAAAATAACACAAAAATAAATTTTAGAAAATTAAGAAGTACCTTGATGACTTTGTTGAAATTGTTTCAATCCTTTAAGATCCCCAAACAACTTCTTTAAGATCCCCAAACAACTTCTTCTTGTTTCTGAACCAACCAGGCTCTGATATCACTTGTTGGGGTTTAGTCCTGATGAATAGCAGTGGGATCAACCTCGCTAGAGAAGAATCCTGGGCTTTCACCCTTTGTTATCAATAATTAAGTGTGTAGTCTCTTGATCCAAGATTTAAGATTGGTGTAGCGGTAAAGCGTTTGCTCTTGAACCCTTTGATCTTGGATTCAAAACACCCTTTATTCTTCCGGATTTATTAATTAATAAATCCTTCTTTCTTGGTACCACTGAAAACTCCTCCTCTTGCCGTGAGTCTTTTTCTTGGCACCAGCACTTAGCACTGGAATTAATTCCTCCTGTCCGCCGCTTCCTGGAATTAATTCCCAAAAAGAAACGACTGCTTCTTTAATGCCCGTCCAACCCTCTCTAGGAGAAGCCAAGACTGTTGGATCTCCTTCCCACACCGTGAAGCCTTCACCACGCATCACCTTCACGCGATGGCTGGACACACGTCACCATCCAGCAACTTCCTGACCGTCCCACGAATGACTTCTCACGCACCACGAACAGGAAGAGGGAGAGGAGGAGATAGGGAGGAGAAGATAGGGCTGCGCCCTGCGATGAGAAAAGAATTTCTGGGAGAAAAGAATATGTTCTCTATTCTTTCAAACTCTAGAAACTAGAGTTTAAATACATCCACGAAGTGGGCCAGGCCCAGACTCAACAAAAACTCCTATGGACTAACCCAATGAGATTAAACTAATCCCCAAGCCTGTATACCCGTGACTTAATTTAATCTCAACCTTGGACTCAAACCCAGCTCAATACAAGTTAATCCCCTGGGCCTTGATAGCACCATACCAGGCCCAACTCCAATTAATAACATGGTTGCTAACAGTGCCATGTTATAGTGGAAGCTAGCTTGTCTCACCTACTTAAAGGCCTAAGATTTGTTACATCAGACCAAAGTCAGATGAACAACTCAACTACGCAACTCAACTCATCTAAGCCTTTTCCCAGCTACATGGGTCGGCTAAACTCAACTCATCACCAAAGTCAGCTGAACAAGAACATAAAATGCCCGCCTGCCTGCCTTTATTCACCTTTCTGGTTAATAAATGAGCAATGATCAAAGGTAACAAGTCAAAATCATGTAGACAAGGATAAAGCCAGTCCAATCGGACTCACTCACAAACCAAGGCTGCTGTGATCTTGACCAGAACTGACACAAGCTCAACAATTTGGTCAGGACTATTTCATAAATTCCCACTTCTCCAAAATACCATTTGTCTTATATTAAAGGACCCTCATGATTCAAACCTACATCAACCACAGTCAAAGATTGCCTGCAATGCCATATAAACATATTTATTTCTGACTTTATATTCTTTGGTATGGAAATTATCAGTCACCATCCAAAGACTGTTATCACTCTACCAGCAAAATTTATTCTCATCCACATTGATGCCATCCACACTTTTGCTTTAATATTCTGTTTAGACCATTATTCTTTCAATTATTGATTAAACATAACATCTGATTTATTTATTTTTAAACATTTCAAGGCTTGTTTGAATGCATTTGATTTCTTAAATTTCAAATTTATATAATACACATAACTTGGGTGGTTAAACCCCTACAAACACAATACATGGCCTTGAAGCAATCCAATCTCCAACCATTCCAGAAGCCGAAGTTAGCATAAAACCACCTGATCAGGCATTATTGCAGTATGCTTTAAGCATAAAGATAAAGAATCAGGTTGTGGAATAATTTTATATTTTCCTAACCATTTTCAAGCCCCAAACACATTTGAGTTGTGTGCAACATAGTAGCAGATACCAAGGCTCATAGCCATTCAAACACAAGCCACATGAGCAAACAAGCAAATCCTCAAGAGCAAGAAAAGGTGGGGGCAAAGGCAAAAACATATTTGGTTTCAACCACAACAATTCTTGTTCATTCTTGTTCGCTGTGCACCAACACCATATTGCATGCGCAGTTTGCTCCTTCAAGAACTAGTCTCATCCAGACCTGCTTCAATTGTTTTTGACCATCCATCTACGTTTTCCCTCATCTTATATACACCCCACATCCATTCCTAGTTTTCCATACACAAAAGTCGTCTTTATGCTCACATCTATGCAAGTATCATCCTATTCAATTGAAAATAATAATCCTATCAAGCGCACACATGCAGAAGGAACCAACTCCAACAACAAAAGAGGAAACCAAATTAAATAGAAATAATAGACAAAACTAGCTCAATCCAAAGAAAGACACAGGAAACATCACACTAATAAAAAGCAAAATTAAGTCGAAAGTCAATAAATCTCCATCTGCGCACACAAGTCCAAGCGATGGGACTCTATCTAATACTGAGAACAAAACTCTTTGTATCCCGCTCTCAGCCTTATCCGTTGTCAGCCTTATTGCATGTCTATAACATAAGAAGACCAGAGGGGCTTATGGATAAGGGTTACGTAGACAAAAAGCCTCCTTCCTCCTCTTCCTCATTGGCACCCTCTTTCTCATTGGCACCGTGGTTGAGGGGTATGAATGCACTAAAAACTCTGATAGCTCTCGATGACCGATAATCCATTACTTTGGCTACGGCCTCCCCTATTTTTTTTTGGCCTTCAATCTTAATCTTCAACTCTACAATGAACAAGAAGGCGCCACCTCAAAAGATAATTACCACCAATAGAATAAAAAAACTAGAAGAAAAAGAAACGACTTCTAAATTATCCCAGCATCCCAAGCTTAAAAACGACACATATTAATCAAACTAGGCAATCAAGCACCAGAATTAAACGCCGTTTATTATCAAATTGAACGCCGTTTCAAACTCATCTCGAAACTCGGCTGTCAGTGGCCTCGTCAGAGAGGCACAGCGGACTGGTACAGATAACTCGCGCCAGAATTTTAGGGAACCCACCAGATGAAAGAGCCGACGGTTGAGAATTTCTATATTTTAATCAAGAATCCACGGATTCCAATCTCATGTTACGTAAGAACAAGGATAGCTGGTTATTGGATGGTCAATTAATATTGCTTTTAGGACTTGGATTTGGAGTTGGATTATATTACGTGGGTTAGCGTGGTTTTAGCTGATTCATGATAATTTTTTCATAATTCTAGCCAATTTAACATAGCGATTGTTCAAGTTTGGCATGGTGATCGATCCCTTAAAGCAAGGTTTTCAGACCCAATTCATCTAGCTTGGCTTGGTTAAGTGATTTGTTCAAACTAGTCTAAGTTTCATGTTTACTGAGTCATTAATCTTGATTATTGAAAAATTGCTATAGCAAACAATTATTGTTGGCTCCTCCTAATTGCTATTCCAAACAAAACCTTAATCTTGAAGAGTGGGGTTTGTTAAGGTGAACTTTGATGGCAGCGTCCATGGTACTACTTGTGGTGCTGGCTATGTTATCCGGACCAATGATTGGAGACTTATGGCGGTCGATGGGGCTTTCTTTCAGGACTCTTCTGTACCGAAAGTCGAGCTTAGAGTAACATGGACTGGTATTACTAGAGCGACCCGACAGCTGCGGGTTCGAAGACTCCTCATCGAGGGGAATTCGTCTTCGGTTATCCGATGGATTTAAAATAGGGTGGACCGCGATGATGCCCATCCACTTCTTCGTGATATCGAGCGGCTTTTTTAGAATTTGACGTCATCATAGCTCGTCATGTTTATCGAGAGGCTAACTGCGCGTACAATTGGGTTGCTTCCTACGTTGCCCAGCACTCCACTAACTGGACCTGGATCCAGGGTGATTGTATTCCACCTCCCTTTTGATGTATCTTTCTTTTGACCTTTTGGACTGTTCTTGCACTAGAGTTGTATAACCGGCCCGTCTGTATCCAAAAAAAAAAAAAAGTATCTGGCTTGATAAAATAACTTGGGCAAAGCCCTTCAGTTTGATTATTCTAAGTGATCCATGGATTGAGCTTGGTCATCCTCCTGGTGCAATTGGGAGGAGGCCTAATGGATCAAATGTGGGCTCATTTTCTTAACTATTCTGTGAAATTGCATTAGTTTTGTGTGCCAAGCTAGGTTAGAACTTGGGATTGGTCATGTTCAATTTAAGATTTAATTAAACCATGATTGATCTTCATATGAAAAGTAAAGTAGCCTCTTGTCAGTATTATATATTTGGGTGGAAAGGGGAATAAAAGCAGGCACAGGGAGGTGGATGCCATGGCCTGCAAAGAAAAGCATCAATCTAATCTTCTAAAGTAGTATGGGTAGAGAGGAATAAAGTTAAAGCTTTGTGCAATAATACAAGAAACAGTGTGTGGAGGAAGAGTGCTTCCCCTCTGAACGGTCCTGGGGATTGGGCATCTCTGTTCTCGCTTAAGAAACAAAGAGCTGGCAGACTTCAATGGCTTTGTCAAACTGGATCTGAATCTAAAGTTCCAAATCAAGTCCACCTAATCCATATGCATGGCATACTTGAATCAGGAATGGTTTTGATTGATGTCTAAACTTTTCAGACTACGTTTTATGATTTTAAGCTACTCTTTTTGTGGAAATAATTTATCAGAACTCTTCAGGCCACTCTAGCATTGATTTGAGTCTTGGGATGACCATCATTTGTAGACAAATTAAGATTTTATACTGCAAACAGATTAGGACATGTCATTAGATTTTGTCTAATATGGGGTCCATATATTTTTCTTCCGTCCATCAGAAAATAAATACCATGAAAAGAGATAGTACTTGTTTTTTTTTATTTCTTTTTTCCTCTCTTTCATGAAAACTATTTTTAGAAAAATATTTTCTTGAAATATACCAGATAAGTACTTCAATATCTGGGATAAATTTTAGATGCACGTTGGACCCGCAATGAGTTTACATCATACTTGAACCTAATGAATTTACATAATACTTGAAAATATTCTTTCTTAATCCTGATTGCGAAAAATAAAAAGATTGCTTATAAATATAGTGATGGTAATTATAATTTGTTCGGGGGTGGTGATCTTTGAACCCGTGAGACCTGGCCCAGGCCGACCCCATTTTAGATCATTATCCAATAGGTCAATTTAGGTTTTTTTTAAAAAAAAAAAAAAAGAAGAAAGAAAAAAAAAAAAAAAAGAAATAAATGTATTGAATGAAGCGTGCGTTCAAACAGAAATGAAATCATCTCCTCCCAAGCTTAATGAAGGCATGGATCAAGCTTATCCAAAGCCTTCTTCTCTCATTTAACCTCCTAAAGAGTCCCTCTTTTAATCATGAAGCAATAGCAATCAACTATCATAAGAGCCTGAGGATCGCCGAAGCAATCACTATCTTGTACCTCAGTTTGGCTTGCGACCTAGCGTCAGTTAGTCGTTTTCTATAAATCTTTTAGTTTTTCTTTTTCTTCTTTCATCTTTAATTTATCCATTAGATTGTCAATGGCTGCTGAAATTCTCCATAGTTTTTATATATTTTGGGCACAGTCATATGAAAATCCAGCCTACCAAAGCTTCTAAGTCCGATTCTAATTTTTGCATGAATCAACTGATTGGAGGGAATGAGTAATTTTAATTCTGATTCTAATAGAATTCAATTCTGATTCTGATTCTGATTATGATGCCAAATCAAATGTATCCTAAATGCATTCAATTATCCTTTGAAATAATTTCTTCAACCAATATACAAAATCCCTATTCTATGGAAAAATGTCTTGTTGTTCCATATTATTTAGATAAGCTTATCTTATCCATTCAAAATTTATTTTATAACCAAATACTACTTAATTTTTTAAAAAAAATTAAACATCCAACCACTTTAAACCAAGCTACTTGGTGACAAATATACTCTCTTTTTTTAAAATACTATAATATATATTATTCTTCTTTCATTTCACATTTAAAAGGATGTTATAAACCCTTTTCTTGCCCCATGCATGCAAGACAATACTACAATGCTGAATAAAAATACTAAAATTAGTGTTGCCTAGCTAAGCAATCCAAGAGGGGGGGCGATGAATTGAGTTCTTTAAAAAATTTAGCAAGTATATACTATTTCAAAACACTAAGTTTAAAAAATTTAAGTGAAGTGAAGTGATATGAGAGCAATAATATACAGTAAACCAATCACACAAGCAAAAAGATTTATGGTGGTTTGGTGCCAATCCTTGCACCCACGTCCACTTTTCAAGAACCTTTTGGGAATTTTCTTCACTAATCGTTTGCCCAATGATTACAACCCTAGCTAATCCAGCTAACTTCTTATTTACCAAGCACAAAAGAGCCTTACAAATCATCAATTAAGGTTTAGTATACTCAACATAAGTTTCAATCAAGTTGAAATTCCAACAAGATAACAATGGTACATGTTTTAGAGTAAAACAGCTTCTTTATGAGCAAAATGAAACAATAAAAGTTCATTACAATTTTTGAAGGTCTCCTCTTGAGTAAACTTCTCCCCTTAAATGCTAGAGCTTTGAGCATTTAAAGAATCCTCCTTAAATATTTGATGGAGCCTTAAATGAGCTTTAAATGCTTTTGCTTTCTTGAAAGTCAGTTGGGTGAAGGCTGAATTCTCTTTTGAATATTTTTTTACTTTATCTTTCTCAATCTCTTACTAAATTCTTCATTTGAACTTGTATTTATGGTCTTGAAGAATTAAAACGTTAACTGGCGGTTTTAAACCATTAAGGGTAGTTGGAGTGAGAGTTTCGAAGCTTGAATCGTGTCAAAAACTAGTCGTTATAGCCTCTGTCACTGAGTTAATCGGCTACCATGCCGGCTAATGGGGTGTTAGCTGGCTACCATGCCAGCTAATGGGGCATTAGCTGGCTATCATGCTAGCTAACTCAGGAAAACTCTATGTAAAACACTCCTTGAGTCATTTTTTCTACGTTAGTCAGCTACCATACCGACTAATGAAAAAAAAAATCACTGTAAAAACTTTTCGAAGCCATCTTTCACTATGTTAGTCAGCTATCATGCCGACTAATCAAAGGATAACTCTACGTAAAAACTCTATAAAGTCAAATTTCTCTTGTTAGCTGACATGGGAGTTAGTTACCTTGCTCCAAATGTTCAGAAATGATTCCAACTCTATAAAAAACTCTTGATTTGATGAATCCATGTAAGTTAGCCCTTGCATCTTAATTCTTTTCCATAGAATTCATTCCCAAACATCTGAATCTCAATTATTTAAAACTTGAAACTTCTTTGGTCTTGTTCTTCTTCAAAACTTCTTTTTTAAACCAGAGACCTTGTTAAGAGCTTAGATTCCAACTTCTTCATTTTTGATGACAAATGTATGCCTGCATTGTACTGTAGCTCTATATTAAACTTATTAGTAATTTACTTAATTATTTTATAATCATCAAAATCAACGTGAGGTCAATAATTAGTAATAGCATACATAAATAATTCATTAGTTATGTCTTATGATAAAGTTATAGGAAGAGATTTCATTGTTTGAAACCTCATCAAAGCCATTTACCCTTTACCATCTGCTCTTTCTCCACATCTCTTTTGTCCTAGTTATCAAAGCCCACCTTAATCAAAATCGTTCAACCTAGGGTGCATTTGGTTTGTGAGAAAAGGGTTGAATAAGAATTGGATTCCATTCTCGAATGAATAAGTTGCTATTCTAATTCTTATACCCATATTTAGTTCACATAAAAAATAGAATGGGAATAATAGTCTAACTCTTATTATTTATGTATGGTTCATACAACAAAGGAAATAAAAGTCAATTTTTTTTTAATGTCCTTCATTCCCATTTTGATTGTTTATATTTGATTTTGAAATCAATATGCTACCTAATGATAAATATAGCATAGTAAAGTGCATCTCAAAGGCATTTTTTTTTATCGTAGAGTGATGGCAAATATTAAGCATGTTATTTGATGCATATTTCTTCACGAAGTAAATAGGATTAGTTTTTGCCCTAAAGGCCACCTCCTGACAAAGCTTTTCAGCTTGTTTTATGGTTTTTATGGTCTTCTTATGGGTCATGTATTAACAAATTCAAGGTTGACATTAATAGCAAACTAAATTGCATTCTTATAGTAGGAGTTACTCAACACATAATAGTAAAATTAAAGGAGGAAATGGTGTATGATATGTTAATTTCTTATTATTTTTCTTAACATTACCTAATTCGTGAATGGCGCCAACAATATCAGGCAACTTTCTAACTGTCTGGTTCTACTCCTCTGGTCCCTTGCAATGGAGCACAGAACTACGTACTTGATCGCTAAAGCCACTCCATCCCCTCTTTCATTATTGTCTAGTGCTGTCTCCATGTTAGCTCCAACATCTCCTCCTCTTCTCCTTCTTCCACCACCACCACTGCCTCGAAGCACTTGTCAAGCGAGAGTAGTGGAGTCAAGCCCAACGGTAACATCTCCAACAAAAAGAGCAAGGGGTTAGCTAGCCTCATAAGCAAGGGCACAATATGTAGTTATGAACAAGCTCTTTCCATAGGCCTAGCGTGATGAAGATACTGCACATGTACGATGGCCACGACATTGTTGTTGGTGCGATGAAGAGGTGGAGGGCATTGCGAATCTCATTACAGAGGAAGATGATAGCCTCATTTTGATTGAGCCACTAGAAGACAAGGAGCATCACCACCATCATCATTGGCATGGCATGGAGGGCCTTGGTGGTTATGGCTTGCATTTGAAGTGGCACCGCTACCTCAACAATTGCATCTAGGATGCCAAGGCTAAGGGAGAGGCAAGCATCTATGCCAGCAAGGTTCTTCTCCATGTAATCATAAGCAATGTTTTATTTTTTTAAAAAAATTTAGGTCACTCTCATGGGAATGAGAATAACTCTAAAGGGTTAGGAAGAATGCTAATCTTCCAAATCACAAGTTTCTCGTTCTGAATGGAATGGCAATGGGAATGAAGACTCCATAAGCTGAATGTATGGAATAAGAATAGAGGTTCTTTATTTTCATTCCTACATTTCCATACCTACAAAACAAGTATGCTCTTAGTTCAATGACTGTTTGATATTCTTAGAAACTATTGTCATGTAGATTGTGGGTGAGTTTCCTAGTATCCTAGTTAGAGATCTCAAACTCTAGCCATGGCAATTTATTCATATAGATGATGGACTTAAAATTAGTTTCTTATTCAATTAAGGACTTGTGGTCATGTGATCACACCATGTGGATCACATGAATAAATATTTATACATTATGCACTTGGTTCTTATGAATCTAAATTTTTATATTGTGCCTAGTCAACATGTTGAATGTCTTGGATAAAAAAGTAATTGCATGCTCATCTCTAGTAATTTAATTATATTAAGGTCTACCAAGATAATAAAAATAGCTACATTAACTGACCAGTAAATTTTAATTTAATAAGTGATTAAATTATAATATTTATCATTAAATTCTGATGATACAAGACCTATATGCAAGACTTGTATAACACATAAATCATGACAAGAATTCAAGTATATATATTATGATTTATTTTTTTTAATGAATCTAAAGATTTATTAATATAGTTAGAGGAATTGATGCAGCCAAAGATCCTCATATTGTTCAATGATCTAAATTAAAGATGGCAATCTTTTCAAATAAACCTCACCAAGAAAACTTTTGTGATGGAGGACTAACAAAGTATAGAAAGAAAACCTGGTTGCATCATAATAACAAACTTAAAGGGCAACCCTAGAAGATTTGTATTAAGCTGCAATAGTAAGATGGAACATACTTTGAAAGATCAATAAATTAATGTATTCATTCACATAAAAATGAAAGTGACCCTTAGTTTAAGCTTAAATTCGTTATGAGCTAAATTTTTTAAGTTGGAAAGAGTTGATGTATCTCAAAAAAGCAAGAATAAGAAGAATTTTAGTTAAAATAGGAAACATCATTAAGTGTCTCTCTACGAATCTTATTTTTGTTAATAGAAGTTTTAATTATATTAACATTGAGTAAATCTATGAATAATATTTTCTTATTTTTAGAAATATTTTGGTTCTTATCAAATTATTTTAGACCAATCTTGTTCTCTAAATAAGCCCTGGTGTGCTTCTATTGAATCATTGAATTGAATAATGATATTTTGAGAGTTTTTTCTTTTTATGGTTTAGAGTAATTCCTTACTTGAGTGGTACATGACCACAAATTTTTTTGAGAGATCAAAGATGTTGAATCAAAACCCTCAAATAGTAGGTGTGAGACCAATAGTTATCTTATTCAACATCCTTCCTGCATCAATTGTAGTTAAATTTTACTTATAACTAATATTTCTTCTTATGTTAAACTAAATAATTGGAATCTATTAAAAAAATTAAAATTAGCTAAACTTGTCAAGACCATATTTAGGCTATGGTTGTTGGCCTTCCCAAAATCTATCCATCAATTGATACAATAAATTTTACCCAAATTGGTCCAACACCTGCATTGATTAACATTAGTTTATAGACCATTTTGGTTTTCCTTTTTATTTTCAGCATGCATCTAAGAAATGGAGGATAGGAGGGGAGCAAACTATATGAAAATTATGATAAAATATATTATAAAGTATTGATGCATGAAAGAGCTTGTTTATTTAAAATATATCATAAATAAAATTAACTGCAATCTCAAAATTGTATAACAGCTTTTGCATCTACACCATCATTATCCAAAATATTGCTCCTTGTTGCCTAGTTAAGCAACCCAAGAGGGGGAGAGGTAAATTGGGTTCTTTTCAAAAAATTAGCAAATATATGCAATTTTAAAACCAAAGATCAGAAAATACCATATGAAGTGAAGAGCAATTAAGCACAAGAAGCCAATCACACACAAACACAAAAAATTTATAGTAGTTAATGCCAACCTTGCACCTACGTTCATTCTCCAAAGATCTCTTGGGAATTCACTCCACTAATTGTTTCCTCAACGATTACAATCCTTAACTAATTCAGCTAGCTTCTTATTTACACAGCATGAGGAGGCCAAACAAATCACCAATTTTGAGTTTGGTATACCAAAGATAAGTTTCAACCAAGTTGAAACTCAAACAAGTAAGAAAGGATATAAAAATTGGAGTATTAAAGCTTCTGAGCAAATAAAATAATAATGATACTTTACAAATTATGAGCAGAACTTCTCTCAAACAGGCTTCTTTTTCTTAAATGATGTAGCTTGAGTACTTGAGGAAGCTTCTTGAGTTGTTTGGTGGAGCCTTGAATGAGCTTTACTTGACTTTGAAAGTCTTGAAGCACAGGAGCTCTTGAAAATATGAAGACTGAAATCTCTCGATTTTCTCTTTGATTTTTCTTGAGTTTTTCCTTTTTTTTTTCTCTCTCTATAAATAATCCATTTGATCTTATATTTAAAGCCTTCTAAAGGATTATAACATTCACTAGCTATTTTAAACCGTTGGGAGTGGCTAAAGTGAACACACAAGCTAGAACGCGTAAGAACTAGCCGTTAGAAAAGTTGTGTTCAGGATGGTCGACTTGCAAGTCAACTACTTTCCCCGTGTCCACTGTAAAATCCAAAAGTAATCATTTTGTAAGCTGGCTACTCCCATGGTAGTCGACTTCCACGCCGATTACTAGGTGCATAACTTCTATAATTTCAATTTGGCACTAGAATTTCTCTTAGTAGCGGGCATGTAAGTCGACTACTCTGTTCTAAATCATTAAAAATCATTTCACAGCCATGAAATCTCCTTGTTTTGATGATTTCAAGGGTGCTAGCTCTTGTATCTTGATTCTTTTTCATGGAATACTTTTCCAAACATCTGAATCTTGATCATTTAAAGCTTGAGTCATCCTTCTTTAGCCTTGTTTCTCTTTCAACATTCCTTCCTTGAGTCAAAGACATTGTTGAGAGCTTAAATTTTATATTTTTCTTCTTGATAACTTGCGAATACCTACTTTTCACTATAACTTCATACCAAACTCATTAGCTACTTAATTATTTTGTGATCATCAAAATCAATATGGGATCAATACTCCTATAGGATTGAAAAATTAGAACCATCAACTATAAGCTAATTGAGCAAGACATAGATATTGATTCAGACATAATATGGTATGAATCTTGATTTGCAATCCTTATTATAAGTACAAAATAATGATATGTTTCAAATTTTAAGTAACTCTTTAATTTCTTCATAATAAACTTTCTATCATAGTATCATATAAGCACCTAAAATAATCTAAGTTAGGCTCCATCATTACCTTAATCTTGGCTTAGGCTTAGCTCCAAATTTGCACTTGCATGACAAATTGTTTGAGGATGATTAAGTTGCACTCTAGCACAACTTGATTTAAGAAGCAAAGGGCTTCATGAAGAAGGCAAATTGGGGATTTAAGAAAAAAAGGAATAGTTATAGCAAATAATATAATGTTGAATCAAGATCCATGCATATATTTTCTTCTGCATTTATTATGCATTAAAGAGTATTATATATTAAAGATTAAAAACTTAATTACAATTTTTGCGTAGCCTTTCTAAGTGAGCTCTTAAATCATCACAAATGATACTAAAACTAACTAGGCCACCATGCATATAAATACAGATATTACAACATCAGTCCTTTTGGAACTAATAGGAGTTGCTCTTTTTTTTTTGATAGAGTGCTTTCTTTATTTGGATGTCACAATTTATGTAAAAAGCAAGAGGATCCATATGAGCATGTATCTAATTTTGCATTAGGTAGCACATTCATCATTTTTCTTATTGTTCATCTTTGCATAGCTATTTAGTAAAGTTTGATCTAACAGATTTCTTGCTAATCATATGTTTAATAATTTTGCAAGTATCTTAATTTCAAGTCACTATATTTTTTGATGTTCTATATCTTAGTCTTTTAGCTTTATAAATCTACTAGTTTTGATCTTTTTCAACCTACAAATTAAATTGAGTTAACATGCCTAGCAATAAGTTATTTGGTACATATTTTTTAGTATAATGTGAAGTAGCCCTCAAAAGAATAACCAAAAAAAAAAAATCATCATCAACTAAAAGAGAAAAAGAAGGGGGAATTGTAAAGTGAGAGCGAAAGTATTCATTATAACCTTTACCAACCAACCAATGCACTCACTAGTTAGCTCATTGGTTGGTATCATGATAAATGTAAGAGACATGAAGGCCTAATAGGGATGAGTGGATGCAATGCCATATCTCACTCAATATAGGATGATTCTTAGTATTATGTCAAGAAAAAGATTTAATTCAACTAATAATTGCCACTTATTCTTTCTTATGTGATAAAGGATCTTAATCCCAATATATACATTATCACCATTGGTCCTTTTCAAGTTCCTCAAAGCTCTATCATAGGAACATAAATAGTTTCAAAAGTTTGTGAACCAATAAATAGATCATGACCTAGATAATTATAAATTTCAAAACTAACACTAATAGTAACTCCATTTATAAAACCATTGAAGTTTTTTTTCACCATAGTATAGGGTTGAGATGCCCATCAAAGAGGTATTGAGTTTGATAAAAAAGTTCTAACTGAAGTTGTACATAGTAACCCAATGCAAAAATGACACCCTAGAGGTATCATTGGAAGAAGCATCTATCAGTTTAAAGCTCAATCAATGAGCCTACATTTGCTATTTGGATTCCATTCTCCCACACTTATTAATAACTTTAGCATTCTAGCATCTATTATTCATCATCTTATACACCAATCAATATACACCTAACTCATTTTATCTCTCTTCTTCTCTATTTGAAACTCTTTTTCATTTATTTATTTGTATATATAAAGTTTTAAACCCTTTACATGCCAACACCACATGTGTTTTTTTTTTTTAGAATTAGGATGGCTACCATGATGTTTGGTCCAATCCAAAATGATTTAAATCATTTGATTTTCCTCCTACTCTCCCTCTCTCTCAAAAAAAAAGGAAAATAAAACCCATATCTTTGCAAAAAATAAAAGAAAGAAAAAAAATCTCTATGGAATTTTAAACTATAGATATAACATTAGATGCAACTACTTAAAGGTTGTTAGAAGTCAGATTTCTATGATAATCCTTAATTCCCAAGGAAAAAAGCATGAAATCAAAGATTAATACCCCTCCTCCTATTAATCTTATATAATTTAGTGCAAAAAGATTCACACCACAAATGTAATAATTTTGGATGTCAGCCAATTTACCCAAACATTTACATGGAAATGCCTCAACATCTTAAAACCATAAAATAAATATAGTAGTTATAGACAAACAAACCCTCCATTTTCAATTGGACTCTACATTATTTTTACTCTCTTTTTTTGAAATGTAACGACAATATATTCCTTTTTAGTATATTATTGAGATATCTCATAATGTAAAGTTATAAGATTATTTCCATTATTTCCTACTATAAACATTGTTGGGAGAGTTAATCCCCGGGGCATGCATATTTTAAAATTTGATAATAATTATCAATGCGAAAATTTAAAGATTACATATTAATCTTTCTAACATGCATCAAGATCATATCTTTGCCTTATATTATAAGATCGTTGATCTAAGTATTGCATATAAATTAAATAATTAAGATCATATCTTAATCTTCAAGATGAGAAGTCATACTACTCATCTGAAGCCTGCCTTAAGATCTAAGGATCAAATCACTCACCTTAAGAACAGTAGGTAAATCCTTTGTGCTCTGCAGCCGTTCAATCATCCGGCCTTTAGTATTGTCCATGCGAAGCCCCCGAATGATCGGATTCCCGGAAGTGCTAGCTCGTGAAAAAATAATTTTGCTGATCTTGAATTTTTCCACTTGAATCTTCCTCCAAGATCCACCAAGCTTTGCTAACACTAAAATCACACCAGAATTTTCTGTTCTAACTCTTAGAACTATAACACTTGGTTCTAACTGTTTAAAATTTTTGATCTCTTTTGATCTGTGTTATGTTATCTGGTAAGGGATGTCCTCTATTTATAGTTTTATATTAGCCAGCCTATTGAATTCTAACATTTAGAATTTCGCTGTTTTTGTGAAAACCAAATAGACATATTAAATTCACACACTTATCAAAGCATGAAGAGTTGTGTGGAGTGCTCTTCCAAAGAGGCACATTAATTCACACGCTTGTCAATGTATGAAGAGTTGTTCCAAAGAGGCACATTAATTCACACACTTATCAATGCACGGAGAGTTGTGTAGAGTGCTCTTCCAAAGAGGCACCTTTAGCAAAATTTATTTTTCTTGAACTTGGAAATCATTTGAAGAAGACTAAAAGTTATAAATTAAATTCTGCATGAGAATGTAATTTCTCATGAGATGAGATTTTAGTTATCTCATCATGCGAGAAAACCTTTTTCACACATGGGGTTTGGATTTTTGGTTTTAAGCTAATTTAAATTTATTGGATTAAACCAATATAGATCATGGTCCTAGCCCAAATCAAATTTGGCTAATCCTGAATCTATTTAAATCCAAATCAAATCTAATTTCAAATCAATATTTGAAATTGATTAGTCCTTCTAGTAGACTTAAACCAAATTGAATCTTATTCACTTGTACTTAATCCAATTGAGATAATTCAATCAATCAAATTGATTAATTAAATCATATACGATTATCAATCGTTGATCAGCAAATAGATCATCCTAGGAAACTTCTATGCGTATGACTCTCTAGGTTCGAACCTAAGCCGGTAGCATAGAAATAATTTTCTATACTAATCGATGTGTCCATCTAGCAATGGAACCCGACGTCCGGATAGATCGAAGAGTTGCCGAGCAAACTCCAAGAACCCTAAGAAACAGTTACCGTATAATTCATCCTCTTGACCACAAATGCTAAGGATGGCTTAAGAGCCTGTCAACTCTAAACAGCAAATCCATAAAGTGATTTCAATTTTAGTGATCATGTGACTTTCACATGAAGTGCCTTGGCCAAGATATTGCTAAATTGAAACACAAGCATTTCTCCTTTTAACAGGATAGGTCAAATTTTATCTTGATCCACAACTGACTACCATAAGTACTTGACTGCATCCAGTAACCTTTCGTAGCTGGATTAAAAATCCAGGTGGTCCCGCACCTAAGTACAATGAGTTTCTTGTAAGCCACTGGTTGTGATCTTCAGGTATGAAGGATACTTATACTTATATCTTTTCGGATTAACTCTTGACAGTAGAGTATCCGAAAATGAGTCATGTTCGGTGAAATGTACTCCTACACTTTCACCTGTATGTCATACCAGTATCTCTACACTCCTTGGTTAAGAGGACAACCAACAAATATGATATACAACGTCCTATAATTAATAATACTATGGCCCTGACATAGTATATCATTGGTCGCGAACTCTTTTAAGAACCTTCAAAGATAAATCCTCCTTTATCGTGAAGAAAGATCCTGAGGGCTTCATTACTATTAAGAGTTTTAAGAAGATGTTCTTGTAATAAATAAACTGCCAAATAATTTTTATTAATATATCAATTTATACAATTTACATCAGCACAATCATCAAATGATTGGCTTTAGGATACAATTCCCAACAAACATAAACAACTATATTTTATAAATTGATTTTATTCCTATCAATTGATCAAGATTTTATTTAATTTAAAAAGGAATACCTGTAATGGCTTATATAATATTCTCTATTTCCATTGCTTAGTAGCAAAAATATATTAACTATATATTTGTAATAATTAATGTGTATAAGTAAAGGACTGATGCTATGCACATGAATAAATTATAATGGATTAAATTTCTGAGAACATTAGACCCAATACCATAAGTTTCTTCATACTATGATAAATTTGGAAAAAGGTAATTTATCCAAGGTCAAAAAGGATGTTATTAAGGAGTGAACATTGAAGGAAAGTTTAATGTTGTATGATGTTTCAGGCATGGCATATATGATTAAGCAAACAAACATCATTTAAAATTATATGGAGATATGTAATAAAATGTATGCTGCATAATTATAAGATTTTCTTTATTTTGTGATATATATTATTAAGGACAAGTACTCCAAATCAGATAATAATATCTTTAAATTATAATTAATTTTTTCATAATATATCACAATTTAGACATAAGCTTTATTGGTTTTAAAGGATTTTAATTTTTAATTGTCATCAAATAAGCATGATATCAAAAGAATATGCATGCATATAATGATAACAATTTTTTTTTATTTTCTCTAATTCTCATATAACCTACCCCGAGTAGATGGGAATAAAGGAATTTTTCTCTTCATGAGGATATAGATGGGTAAAATTCTATCCAGTAAATAAGAATGGAGTGGGGACAGGGAGGGTATTCCCTACCCTATAGGGCATCTGAACCCTACTCCATGAGATCTTTATATTTTTATATTGCTTAAATATTATTATATTATTTTAATATACTAAATATAGCCCTATATATAACTCTTAAATACCTTAAAACTGCATGTGCTTACCTCTTTTATACTTATTAGGACTTATGCTCATATGTATTTATTTCTTATAAAGTTGCTCATGAATATAAACTTATGTTATTATTTTTTTAAGATTATGATTTAATATATTACTTATGAATTAGTTCATAAAATTTAGTATTACGGTAAATTTATTTGAATGATTTCATTTTTTATATAAAACTTGATACTTTATTTTTATTTTAAAAATATAGTGAGTAAGAATCAATATAAAAAACATGGTTGGTGTGGATAGAGATCATCGTAAGAATGAAATAAGAATCTTATTAAAAATGAGATATGTAAGAATGAAGATTTCTGTGAAGATGGAGATCCGTGTTGGGATGAGAATGGGAAAGTATCTTAAGATTACGTATTGTTTCCATTGGCACAGCTAGGGATGAAAGGTTATAATAGTGACAGAAGCCTTCACCATGTTCCATTGCCATTTCTATGTACATGTATTCTATAGAATTCATGAAATTATGCCTTTCAATCACATACACATTACACATAAATACGAATAATCCACATTATCATAGAAAATAAAAAGTAATAAATTCTATTTTTCTATTTACCCTACACAAATACATGTAGCATTGAAGATTAAATCATTATAAGATTAGCAATATTTTTTGACATTGAAATACCTCATTAATGGTATGCCAACATGCACATCATTGGACTTCAGGTTAAGTAGTTGGCCATATTCTATGTCCATACTTAACTTAAAAATAAATCTTTTCCAAGGACTAGTACAGAAGGAATCATGACCAAAATCTGGTGAGGGTAAAGTCATTTGAAGTTAAATTCCTAGCACCAACTCCAAAACCTTATTTTAAGTATAAAAGCCCAAAAATTTTACCAACCATACTAATTAACAACTTCAATGCAAGTTAATAAAATATAATATGCATAAAAATCTTGAAATAGCTTAAGCTATCACCTTCAATTAAGCTTGTAACTCTTTTTATTATTTTTCACATGACATTGTTCCCTTGTTAGTATGATAAAATCAAAACAATCATTTATAAGTCTTGTAAATATATGCAATTCACCTACTCTTATAATTTGCATCTTGACATGGCATCGATGATCCATTACCGGCCCCCTGCTATATTTGAAATTAAACATTAAAACAGTATCCATTAATAACTTTACCGGCCCCCTGCTATATTTGAAATTAAACATTAAAACACCAATAGTATCCATTAATAACTTTTTGGCTGGCTTATATGGGATGAAGAATTGAAGGTTCTGTAAGCTGTATCCTAATTGGACCGGTCATCTAATCATCCCTCTTTGCCATTTTGCCGTATTAAACAAGCGCTTTAATGGAGAGAAAAGTGCTCTTCTGTTTGGACCCTTGCTAATCGGTCAAAAAATATTGGAATGAAAAAAAAAAGAGCACTTCAGTACCCAGCTCAAAACAGCAAACTTTGTCGATAACGAATCGTAACGTAACCGTCCATCTTCAGGTGGGTCCCGCGCCAAATACAAGGCGCGTTCTCCTCCCCCTTCCCTCTCGACCAACCGGGGCCCACTCCGCGAGCCGAAAGTTTAATCCCGTTCTCGCCCCACCAAACCCCGATCTCTCGGGCTCGCAACCTCGCCAGCACGCCCGGCCCCCGGTTCTCGCTTCCGCCTCCTCACCGCTGACCGTTGGAGCGCCGCTGGGATTGAAGGGCTGGGCCGAGATCTCCACCATCTCCAGTTCGATCGCCACCCTGTCCGGCGTCGCCGGTCCCCAGACCATGGACGACTTTGGCATCCTGGCCCGGGACTTCGGTTTCCGGCCTCAGGGCAAGAACGCCCCCATGGCCTCCTCCAAGGGCGCCTCCGTTGGCGGCGTCAATCTTGGGGCCGGATCAGTCCGATCCTCCGCCTCCTCTACCTCCTGGAGCAAGTCAAGATCCGGCTGGAATCCTACTGGCGATTCCCTTCTCGGGGATCACGGCGTCGGGATCTCCGACAGCCGGAGCCCCCCGGCCTACGACGACGTCTTCGGCGCCCCCCCGAGTTACGCAAGTCCCTCCTCCCATGACCACCCGGCGTCCGCTACCTCCCCTCCTCCTGTTGACTCGATTTTCGAGGGTTTCAGGGATTCCGGGGCGAAGCCTGCGACGACGTCGTCTTTGCCCGTGTATGATAAGCCCGTCTATGATGATGACATCTTCGGTGGCGTTCCGGGCACGAAGAACTCGTCGGTCAAGTATCATGATGTCTTCGCCTCGATGTCGGCCGGATCCAATCACGCGTCTTCACCTCCCTATGATGATCTTCTCGACAATCTTGGGAAGGCAATGCCGGAGTCAAAGGGCGCGGGTGATCAGAGATCCGGGGAGCAGAAAGATCAGGACTTGTCTGGATTCGAGGAGCTGATACCTGGATTCGGTGGGAGCAGACCTCCGTATAAAAGGTACAATATTGGCTCCTTAAATGATCTCTCTTGGCGATCTAATTCTATTGTAAATGTTGGAATTTCTGGTGCTCTTATCCTAGTATCTTTTACCTTCCCTCCAACCATGCACCGTAGACCAATGGTGGACCAATCAACCTTCTTAAACATACCCTCTTTTAATGAAAAAATTGATATTAGAATTCTAGGTCTTGTGAGAATTTGCTCCGTCGAATCTCAGAGGATCTGTTAGACCAATCTACCCTTATAATTGTTTGCTTTTATGCGTAAGTATGTGTTCCAAAATACTGGTTCGAAGTAATAAATGGGAGGATTCATGCTTGTCGTTATTATTATTATTATTTATTTTGGAATGCTTTTGAGGAAATAAAAACTTCCATTAAACAAACAATCTTCTCTAAAAAAAAAAGAAGGACAAGCTGATGGTATATGGAAACATAATCCATTAGTTCATGTTGCCAAGCCTGTTGCCAGATTGCAGCTTCACTCTCTTTCATGCTTTGATTCGATGTGATATTTTTGGGCTACGAGCATTGGTAAATGTAATAACTCTCAATCAAATGTTAACCCCGATTTTGCTAATTTACTATCTTCTAAAAGTATTGCGATGATTAAAAGTTAGAGATAAGTTTTTCAGGTTAATTTTATCTTTTCAATTCTTCTCCATCATTATTTTTGTTTTGTTTTCTTCTTCTTACAGACAAGATACAAATGTGCTGATATATACAATGTATCATATGGCATGTATCACGTTTAAGTCCTTGCCAACATCATATACATCCTTTGTATCTTAAGGGGTATGCATCCACATAGAATATAAGTCAGTATGTGTTTGTAAACGATTGTACCAACTATTATGTTGGATAACAAAGTGACAAAGAGCAAAGTCTGTATAAAATCAATGCTAATTAAATTGCCTTGTGTTTTTCTTTCAAATTTTTTATTGGTATTTATTTTTGGTTGTAGTTATTAATATAACTTAGTTACCATGTTTGAGTAGTTTTTGAAGTATGTGATGTGATTGTAAGTATCAAATATTTATTCTATAGGTTTGAGACATGCCTATGTAATTTCTAAAGCTATTCAAAATTTATATTTAAGAAAAGCTTTCATATTTTTGTATTTCTAGAATATTACATTGAGAGCAAGTCATGTATCTTTCCTTTGTCATTGCTGGCAAATTTTGATTGTTGTGTATTGCAATTCACATATTATGCCAATCTTGAACTATATCACTGAAAGAACAAAACCTAAAAAAAATTGTTTATCTTCTTTTCAGATTGTTACACTATCTCAAGGTTGCATAAAATTGACACTGGAACATCTAATATGTCCATTGTGGATTTGCTAACTTCTTTTAGGGCTTGTTCTTTTAGGGCCATCAAAATTACCCCATAATCTATATTTTTAGATAAGTATCATCCAAGTAACACTTAGATGGAATTTTTTTTTTTTTTTTCTTTATGCATTGGAAAGCAGCTTCAGTGCTAGCCACTTATGTTCGTTTGTATTGCAACTTTTTTGGACAAGTTGCTAAGATATATCCATCATTTCTATAATACTTTTTATACTTTTAGGTCTATTTTGCATATTGATCAAATGCTACCCCTTTGTGATTATTTCATATCAAATTATATTTTTGATATATACATATTGATCATATATAAATTTTATTTTCTTAAATAAAAATAAAATTTGGTAGTTGTTGTTTACTAATTAAATGGTAGCATTACATCTTTTTGTAAAGAATCAATAACATCCATAATCTGGGTGGAGGCTAGTTGATTGGAGGGAGGCAAAGCCTGAGATCACGTAGCATTTCTGTATGTGTTTCTTGGAGACAGCATTGAAAGGTGAATGAAGGTTGGGCAAAAGTTAGGTGGTGGGCGAAGATCGTCTTTTTGTCTCTATTTTTCATCAAACGTGACCATAGGACACAAAAGAAGGAAAAAAAAGGTGAGACTGATAGAAGAAAAGAGAAAAAAAATTAATGATATAAAAAATTGATGAAGGCGGAGGCTAGGTTGGGGCAGTGCTTGAGACCATGTTTGGGGGACATAAACCATCTTCTTGGCTTCGTTCTTCATTGTACGCAACTAGAAGCCATATTGAAAGAAAAATGTGAGGTTGAGAGAAGAATAGAGAAAAATTAGCAATATAAAAATAATGGGGAGTGAGAAAAAAATTGTTAGACTTATTAGGTTTTTTGGTCGAAAATATAACAAAAGCAAGTGACAATCATAAGAGAAGGCAGGGATATTTTAGAAATAAAAAAGAGGTATGTTACCTAACCAATGGGAAACTAACTTACCTATCTTCTTGATGGGTAAGTCTTTCCCCTTATTTAATGACTAAATCATGCCCATGGGAGTTTGATGTATCTATTTAATTCCTTTGACCAAGGTAAGATAAAATGGGTAAGTTGGTTCATTGGAAAGTTGACCAAGTTTTCTATGAAATTTACCTATTGAAAAACGGAGCCTTATAGATATGCTACCAAATTCTTCTAGTTTATATAAAATTCCAAATATATATGTTTGATCTGAGTGAACTAGGTGCGGCCCCCTCCTCACCTTGGGTAAGGTTTGTGTTTAAGCGTTGGGTGGTGCATCCCCAAACATTTGGACTCAAAAAAAGGAATCAGGAAAAATTACTGCATTTGATAATACCTGGACACCTTTAGTTTGGAAAAAAAAATGGCACTGAAATATCAATATAATGAGTAAAAAAACGTTCATAACCAATTTCAATCAGTTTTGGTTGAAACTGGACAGAACCACTGGATATGAATCAAAACATGTGAGTTTCGAAACTGATTGAAACTGAAGTTTTAGCCAAAACAGATCCATTTTTTTCAAAACTTGAAACTTTGGCCTACAAGTTAAGAGTCCCTGAAATTGTTATTTGGCTTCGGTTGATGATTTGTGTTGTCATTGCCATTTGTCTTTCAACTACTCACTTCTATTCCACTTTTTTATTTCTTATTATATGTAATGCTAGTTTACAGGTCATCTTATATGTACCGGGATTGGTGATAATGTTTGAATGAAGAGCAAAGATGGTTTAATGTCTTTCCCCTAAATAGCTGTTATTAGGCTTTGTAGATTATATTCTGGTCACAACTCATCTAAGTTAAATCGTCAGGCTTATACCCTTAGTTTCCTCATGGATTAAATCAGTCATTGGGAGGGTATTTTATTGGTTATCTATCAATGTCAACCTTACATGAATTATATAGGGATAATATAGGATTTCTCCCAAGTTGCATGAGTTTAAACTACAATATAATTTTGACTGGTTTTATAGGTTTCATGGTTTGCCTGTCTTCCAACCTGGGACCCATCACAAGTACTTAGATGATTGTTGCTGAGTTGCAGGTTGCTTGTTAGGATTTGCTTATTCCTTTGGTCCTGTTGACTTTGATTTGAACTCTACAACTGACTGGATTCATGGTTGTGCTCTATAACCGAGCTATTTTGATGAAAAAACTCAGATGATGATGATTCAGTTTTTACCTTATGTTTCTTTCTTTCTTTTTTGTTTTTTTGGTGCAGCAATCTCATATGGTTTATTATTGATATTTTTAAATTAGTGTCTGCTCTCAGCTTTCAGAACTTCCAAGATAATTTATTTTCTCCTAGGGGAGCATTCATTGATTGTTGGTATTAGCCAATGGTCAACCCTCTTGCCTATCTTGATGCTCCTATGCTGACACTAGTAATATCTTACATCCCCTGAAGTGTATACCATGGGTTCCTAACAGAATTTGTTTTAATGGTTAAGAATTCAACTCAAAGTAGACAATTTTTGCTTCTATAAATTGCTGCATTGGATGGTCATATGTTGAGTATGGGTACTTGGCATGTAGTAATTGGCTTTCAGATGAAATGGAAAATGAACTTGATGGAGGAAAATAGAGATATGAATATATTCATCAAGTCTTGTTTGGGCTATCAATTTCATATCCTGATGTATCTTCATCTGTTTGTGATTGTATGGAAATGTTCATACTTTATCTTGGCATTTGTCCATCTATATGGAAAATCTGCTACTCTCAAAATGCTGGTTATTTTGCAGAACCTGTTATTTAGTAAATCTTCCAACTTTTTCTGGGTGTGTTCTAAATTTCTTTATTTGGTTGTTTCTTTAAATTGTTCATACTTAAATGTTTGTATTCCTGCATTATATGTTATTTGTTTATTATCTTTTTGAACTTCAATGTTGTTTGCAGGGAGATTCCAGAGACTAACCAACAAAAAGTTAAACCAACAGCCAGTACTTCAGAAGACCCTTTTGTTGTTTTGGAAACCACATCTACCTCGGCACATTCATCATCTGGGTTGTTTAATGACCCTTTGGAACATATTAGTAGGACTGCCAACTCTGGTAACACAAAAGCTGATGCTTCAGCTAGTGGGGGGATATTTGATGATGCTAATATGTTTGATGACTTCTCAAATTCAATGCCTTCAAATGCAAGTGAGATAAATGACAACCAGAAGGACAAGAACCACCAAAATAATGTCCAGAATACAAGCCCTGGGCATCATTCTGGGAAAGAACCACCTCAACGATCTTCAATGGAGGCTTTTGAAAATATCACTCCTAAAATGCAGCCGACTAAATCTTCTGATTCTCAAAAGTCTGTTGGTAGAAGTGGCCTTCACAATTCAGATACATATGGAGGAAATGCTATGGCAGAGCAATCTCCAAAAGCTGATGACTATTTGGAAAGAGCAGAAGATGCATGGCTTACTGTTAGTGAAATTCCCCTCTTCACACAACCTACAAGTGCTCTGCCACCTTCCAGACCACCTCCTCCACTTGTCATCAAGGAAGCACCCTTCAGATCAAATGCCAAAAGAAGGGATAATGAATCTTTTTCAGAGTCTAGTCAAAGCTATCCTTACCCTAAAGATTCAGTGAAAAAATCTGGTGGATCTCCAATAGATGAACTAGAGGACTTTGCCATGGGAAAGTCTCAAACATATTCTCATGGCCATGAGGAAGTATTCACCAATGATGAAGAAATTGAAATGAATTCAGCCGCAGCTGCATCCGCAGCTGCTATGAAGGAGGCTATGGATAGAGCTGAGGTAAAGATTAAGCATGCTAGGGAGGCTAGGGGAGAGAACGAGTGCAGCAAGAAAGAGATGAGAAAGCAAAGTATGATACCCAGGATCTAGAAGATAAAGAGAAACAAGAAAGACAAAGTCGCGAATGGGAACAGAAGGAAAGGCAGGAGGAGGAGGAGCAAAAGAGACTTGAAAGGGAGAGAGCACTAGAACTTGAGAGGGAAAGGGCAAGAGCAAGGCAAGCTGTTGAAAGGGCTACAAGAGAAGCACGGGAAAGAGCAGCTGCTGAAGCTCGTACAAGAGCTGAGAGGGCTGCCTATCAGAAGGCAGTAGCTGAAGCACGTCAGCGAGCTGAGAAAGCTGCAGTCCAGAGGGCAGCAGCTGAAGCACGGGAAAGAGCTGCAGCTGAGGCAAGGGAAAGAGCAGAGAGGGCAGCTGCAGAAGCCAGGGAAAGATCAGCCGCTGAAGCCAGGGAAAAGGCTGCTGCAGCAAAGGAGAGGGCTGCTGCAGAAGATAGAGCGAAGGCTGCATTTGAAAGGACTGCTGTGGAGAGAGCTGCAGCAGAAGCAAGGATGAGAGCTGAAAGAGTAGCAGTAGATAGAGCCAATGCTGAAGCTCGTGAAAGGGCAGCTGCTGCCAGAGAAAAACAGAACAGGACTGACAATGATTTTGAGTCCTTCTTTAGTATGGGTGCTCGAGCAAACAGTGCACCAAAGCAAAGGGCTACTTCCCCGGTAAGAACTGTTGAAACTTTGGCAGCATATCTGTTGTGATTCCAGCAAGTCACCACTCACTATGCAGATGTTTCAGGAGACTATGTTTGACGCTCAAACTCAAGGCTGGGGCAGTTCTGAAGGAGCTTGGAGGACATCTTCTAGTTCCTCATCCACCATGAGAAAGGCATCATCTACAACAAATATTGTGGATGACTTGAGTTCCATTTTTGGAGGTAATATTCTTTGAGTGCACTTGTATTATTTTATGCCATCATGTAGGTTCTCGTTACGTAAGAACTGCTATTTCATCTAACTTATTATTACTGTAACTAAATTTTTGAAGCCCCTTCATCATCTGGAGACTTTCAAGAAATTGAGGGAGAGAGCGATGAAAGAAGAAAAGCTAGACTTGAAAGACACCAAAGAACGCTTGAGCGTGCGGTAATGGTTTTTCCATCTATATTGTACTGCTTAAAACTGGGGATAGACATTAACACTCATCACTGAGTTGAAGAAGAACTCTACACTCTGTATTTATTATTATTCTAGCTTTACTAATTCTGTTTGTTCAGGCAAAAGCTCTGGCTGAGAAGAACGAGCGTGATTTGCAAACACAGAGGGAACAGGCAGAGAGACATGTAAGCCCTCTAATCCTGAATGAAGCAGTTAATTTTCTCTTTATACAAAAGTATCACTTCAGTTATAATCACATCTGATCTAGGTTCTTTTTCTGAATACTTTTTCTCTGTCATGTCAATTATTGCTTCCTCTAATGTTGCTCTATGCTGTTTTCAGAGGATTGCTGAAACACTAGATATTGAGATAAAACGGTGGGCAGCAGGGAAAGAAGGCAACTTACGTGCCTTGTTATCAACATTGCAATATGTGAGCCAGTTTTCTCTTGCTTTAAAAATTTGATTGACATTTTTGAAGATGTTTCTTGATTGTTATTTTGCTTTAATAAAATTCTCTCTCTTTTTCCCTCCTTGTTTTGGCATCCCTGATTCAATTGATTGCATTAAATTGGTTGTGACCCTTTTTCCCCTGTTAGGTGTTTTTGTCCTACAACTTAGATATTGATTTTTGTTTGGATTGGAATTGCATGCTAGACACTAATATAGCAGAGTTTACTATCTTTTGGTGAAGAAGTCCTGAAGATCATGATCTTCTGAAACAATGACGGGTTACTATTGCAGTTGACTGTTGTTTCACTAGTTTCAGAATTTCAATTACTTTTTGAATTTCTGCAAGCAGATGTCACTTATATAAGATGATGCCTTCAGTAGAAAGCCTCATGATTCTGCAATCTGTTACCAGGAATGTAGGATACCTAGTTGATTAGTTTCTTTAATGAACTCGTTCCTTTTTTTTTTGGCCTGATATCAATTATTTACTGCTCAAATGGTCTTTTCATTTGCCCAGATTTTCATTGCCTTTCAAGTTGTTCGTGTTTATGGTATTCATCTCTACATTTGTGGTCCATAAACTTGCACAATGTTAATTTCAAAAAATAAGTTTGTGATGCCAAAACCAAAATAGAGTAGCAAGGCATTTATATATAACAGTTAACAAAAGTAACAAGCCTCACTCCATCTTTTTAGGTGCACTTCTTGTCTGGTGCTTCTCTCAAGGCCAAGCAACTTGAAAAGAAAAATGTCTTCTGTTCTGAATGGTCCATCCAACTTGTCTTTATGCTGCACCTTTAGGCAACCTAGATTAGAGACCTACCTCATCTTTGCCTACATTGCAGATAGCATTGTTATTTCAAATTCTTACCTTTTAACCTCCTATTGGTGCTACATAAATGCCCTTTATGCTCTCATTTCATGTTTATCCTATCAGGTTCTCACACATTTAACTCAACATTAGAGCCTAGAAATGAGATACGTATGGCATGAACTCTCATTGTAATGGGCCATTCCCAGTATGGATTCTCTCTTAACTTTAGGGGTTCCAGCACTCACCGTATTGCAAGTTTCAACACCATTTAATATATTGATGCATACTTTCGGTGTTCCACTTCCTCGTCACCCACCAATTTGTCTTTATTTATAATTCTCACTTGCCTTTATGGGTTAAGTATTAGCCACATGTCAGTTATTCCTCATTGTCTTTCATTTCTTTTAATAATTGCATGAAAGTTAATTCCTTCTGACAAATTGGTCTTTTTATCACATCAAGCCCTTCTTAATTGCCTATACTAAGAATTTGCCAACATTTATAGAGGGATGTTATTAGGATGAGAATTGGTAGCGCTATTGTCCTTTTCCTAAAGATCAAATTTTGCCTTATCAAACTAACACCAAACTGAACCAATAACATGTAGCTTAAGTTTACAGTAAGACGCATTTGTACAGGGAGATAGGTGTTGCTAAATTATTAATAATAGGATGTATTTGACCTACGACAAGATCTTTGAATGGATTGTCATCCCTAAACATCCATAGACATGCTTATGTGCATTTATCATCTTCCCTTTCTTTACATCCTTGATGACCTCACACTGTCTATTCCTTGGCCTCCACATCAATTAATGATGCTTTTAGAAAACAGCCACCGTCATAGTGTTGCATGATCTAAGGACAAGATCATCTTATGATATAGCATCTAATGTTGCCAATTTTCCCATAAATTTACAATATCTTATTTAGTGTAATATGTTTCATTTTTTTGGAGCATAATTTTTTTTTTATTTTAGATGTTTTCTTATCTTAATTAATTTTTTGAATATATTATTTTTGGGCTAGTTGGCTTGTACTTAGGTGCTAGGTTGTTCCCTAGCTGCCTATTTGTCATCTATATCTTTTTTAAAATTTTCTAAGAACCTTGATTGATGGCATATTTTTCTACCTGTTTATTTTGGACCTTTTACACCCATGGCTAGCCTTTCCTATTTCATTCATGCTGTCTCTTTTGTGTGGGACAACTTGAAAATTGAATGCAAGATGAGAAAAAGGGCTAAGTTTATGTCTCTTGCATTTTCTTTTTTACCATAACAATCCAACCATGCCCAATTATTTAGGATCAGCTTTACAGATCCTTGTTCACCAAGCATTCGTGTTTAGCTGCCTTTGATTTGAATTCAGGCTTTTCCATATCCTCTCTCATAGCCTCCAGCCATGTAACTCAGGCCTTCCCTTGCTTTTTCTACATTTTTCAACTCAAATTGAAGTACTCATCGAAACTGCTCAGTTTCTTTTTGGCACTTTCCTGTGCCATCTCAATCGTTTCTCCATCACTATATCCTTGATTCATGCAACTGCTATATTCCTTCTCATTTACTTCTTCTCACTTTAGCTTTGTTTATTACACAGCCACCCTGACATTTTGTCGTAGCAACTCTAAACTTGTTTTTTTTTGTCCTTTTTATTCCTGACATTTTGAAGCATACAACATTCTTTGTCAGAAAACATGGAATGAAATTCTCTTACTCTATTTTATTATGCACAATAATGAGTATATATACATTGTACATTGACTATGTATAGAAATCAGAAAAATTAGAAAGAATAAAACTAAAATATTCTATTCCTAACTAGATCCCCGTATCAAAGGATTTCATTGGATCCCGTATCAAGGGATTTTTTGTATCAAGGAATTTCACTGGATCCCCGTATCAAGAGATTTCCAACACTAATTTCCTTCCTAATGATTACAAAATCAGAAATTATCCTAAAATAGCTGTCGGCTTTCCAACAGTCTCCAAGGTATCCCTTGATCACATCCCTCTAGAAGCACCACTCTACTAAGCTAGCTCTAATTCTATCACTTCATTTGTCTCTTCATTATTTTATGTCCTTGACTCCTAAATAACAAAAAGAGTCACTTTATAGTATCTCTTAATTGTCAACGTAATAGGAGCCATATCTTCGTTTATATCTTCACTAAAATTGCATTTCATACACTGATTTTGTTTTGTGGATTTTAACCCTATCTATAATTAGCCTACAAAATGTGTTAAGACTACCATGGGAGAGTAGGCTCAGTGTTTTTACTAGTTTAAACTAAATCCTCGCTCCTATAGGCTGCGACATTACTAAGTTGAATTCGAAGCTCAAACTTTAAGCAGCAAAGAAACCACTCTGTAAAGAAGGTGATGTTAAGAAAGTCACCTTGAAAGGAACATATTTTAGTCTCATTGAGATTCTAACTCAATGCTCTAGAGATGTTACTCAACTAGATAAATTTGGCATTTTAGAAATGTAATTTTTGAACAAAGGAAAAAACTTGACTTCTATCAATACAAATGATAAACATGTTGATTAAGAATGGTGTTTTAGATTAATCATTATTGAACCCCTAGGTTCAGTTTGAAAATAAACCTGCTTGATAACAAACTATAGCAGAATGAAGGTAAGATAAAAAAATAAAGCAGATTAGTGGGTCTTTGTTGCTTATGATAATGGGAGTGTGTGTTTGCTATGGTGCCTAGTGGGACATCAATAATGAGTGCACCTTTATTTCTGTCCCTACTTATGCAAGTCAAATGAAGAAAACCCCCTTTACGGGTCTTCCTATGAGGGAAGACTTGTCCATTCATAGAAGATAGCAGTCTAGACCTCTTTCACTTTACTCTTTGTTGAGCAAAAGAAAGATACTTCTTTCACAGAAGAAAGTGTGCTAGACCTATTTCACTTTTCTCTTTGTTGGACAATGGAAAGATGCTTCGTTTGGAGTTCATACATGCTCTGTTTCCAATAATGGCCAACTTCCCCTTTAAATCCTGTCTTAGCAACTACATGAAAGAAAAATCCTCTAGAGTTTTTAGCCCCTTATATTTTGTGGACTCATAGACAACTTCCAAGCATCCATCCTGCCTTGCCCATGCAAGCTCTTTGAAAGCTGAACTTCTGAGCAGGATTGACATCGGTCACCAAGGCCACCTCTCTTTATCTTTATTTTTCAAATTTTTTTGAAAGAGAAATCCTCTAGAGCTTTTACCCCCTTATATTTTGTGGACTCATAGACAACATCCAAGCATCCATCCTGCCCTGACCATGCAAGCTCTTTGAAAGCTGAACTTCTGAACAGGATTGACATCGGTCACCAAGGCCACCTCTCCTTATCTATATTTTTCAATTTTTTTCACTCCTTAAGGAGCCTGATATACGGCCATCCTCCTGCTCCATCCTATAAGCCAACGCAACCTATTGAACAATGGAGCATTGAAAAAGAAAAGAGGCAAAAAATGCTTATAACTGTCCTTGTTCTACCATATGTAAGACAAACAATTTGGTCTTTTCCCCTGATTCTGTGGTAGGCAATATGGAACATATGCAAAGATGCTTTTGGTTTGTATCCGGCGATATGTACATGATTGTCTGGGTTGGGCTTTTAGAGTATAATTATCTTATAATATTTGTGATGGGAGTCTCAAAAGTGAAAATGCATTTACTCAAGGTAAATATTTAAGTGCATCTCTATCATTGTTCAAATTTGAAGAACCATAGGTTTAATAATTTATGTTTGTGCCACTATGCATGTACCACATCTACGAGGTGCCTGTAGATGACAGTATAATTGATAAAAAAAAATGAGAATGGAGGTGTCATGCAGTATTTGTGATTCCACAAAGGAGAGGATCAAGTGTTTGCCAATACTAAAGGACTAGTTAATTCATGAATTGCAATTTATAAGGATTCATTTATAATTCCTTCTGTTTTCTCCAATTGGAAACTTTATTCATGAAAGAGGAAAACTATACTTTAATTTTGCTTTGTCATGAAAAGTTTAATCTATGCGGTTAGTTATCATTTACTAAGCTATCTTGTTTATGTTGCAAATTGTGAACAGGTGCTTTGGCCTGAATGTGGCTGGCAGCCTGTATCTTTGACTGATTTAATTGCTGCTGCTGCGGTGAAAAAGGTTTATAGAAAAGCAACCTTGTGCATCCATCCTGATAAGGTGCAACAGAAGGGTGCAAATCTTCAACAAAGTACATTGCTGAGAAGGTTTTTGATCTCCTTAAGGTATGTAATTTTCTTACAAGTCATCTGCTTTTTTCAGTCTTCAAGAAACAACTTTATTGTAGTGGTTATTGTTTTTCATACTCCTTATGAGCTTACTAGCTAAGCTTATAACAATATGCAAAGAGCTTACTAGCTAAGCTTATAACAATATTCAAAAACATAACAATATGCAAAGAACTTATGTAGCCCATTATCTGAATGACTTACAGGTTTTAGTTTGTGATGAAATTGTAGATTAGACAATATGACATGTGAATGATGCCTATCAAAAGGCATTGCATGCTGAAAGAAAGCTAAAACAAACCCTTTATCATCGCTTAGCAAACTAACAGGATTGCAATGAGAACCTTGTTCTAATCTCTTTGGGGATGTGCCTATAAAAAACTTCATAACCTACACCAGCACCAATCCAGAGCAACAAGAATCATGCAAGAACAGTGAACCTTGCAAGTATCCCTAGAAGTTGCTCGCCCCATGTTGTGAAAGAGGGCATCACTTTTTGAATGTACTCAATGATGGCCCACTACCACCAAAGTCCATCTTGTCAATATAGATAATAAGTGGGATGTTAGGTATGAAGAGCACAACACTAATCAATGGTGTTAATTTGGTGAGCCCATCTATGACAATGAACTTGATGATGAGTCAACCATCGAGCTTGATGCAGATTATGGTCAAAGCCTTACTCTACAATACAGGATGTATGCGTGCAAAGCCGAAGAAGAGGGTGGATTTTGACTAACTCTTTCATACGCATTGCATCATTATTGGATAAGTTTGCAATGTCATCATTAATAGTGGGTCATAAGAGAATATTATTTCTCAAGAGATTATCGATAAGTTCAATATAAAGGTAGAAAAACATTCCCAACCACTTGATTCATAAAGGGCAATGAGGTAACCATATCTAAACATTGTCTTGTTAATTGCTTCTGTAATCACACTTACTTTGACAACTTATGGTGTGATATGATATTGGTAGATGCTTGTTATATATTATCTTGGCAATGCTGAGAGGTTGTGTGGGATAGAAAGAGGAAAGACTTTTAATAAAGATAAGAGTTAGATATTTTTGGGTTGTCCTTGGAAATGTTGTGAGGCTGTGCATGGTAAAAAAAGCGGAACACTTATATTTTAATAAAGATAGAGTAAAGATTATCTTTAAACCAATAAGAAAGGGAGGATAGAGTAAAAATTATTTTAAACCAATAAAAAGGGAGGACTTCTAAATTTATCATTATTCAACACCAAAGACTTTCTTAAAATAAAAACAAAAGAAGCTTTCAACTTGAGGATGTGTTCTTTCTAACTTGGAAGAAATGATTTGTTTGCATCCAAGGTTTTTGAGACCGTGAACTGGCACCCAACCAAACCAAATTGAACCAGCAGCACCATGATAGTTCAGACTGATTCGTCATTTTTTATTATTTTATTATTTTTAAACCAATAAGAAAGGGAGGATAGAGTAAAAATTATTTTTAAACCAATAAAAAGGGAGGACTTCTAAATCTATCATTATTCAACACCAAAGACTTTCTTAAAATAAAAACAAAAGAAGCTTTCAACTTGAGGATGTGTTCTTTCTAACTTGGAAGAAATGATTTGTTTGCATCCAAGGTTTTTGAGACCGTGAGCTGGCACCCAACCAAACCAAATTGAACCAGCAGCACCATGATAGTTCAGACTGATTCGTCATTTTTTATTATTTTATTATTTTTTAAGTTTTTTATTTTTTTATGTGGTATACGAGACTAAGAGCCTTGAGCTTTCATCTTTGCTCTATGAGTTTGAGAGTTTTTTATTATTACTTAGCCTTCTATCTTGCTATTCTATTATTGTGTAGATGGTCTTCCTCAGAAGAAACATTACTATGTGCACTAATAAATGCTCTAGGGTGTAAGGTAGTACAATGGTTCTCAGAACTGGGAAATAAACTTTGATAAAGCAATGGGCTGACTGACCTTAAATCCAGTTGAACTTGTGCTGCTGCAGCTATCATAATGCATCCTTGTAGTCTTTGTAATGTGGTCCGTGTGCTTGAGCACAATTTATATCATTTTGGCCTTTTATGTTTTGTGATTATTACTCCATTTGGTGATTGCAAAAGCAGGCAAGAGTTAGAAAGTGAGCAAAGGTAGTCTTAATGGTGATGGTGAACTTGAGCAATATTTGTTTTCTGCTTGATTATGATACGATCTCTTCATTCCTGATGTATATATTCATTATGGCATCGAACAGGAAGCTTGGAACAAATTCAACAATGAAGAGCTCTTTTAACATGTCTATGGTACATCTTTGATTCTTTGCACGAGCTATCGGGGAGGGCATGCGAGTAGTCAGCTACAGTAAAGCTTTGTCATGATGATTATTTTTTATTTTTTGTGTTTCTATGTGTTGATCATTCAATGACGCTTCCTACCTGCAAACTGCCTCAAGAGACTTTCTTTATGACTGCTGTAAATGTATCTTCCTTTGATCCAATCAGTGTTGATATAGCAGAGGGTATAGACTTGCGTTTTTATGCCTTCTATGTCCATTATTATAGGTTTGTTGAGCTGCCCCCACCTTGCATCCATTCGAATTGATGTCATGGATCTTAATCTGAATGCAGCCCACTCATTCCTTAATAGTTAATCCGGATTAAACACCTGAAAATGATGAACTAAGTTCGCATCTTGTTGAGTGAACTCCTTTGTATCCGATGGACATTCTTTCGCTTACTTCTTGGATGGATTGGCCACAGAGAGCAGTTCCAAAGTAGCATCAATTATTTACATTGTATACCTTTAAATCACTCTCCATATAAATTAATAAATTATCGGGCTATTATGCTATTTTAATAGTAGATTTCATTCCCCTCTTTTAAGATTATGTAATTTATATTTTGTTATTGAATTCTACTCAAAAATCTATTTGTATCTAATAATATTTATCTTATACCCACATTAAGATAAAAATAAGAATTACTATTATTCAAATTGTATTTATATTCATTCTAAAGTAAATATAAATATTTTTAATATTCAATTCATATCCATTCCGAACAAATATAGATATTAATTTTTATATATAATAAAAAATATGACACCAAAATATAGATACATCAAAATCCAACGCTATGATTCCTATCTATTATTTGTTAGAAAATTTTTTAAACCATTTCACCAACAATCATAAAGGGTTACTTTATTATTATTATTATTTTAAAAAATCAGATTACAAGCCCATCGGCTCAAAAAGGCTTGATTCAATGCTACCATCGCACCATCTTCTTATATTATGTTTTAGAACCTTAGAAAAAGCATACAAATAAATAGGGCAGCCGGTCAACAAAGGTGGCTCTGGTTTGGTTGCAGCGACCAACCAAAACCGTATTTAACGGGAAGCACCGTCTGCTGTCGGATCCGTCTCGCTCAGCGGTCCCTCAACGATGATCCCCACCGATTAACCACGCCGTCCAAATGCCCCCCGACGGCATATTCCATTTGTACACGCATATCTAGCGTCCATCTTCCACCGTCTGTTGCCCTCCGTAAGTGGACTTTATGCCGATGATTGGATGGGACCATTCGTCGGGTCTCCGATCGGAGCGACGCGATAAAAGCCCCTGCTTCGGATGTCCGAGACAGAGTCGTCGCGACCGATGTGGTGCTGAGACGGTGGTTCTGTGGTCGAAATTCTAGGGTTTGGAAAGGCGTGGAGTTTGGACCGAATTGAGGGAGGGATCCGCTCCGTCTCGGTCGGATTGTAGGTTTCTGAGGGCTAGGGCATGAGAGGATGGGCCTGGGGGACGCGGTGAAAGGAGACGTGGTCGTGGAAGGGTCGACGACGGTCGCCTGCTCGATCTGCCTCGAGATCGTGACGAGCGACGGAGATCGGTCCACGGCCAAGCTGCAATGCGGGCACCAATTCCACCTAGGTCCGTACCAGTGAAAAAAATTGCCGTATTTTATTTATTTCTTGTTTCTTAGTGGATCCTGGTTTTGTTTCGCGATTTAGCTGGAAATTTCTATATTCGATAAAAGATGTCCTTTTTTTTTCTGGAAGTTGTCATATAAAGCCTTGGTATTGTTTGACTGGACTACTGATAGAAGTCGTTGGAAATATTTATATCTAAGGACATTAGAGCAACGCAAAATAATTTGGATTTAAGAACATTATGGCCATATGAGTTGCCATGCAATTAGCTGGCTTTTCTGCGCCTCTTTCTATAGTTGGTCGCCGTGCTGCTTGTTTGGATGAAGCTTTGACTGGGGAACCCTTTCTAAGGTTTCAGGCATTTATTGAGAGTGTTTGGTGAAAAACAATTGTGGATAATTGTTATCTGTCAAACCATATTGCTCCTGTTTTAATTGTTTTTAAGATGCCAGCGATGGTTAGACCATTATAGGCTGAATAATAAGAATCCATAGAAAAAATGTTTGCAGCAGGTGTCAAAGTTTGCTTCTTATATTCTCTATATTTGGGATTGATATTATTAGCACTTGTGTTGTGGATATCTCACTACATTTAAATTTTTATCCAAAATTTATAGAACCAAAAATTTAATGCCTATCTGTGAGAACTACTCGAAAAACATTCCATATGCATTAATGCCCTGAGTATCAGCCAGATTTGTTAACATTAGCACACACGTTTATTAAGTGAATATTGCATAAAAGTATGTCAAACAGCTCAAGATTGGCCTTGTCACATAAGCAATTGCCTCTGGCACTTGGATGCATGCAGAGATGGGACACTTTTAAGTATAGAATGCAAAAGTACCCTATATGGAAGATTAAACTTAAAATGAATGTCACCGGATGACGATAATGACAATTATATTGTGACGAGTTAGATGTTGCCACCTTCTACTAAGTCTGTTAAAAGGCCAGTTGTGAGTTTTTAATTGGAATATGAGAAGGGTTAGATGATGCAAGAACTCAGGCTAAGCATTGAAGAGTGTCTGAACTTAAATCTATATGGTATTCTTTACATATCAACTGGTTTTAAAATATCAATAATTTCAAACAGATCTGAAAATTGTCTTTCTTTTGACATATCAAAGAGGACTGTTTTTTATCACACATTGGTTTTTTATTTATATCTATTGGATCTTGACATGTGCGATGCATATTGATTTATTTAATAAGGAACATTTGATTGATATGGCTGCCATCCCATCCATCAAAATAGATTGGAGTGGGTTTTATAAACATTCTCTATTTTTGTTCATCAAATCTTTATTAAAATGAAAGGTACATGTGGGGGTGTATTTACCAAAAGAAGACTGATTTAAAAGGGATTCATGGAAATAAACAGGCCTCACTGTGGGATTCAAGAAAATCTTGGGCCCTATGATGGTACACATGTTTTCTTTCTTAGCTTAAGTTATTTCTCTGTTTGGACCCTCTTTCTTTACAGTCCTTGTTGCCCTTGCAAGGTTTCTCCCACATGTGGTCACCTAAGGTACATGAAACATCCAGTATGGACTATGGTAGAGGAATGCTGTAGAATTTGATCTATATAATAGTATAAATGAGGATTGGCATCTGGACCCTTTGAGATGTGACTAGGTTCGGATGCGAACTTGTTCTTTTAGAGTAATATGAGGAAGATATTGGCAAGGGAGCAAGGATTCTTTTCGGCAGAAGAACAAATGGGCAAGAATGTTGCAATGTTATTAGCATTGCATAAGAAAGCTTAATGTTGTAAAGGGAAATTGCTGATTTAGAGAAAGTGGTTGGGATAAGTTGGTTGTCTGCAATCTTATTCTTTGGTTTGAGTAGATCTTGGGTCTAATGAAATACCAAACGAGTTCCTTTATTGGAATTTGTGGGGATGGTGCTTGGTTTGCCACAACCACAAGTGAGTGCGGGTATGAGGTGGATTTGAGCTTCTAGGAAGATTCTAAAGTGAACTTGTTACTCTAGATAGAAGATTGCAACTACTAAGGGATGCTGATAGGTTAAAGGTGGAAGTTTTTTCCTGCATTGCAAGGTCAAGTAAATGCCTTGTTGAATCTGCATGCTTGAGAACAAATATAAGAATCTTTGCTTAAACACTGTGGAGCAGGACTCTAGATGAAAAGTTGCATAAATTTGGGTTTCTTGTTAAATGAATAGCAAATTATCTTTTTACCTATTATATCTCTTTTTGAAGCCTTAACATTTTTGTTGTGGCTAAGCTCAATACTTAGAGCAGACAAAGCAAGTAATTCTGGATGGAAGTGGTTTGGGCCATAGGTAATGTGATTCACCTTGTCCAAGCAGCCAATGTTTGATTCAAGCTTATTGAGGTGTATGGATGGGTTAAATCAGGTACTCTTGCATAAATAATTTGGGAGATGGAATGTCTTTAATGGAAGATATCCTATGTATGCTCAATGTTTTTAATGAAATAATTATAATTTTGTTCCTGTTCAATGTCTGTAGCCTTTTGTAACAATTTCTTGACATATTATTTATCAATGTTAAAGTTATTCAATGCACAACATTGATCACATGGTTCAAAAGTTTACGTTATCAACATATAGTACAATAACTTGCACTCCTTTTGAATTACCAGTCTTCATGGGGTTTTAAAAATGGCTATGATGTTCACCTGTTGGCTGCCATTCCTCTGTCCATGTATATATGGCAATGAATATATGTGCAATTGGCATAATGTTAAAAAATATCTAGGTAATTTTGGAACCCTTCCGGCAGCATGCAACTCTCTAGTTACTCATTACTATTGCTTTAACAAATTGTTCAGATTGTATTGGCTCTGCATTTAATGCTAAAGGGTTTATGCAATGCCCGAATTGTCGAAAAGTCGAGAATGGCAATTGGCTTTATGCAAGCAGTTCACGCACATTGCCAGAGCTGAACATGGATGATTGGGCACATGATGAAGACCTCTATGATCTCAGTTATTCGGAAATGGTACTGTGATGGATGGATTTACTTGTTTTCCATGATCATATGGTGTAATCACATACTTGTTCATATATGTTGCTTTTCTTTCTGTAGCATTAAAGACGTTATTTTCATCTTCTGTTCTTTTGCCTTCACAGCTTTTTCTTATTCATTAAATTTGGTTCCCATTTAATTGTTTACCTGTTACAATGGTTTGATTTTTTTTTTTTTTAATGTTTGCCTGACCACTGAGGAGCTTGTTGCTAAGTCTGTCTTAACTCCAGACATTTTAACTAAATGCAACGGATACTTTCAATAGAATTATAGTTTTCTACACACTTATCATCGAAAGCATTATGCTCTCTCTCTCTCTCTCTCTCTCTCTCTCTCTCTCTGTGTGTGTGTGTGCGCGCGCGCACGCGTGCTCCGTCTTTCTGTTATCACCATGTTCTGATAAAATAAAAAATTACTACCTCTTTTTATTTCTTACTGGCTTTAGCTTTTTACTTGTTCTGACAACTTCTTAATTATTAAGGCAGAACATTGTTTGGTCCGTCCAGACATGTCAGGTAGTTGAACAGGTTTGAATTTGAGTAGAAAGACATGCAGAAGTTTGAATGAAGAAAGATTGTTTAGGAGTCAGCAAGATTAGTAGCAATAGCTTTCAACCCAATTTGCTGCTTCGTCCCAAATTCACTCTCTCATTCCTGCACCCACTTCCTAACACCCTTCCATCATAAATATCTTTTTATTGCTTTAAGTATTTTATTAATCATCCTTATTATAAGTTTGTTAATTTTGTCTTATCATTTCTCTTTGAATGCCTAAATCAAGTTTTTCTTAAAATCTAATGACTGAGTAGGTTCTTTTATTTTTGTGCATTTAATATTATTTTGCTTTATGGGTGCTTTCTTAATTTTACTAGAGTTTCTCTTCCAAATGTTGCTTTATCACCCTCTCCTGTATCTTCTAATTGAAGTCAAGAGTTAATTTGATAACACAATATAGGACTCATGACACTCAAATCAGATGGATGCAGTGAGGCTAACTGGTTGTGCTTATGACTACAGCTATATTCTTGCCCTCCTATGCTCCGTTTTAAAAAGTGGTTTATGCGGCTGCATATGTGGAGGTGGCCCTTGGACTGCACTACATAAGCCATATATGGTCCCTCTATGTGCCAGGCCGCACATGTGCCCACACACCACATATGCTCCCACCTACTTTAGGTACTATATAAATTGATACTTTTGTTTTTGAAGTATGTACTTCAAAGTTTAAGCTTTGTCGTAGACTTCCAAGACTTCTAACAATATTATGTTGCAGACTTATAGTCTACTCTTTGTTGCAAGCTGGAGCATTGTCTATATTTTATAGGCTGATGTTTTTATTTTAGTAGGTTAACATGCCATATTATGTATTCAAAAATCTCAAATAAGCCTGAATGTGCGTACTTATATCTTTCCTTAATTTTTCTGATTTGTTTTTTCTACTTTTAACTCTCTATATATTGATAATATTAAAAAAAAAATGCAAACCTCATATGCACCATGCTACCCATATATGCACTTTGTAGTGACCTGACTGCACGATTACCACTTCCATTTTTGAAACCATTGTTCCTAAGGGTGCTTTATGGTTTGAACAGCATGTGCTGTCAGCTTTGCCGCTTATAGTCTGCTCAATAATTTTGTTCTTTCTCAGGGCACTCCATGCTTTGCATGTAACTGCTGCTATGTTTTGCTGCTGATTTCTTTCTCTTGGACTGCTCTTTGATTCTCTTACTTTGTTGTTTAACTGCAAATATGCTTGAGTATGACTTCCTAAACAAAGTTTGGTAGATGGCTCTTTATGTGTTGTTGTCATTGATTAAAAGGGTATGTTGGTGTCTGAGTTGCATATATGAAGAGCTTCTAACCAACATTTTGCTTCCATATTTATGTGTTTATATATATATATATATATTTATATTTATATTTATATTTAAAAAAAATGCAAACCTCATATGCACCGTGCTACCCATATATGCACTTTGTAGTGACCTGACTGTATGCTTACGACTTCCATTTTTGAAACCATTGTTCCTAAGGGTGCTTTATGGTTTGAACAGCATGTGCTGTCAGCTGTGCCGCTTAAAGTCTGCTCAATAATTTTGTTCTTTCTCAGGGTATTCCATGCTTTGCATGTAACTGCTGCTATGTTCTGCTGCTGATTTCTTTCTCTTGGACTGCTGTTTGATTCTCTTACTTTGTTGTTTAATTGCAAATATGCTTGAGTATGACTTCCTAAACAAAGTTTGGTAGATGGCTCTTTATGTGTTATTGTCATTGATTAAAAGAGTATCATAACAAGTTGGTGTCTGAGTTGCATATATGAAGAGCTTCTAACAAACATTTTGCTTCCATATATATGTTTATATATATGTGTGTGCGCGCGCGCGTGCGTGTGTGTTTATATATATATATATATATATATATATATATATTTAAAAAATGTAAACCTCATATGCACCGTGCTACCCATATATGCACTTTGTAGTGACCTGACTGCATGCTTACCACTTCCATTTTTGAAACCATTGTTCCTAAGTGTGCTTTATGGTTTGAACAGCATGTGCTGTCAGCTGTGCCGCTTAAAGTCTGCTCAATAATTTTGTTCTTTCTCAGGGTACTCCATGCTTTGCATGTAACTGCTGCTATGTTCTGCTGCTGATTTCTTTCTCTTGGACTGCTGTTTGATTCTCTTACTTTGTTGTTTAACTGCAAATATGCTTGAGTATGATTTCCTAAACAAAGTTTGGTAGATGGCTCTTTATGTGTTATTGTCATTGATTAAAAGAGTATCATAACAAGTTGGTGTCTGAGTTGCATATATGAAGAGCTTCTAACCAACATTTTGCTTCCATATATATATATATATATATATATATATATATATATATAAAAAAAATGCAAACCTCATATGCACCATGCTACCCATATACACACTTTGTAGTGACCTGACTGCATGCTTACCACTTCCATTTTTTGAAACCATTGTTCCTAAGGGTGCTTTATGGTTTGAACAGCATGTGCTGTCAGCTGTGCCGCTTAAAGTCTGCTCAATAATTTTGTTCTTTCTCAGGGTACTCCGTGCTTTGCATGTAACTGCTGCTATGTTCTGCTGCTGATTTCTTTCTCTTGGACTGCTGTTTGATTCTCTTACTTTGTTGTTTAACTGCAAATATGCTTGAGTATGACTTCATAAACAAAGTTTGGTAGATGGTTGTGTGTTATTGTCATTGATTAAAAGAGTATCCTAACAAGTTGGTGTCTGAGTTGCATATATGAAGAGCTTCTAACCAACATTTTGCTTCCATATATATGTGTATATATATATATATATATATATATGAAGAGCTTCTAACCAACATTTTGCTTTTAATCAACATTTTGTCTTTACAACGAAGACCTTTAGATGCTCTAGTTAGAAAAAGTGATCTTTTAATAATCCATGGTAATAATAAAGATAGACGTAGACCCAAAGATATAACTATTTGTAATTTGAATATTGTTTTAGTTTTGAATAGAGCATAGTGGAGGAAACAGATTCATGTAGCTGACCCCATGTAGTTGAAAAAAAGGCTTGAGTTGAGTTGAGTTGAGTATATATATATATATATATATAATATTTAAAAAAAAATGCAAACCTCATTTGCACCGTGCTACCCATATATGCACTTTGTAGTGACCTGACTGCACGCTTACGACTTCCATTTTTGAAACCATTGTTCCTAAGGGTGCTTTATGGTTTGAACAGCATGTGCTGTCAGCTTTGCCGCTTATAGTCTGCTCAATAATTTTGTTCTTTCCAGGGTACTCCATATTTTGCATGTAACTGCTGCTATGTTCTGCTGCTGATTTCTTTCTCTTGGACTGCTGTTTGATTCTCTTACTTTGTTGTTTAACTGCAAATATGCTTGAGTATGACTGCCTAAACAAAGTTTGGTAGATGGCTCTTTATGCGTTATTGTCATTGATTAAAAAAGTATCATAACAAGTTGGTGTCTGAGTTGCATATATGAAGAGCTTCTAACCAACATTTTGCTTCCATATATATGTGTTCCCAACTTTACAATATTCCCGTATATTGTGTCACCTGCCCCAATAGTCTGCCTGGCAAGTGTGCTATTTGTTAGTTGCAATTTTTTTTTTTTTTGGGTCCTTATCAGCACTATTACCGTATGGTTGAAGAAACATTGCTGATTTATATTTAATGTTACTAATTATATCAGGGAAAGTGCATGCACCTATGCTTCTGTTTGTCTTATTAATTTGTTAAGTAACTCATAGTTGAGCTTGTTTTCCAAAAATCACGTCCATTCTGTTTCTTGAAAAACATATTATTTAAGTGTTTATAAGGGTTTTTGTTGACAGTCATATACTTGGAATAATCCACAAATATAGCAGAATCTTATGACATTTCTAATTTACTTTCTGCTTTTAATCTGTTTCTGCAGCCATTTGGATTTCCTTGGTGCCCATTTAGTAGATTAACGCAGGTTCCATCATCATTTGAGTAAGTGTAGCATATTTCTTTACAATGTTGTGTTCAGTTCCTTCCCCCGCACTTTTTGGAAACATAAAGCAATTCTGATAGCATATCTTCTCTGCTCTTTTGGAGGTAGTGCTGCTAGCTAAAAACATCTGAAATATAGCTAGATCTGATTTGTATAAATATCTGAAAGACTGAAATGTAAGCATGCTTATTTTGAAACTTTAATATATGCTTCACTGGCAATTATTCTCAAGGATAACTTGGTTGTCTATTGTAAAGCTTTCCACTAGCAAACTTCATGTTAGTTACATGCATATATCAACTCAAGGAACTTATTTTGCTGGCCTTATCTGCATCAATTGCATTCCATCCTCGCTGAATCTTTTTGAATACTCATGGCAAAAGAGGCTTTTGAAGTGGTTGCAAACTGAGAATCATGAAAATAAGTTGCTTCCATTCTTTTTATCTTCAATAAAGATGAATTAATGCTTACTTGCAACTAAAGGATCGATTTTTTTTGAGGCTTCAGAATATTCCTGAAACATTGTTTTGAATGCATGCATCAGGATTCTAGGAACTTTATTTCATCAAGGAGCATGTACTAAGAGACATACTTTTTGACTTGAACAACTGCCCGTCTATAGCCAGCCGTTGAAATGTCTCAATGATGCTTTGATGCTAGCTAAAAGAATAAAACCCAGTTGTAGGGCCGATTAATATTTTATTCACATAGCTTTAAAGAATCCAAGAAATAAAAAATAGTTAACATTTGGTAATGGGTTGGTGCTTAGAGGATTCAGCTCATCCTAGGTTCTTCCCATTTGTTGGTCTTACACAATTTATTGTTCCTAGTTCTCAAATCCCTGTTGACTTCTCTTCCCTACACACATATATAATGCAATACCTAGACCTTCTATTGTAAAAGCAAAGCATCTGGTTGTCATGAAATGCTTGACATATTTGTATAGCTCAAGGATATACAGATGAGTGTGGAGGGCTTCATATAACACAAGGATAAACAAGCATGCGTGCGCATGCGTATGTGTGCTGAGCATCAGGATCTCCTGAAATGTCTGACAATTTGTGCATGCATGCAGGCATGTGAGTGTGCATCCAGGCGTGCATGTGTGTGAGTGTACAATCGTGCATGGGAGCATGCATTAATACATGCATGTTTCTGAGTGTGCATTCATGCATGCATGTGTGCATATGCTTGTATGCCTTTACTCACATGCATGTGCAAGCATGCTTGTGTGCATATGTTTCTATAGTTGATTAACCAATAATACTTTGATAGAAATAATTTGCATTTCATGTTGTAATAGATTGATACAACAACAATAACAAAGCCTTGTTTCTAAACTAATTGGGGTGCATAAATCCTTCATCTCCATTTAACTTGGTTTTGTAAAGATTCTAAATCTTTCTTTATCACTTTCTCTGATATAATTTTTGTTCTATCTTTACCTCTCTTTTATTCTATATCTTTCAAGTCATTCCTTTGCACAGGTGCATCTTTAGGTCTACATTGCATATGTTCAAACCATTTAAGTCATTTTTCTATTAATTTATTCTTGATTGTTGCTATCTTCATCTTTTTATGAATGATTTCATTGTTTTTTTTGCATTAGCATATGCCCATCTTAACATTCTTATATTAGTCGCATTCATCTTGTGTATGTATATTTTTCTAACTTCTCAACGTTCTATCCTATAAAGCATATATGGTCTTATGGCTATCTTATAAATTTTTTTCTAACACGGACAAATATAACTAAAAAAATATAACTATTTGTAATTTGAATATCGAATTAGTCCTAAATAGAGCAGAGTGGAGGAAGCAGATTCTGTAGCTAACCCCATATAGTTGGGAAAAGGCTTAGATGAGATGAGTTGAGTATGGCGGATACTTTAGGATGACATAATATTTATGTTGTACTTCTCTATGGATAACATCATCTTCAATCTCTTTTTATGAATAATCGATCTTAAATATCAAAAATTATCATTTTTAGAAACTTCATGGTTCTCAATTTGTACTATACATTCATCTTCATTTTAATTTGTACTAAAATTCTGTTCCATGTATTCTGTTTTTGTCCTACTTAACCTAAAACTTTTAGATTTCAATGCATTTCTCCATAATTTTAACTTATAATTAACTCTAACCTTATTCCCATCCACTAACACTATATTGTCTGTAAATAATATGCACCTGAAATATCATTCTGAATATTTATAATAATAAATTCAGTAGTAGATCCCTGATGTAAACCTATTATAATAATAAATTCAGTAGTATTACCATTAGTAGTCTTATACTGGTAAACTGCTCCATCATATATATTTTTATTATGTTAATATATAACGAGAACTTCTTTTCTAGCATTCACCATAAGATCTTTTTAGAAACTTTATCATATACTTTTTTTAAATCAGTAAAATCCATATGAGATCTTTTCTTTTCTCTATACTTTTCTATATGAAAATCAGTAAATTCCATATGAAAATCTTTTCTTTTTTTTAATACTTTTCTATTAACCTTCTGAGGAGCAAAATAGCTTCTACAATCAACCTTTCTGCTATAAAATCAAATTGATTCTTCTATATTTTATACATCTCAACTTATGTTCAGTTACACTCTCCCAAAGTTTCATAGTATGACTCATAAGCTTGATACCACAATAGTTAGAAGAGTTTTAAAAATCTTCTTTATTTTTATAAATTAGCATTATAATACTCTTCTCCCATTCATTAGACATCTTTTTAATTTCTAAAATCTTATTAAATAAATTTTTCATTTAAGTTACTCTAGTATTATTTAAACATTTTCAAACTTCTATAAGAATTTCATCATGTTCCATGGTTTTTCCTACTTTTATCTTTTTCATAGCCTCTTTTACCTTAGATATTCAAATTTTATGAGTGTACATTATAACTTTATCTTCAATTGAGCTAGTAAAGCATCCTAAATTATTTACATATTTTTTATTTAGTAATTTATTAAAATAGCTTTTTATCTTTCTTTAATCTCTTCCTACTTAACCAAAACTTATTGATTGTTATTTTTAATGCATTTAACCTGAAACATATCTTTAATTTTTCTATCTTTTACTTTTGCAATTTTATATATTTCTCTTTATCTTTAGTTTTTAGCTTGTGATACTTATACAGCTTACATTTAGCCTTCCACACCTCCTTTTTAGCTTCTTAACTATCTTATATGTTTCATATACTTCTTCATTCCTATATTTAAGTAGTTTTTTTATATCACTCTCTTTTAACTTTAACTGCTGATTGAACTTTCTCATTCCACTATCAAATTTTTTTGTCATATGGTTATTTTCCTTTTGACTCTTCTAACTCCTCTATAACTACTTTTCTAATATTAACTATCTCTTCCCATTGTTGTATTAATCTCTCCATCTACACTCCATTTTTCTTAATCATTCTATCTTTAAAAGCTATGAATTTCTCTCCTTTCAAATTCCATCACCTAATCCTTATATTTTTTACTTTTTTTTCTCCATTTTCAAATGCATACATCCATAACTATCAATCCATATTGGAATGGATTGATATGAAGTAAAATTTTAGATAGGATATTACTAAGTAAATATTTTAGCACTTAAAATTCCTCGTTGTTTTAAAACAATCATGTTTGGCAACTCCAAACGTGGAGAATTAGAATTCTTTCCAACAAGGAGTCCTTTATTAGGACATCTCAACATAATAAGTCCTTTATTAGGACATCTCAATATATTATGTTAATCATCAACACCTTAAGTTGCCTTAAGTAGAACATTGCTTAAAAAAAAAATGTAGCAAAGTAATGTGTTGCCATGTTGTGTCCAAAGTACTCACACTTCTGGAATCTTGTAAGTAAAATTGCAATGCAACCTATGTTACAATGTAATTAAGTTAGATGTAACTAAACTAATATTATTTAGAAGGTTGTGGTTGTAAGTCCCCATTTGACAAAGCTATTTGTATTATCAAAAAAATGCTATTATAAATTATTCTTAATTTATAAATTATTATAATAATATTATAAATAATTATATTATTCGAGATAGGCTTTGCTATATTCGAATGTAGTCAAGCATAGATCTAATCACCTTTTCTACTATTGGATCCGCTTAGTTCACGAATCTCGATGATGAAAAAAGTGAAAAAGTTGGGTGGTTTCAAGATTCGTGTGGATCCAAGGGTGAGAGGGTGACTAGATCTTGGACTTAGTTATATTCGAATGTAACCAAATCTACGTTATATTATTATACTACCTTTATTATAATATGATAACAATAATCATATAACATTAATGTAACGTTGTTATAGCATAATATTTTTATAATCAATTAATGATTATATTATAATATATTTTATAAATTATAATATCATTATTTCTAATAATGCAGTATTACAATATCATGATATCTTATTTTAGCAATATTGCAAAATTATAACATAATATAATATATAATGATATATTAGTATACTATAATATACCATTATGTAATATCATAATAATATATTATGATAGAATAATGTAATTATAATGCTTACGTGTTTTGAAATTTTGTTGACTCCTTGCAGGTCATTCTATGGCCAATTTAGTTGTAAGTCAACTTGCATATTGTTAGATCCCACCTATAGCCCAAGTGAAACTTGACTTACAAATTACAATATATAATTAAATTACAGCAGTCGAAATAAGTGAGAGGAACCAACCACATTGCAACTCAACATGCAGCACAACTTCAGTTACAAAATTCCAAACAGCCGTCAAGTTTTAATGGTTTTACAGAACATGCCCGCAGATTCATATGCGTGGACACTAACTTTGGCATTACCATCATAATGCAAATGTTGGGGAGCTCATATCCATTTGGAAAAAGGCATCATTCATGGTTCCATGGATAAGGAGGTCGGTATACCAAATCTAGGGCAGATCTTCATCAAGCAACTCTGTAGTTCCAACCATTACACACATGACTGTCCAGCTTCACTTTGATGAGTTGAGTTGAGTTGAGTTGAGTTGACTTTCAGATAAATCTGTAATTCTTCATGAAAATTCATGGGTGTAAATTGTTTTTGGTTTTGCTGAAGTTCATATGCAGAACAGACTCAAATCCTTCACCTGGATATCTATATGTTTTCTTACTTGATGTTACTAATGGAGATTTGACTCTATGATGATATTATTTTCCTTGGCATTGTTTCACACTCCCTTTTTTACCGCTTTTTTCAGGGAAGGGGAATCTTCTCCACCTATTGCTTGTAAGTCCATACTTTTCTGAAAATTATTAATGATGTATGTTGGTGGAATAACAAAGAAGTATCTTACCAATATGTTGTGCTTTGCAGTCCAGGATTTTTTGGGACATCATGCCATCTTTACAGAGCATCCGGCAACTTCTTCTGCAGCACATCCATGCCCACATGTGGCTTACTTGCATCCACTCCGACCTCCAACTTCCTTGAGTCCCCATGTTTCCTCTGAAAGTCCTATTGATGGTCCTGGATATCACCATCACTGGAGTCATATTCCTAGGCCAACGAATGGCCAGACTGCTCGCACATTAGCCCCTGTTGATCTGCAATATCATGGTTGGGAACACCATTCTCAATCATATTCCCCACCCAACAGCAATATCAGTGGTCCTGATCAGGCTTCTGCTTCTACAACAGTGAGAGCTGCAAGGCTTGATTCTGATAGTCTACCAGGGCTGTGTCTCTGGTCCATCCCTTTATTCTTGGGCACGGGTAAGTGATGCCTAGATGCAAGCAGTTGAATGTGATCATAGTTTATGTTTTCTTTTGTATTACAGAAATGCCAAAAGATTTTTGTAGTCTCCAATGATGCATGATGATAATGTTTATTCTCAAATGCAATCCCCTGACAGTGTTTAAGATATCCCACTTATGTTATATTTATAGTTTATGTTGGTCAATCAATCTGCTTTTTGGTACCCTTCTTTTCCTGTATTCATCACATATACATTTTAGAACCTGCCTGTGGTTTCTCATCTCATCGACTTAACTCTTAACACAACTTGTCAGCTTTCTGTATGGTTGCTTGATGATTCTGGTTGTGGTCTCAGTAATGGAATGGCATTTCCTGCTTTCCTTCACTACCCAGTATATTTAGTTGGCATTGTCTTTGATCTTATGAGATCATCAATATAGAAAGCTCTTAGGTGGCAGACCTATTGCTAAAAAATCTTGTTTTTGTCTGTATAAGGTATCCTGGTCTCTGGTGATGCTAACTGAATTTTTTTACCTCATTTTCTTCCCAGATCTGGTTCTAGAGCCCGAGCCACCAGCTCTTTTGTTCCCTCACTTGTTCCGCCATATCTTAGAGCCCGTGGCACTGTTCATGATCATCCAAGTTCCCAAAGCATACATGGAACCATTTTTGCAGGTACACGACGATCTGGAGGTTTAAGGGATTTGGCTACCTTAGGGCCAACACCTCTGTCCCTGCCAGATCATGCTGGCTTTTACCTGCTCCCTTCTGCAGGTCCATCAGGTCACAGTCTAATAGATCCTGAGAACCTTGCAGGAAACAATTTCTATGCATCATGGGAGAGGGACAGATTGCTCCATATCAGTTATTTCCTGTTGACAGGGAATCAAGTTGGTGGGGGCCATATTCCCAATCTACCGGTGTGTCGGAGTCCAGTCACAGGGTAGGTCTGTGGCCCCGTACAGGCTCTGAGAGGTCATCATCACGAGGCTGGTTGGATAGCTCATCTTATCAGCCGACACATGTTGCTCGGATGCAGGCCTTCATGTGAAGGCCAAATTCATGACATGTTGCAGGAGCAGTGCTTGTTTGTAAAATGAAATGTGACTTTTATGTAGGGTTGGTTTGCCTCTTAGAACTGAGACTTGAAACAATCTTTTGGAAGCAATCCAGCTGAAAACTTGTTTATAACTTTGAAGGGGCCATAATATAATTTATGCTTGGGACTACCAGGATGATTTTGGGAGATGTGGGCAGGTTTCAATTGCATCTGTTGAATCCATCCCTGTGACAAAATGAGGAATGTCATCCTAAAATCCCTTGTCTAAAAATAAAACGAAGCATGCTGCTTTTCAATATCTGTTTTGAAGCTTTCAACTCTTGTTAAGTTGAGATTTGGCTAGCATTTCTGGGCTAGTTGATTGCTTCAGTATATAGCTACTTTTTGGATTGGTATGGTCTCCCATTTTGGATACCTACTTAAAGCTGGAAATGTGTTGCCTAGAAGGACAATTTAACCTTTTTATTACAGGTCTGGAGCATTACAAAGGCGAGCTGAATCTCTGGCATACACCATGATGTAAAGAACATGGATTGCTCCCCCCTGTGATGGGAAGATAATTTTGTGCTTCCTCGCCGGCCATTACAAGGAAAAAAAAAAAAAATTCTTTGTACCACTTTACCCTTCCATGAGCCATTATCTCTTGCCTGGTGGTGGTATTCCTTTTTATCCATTTGACGAGAGAATTTATTAAAGGATGTGACATTGTTAGAATGCTTCTCTCGTATCCATCATCAGTAATTCCATAGCTTTATTCACTGTTTTCTTGTTCCTGTTAGTTCAGACGGTTAAATAGTGTTTTCTTACTTGTTAGCCGCATGGCATTAAATAACGGAATCACTCTTCAACCCTATTTTGTCACCACCATTTTGAACTTCCATCACCTCCAATGGAATAAAGACTCAACCATTTCTATCTTTACCTCCCTCCTCATTTTCATTCCCATGAAGATCTTGATACCAAAAGAATGTTATCCCATCTAACTTCAATTTTGACATTCAAATGTTTATCTTTTCTATTATGATTCTCTATTACTATTTTTTAAGAATAAAAATAAAGCTAAAAATAAAATATTAAGTTTTATATAATAAATAAAATAAATTTAAATAAATTTATCTTAATTATAAATTTTATGAACTAATTATAAAAAATGTATTAAATTATAATCTCATAGAGCATGGTAACTTAAGTCTATGATTATGGGTTACTTCACAAGAAACAAAAATATTTAATTATAAATCTTAATAAATATTATAAAGAAGATGAGTAGGCTTAAGATATTTTAGGATTATATATAGGTCTGTATTTGTAATATTAAAATAATATAATGATATTTAAGTAATATAAAATATATAAAAATTGCCTGGGGTGGGAAATTCCCACATCTTACTTATTTGTAAGAATAGAATTTTTTTCTTTCTCTATTCCATAACAAGAAAAAAATTTTCTTTCCCATTTCATTCAGGGTGAATGCTCATGAAGATAAGAGAAATTAGAAAAAATTACCATCCTTTGATGGATTAAAACTTTTTAAGTAGATGATTTATCAACAGGGACGTTTAATGCTTACTATGATGGTTAGAAATTAAAATTTGCAAATTTTAAGTTGCATTTGATTGTTGAAAATGTTTTCCATTTTTTTCACTTTTTGATCTAAAAAATATATTTAGTAAATAAAAATAATTATTATTTTTGATTTATCAGCAGGGACGTTCAATGCTCACTATGATGGTTAGAAATTAAAATTTGCAAATTTTAAGTTGCATTTGATTGTTGAAAATGTTTTTTATTTTTTTTTTCACTTTTTGATCTAAAAATATATATATTTAGTAAATAAAAATAATAATTATTTTTGTTTTATTACAAATGATATTTCTTAAAATATAGGTAAAAAAAAAACATCAACTTCTATGTTTTGAAGTTCGCTCTCCTTTGTCTTTTTTACTTTCTTCTTCTTTAAATAAAAAAATAAAATATCATTAAATTATTTTTAGTTTCCTATTTATTAAAAAGCAGACTTTATTTTTATTCATCCAACACATTTTTATTTCCATTTTAATTTTTATTTAAAAAATATTTTGTCTAAATTCAAATAAATTTAGCGATTTAAATTAGACTTTGCAACCATTCATTAATTTTTCTCTTTGGATATATCACACAGGGCTTAAAATAAACAACTCCAACCCTCTTTTGTCTTTCAAACAATTGAGTTGAACCATTGATAAACAAACCGTACTCTAATTTTCATAAGATGGAGAGGGTGAAGCGTTGGGTTCTCATGACTCAAGAAGTGTATGGGAGGGTGGAGAAGTAGGATAGGTGGTGCTTAATTTGTGAGGAAAGGGTGAAGGAAACGAGGGTTTAAGTTTGATTGGGGTGTTGGGTGAGGTATAAAGAGAGTGCAATATAGGTGAAAAGGAGTGGAAAAGGGAGGAGGAAGAAATTACAGTGATAGAGGGCAGTCACCTCCTCCCTTTTTTTTTTTTTTTTTGATAAAAGTGGATAGTCGCACTAATATAGTGCGAGTCAACCGTGATACATCATAAAATTGTATTTGCTTTAGTACAATAGGGCAGAGGTCTTCCTGCTTTCAAATCCAAAATTCAGAGTGATAGACCACAGAGGCCGCCACTTAATCTGCTGCTGCGTTAGCTTTTCGATAAACATGACGGATCTAAACAGTGTAAATCTCCCAAAGAGTAGCCTAGATATCATGGAGTAAAGAGTTGCTTGAAATATGAGTACAATAATCATGCCGAAACCATTGAATGACAGTAGTAGAGTCTCATCAATGAAGAGGCAATGAGCATGAAGGATCCGAGTGGCCTACTGTCACGCCCCAGACCCAAAAATTTGAGCTAGGGTGACAACCTGCCGCATGCCAGGCATGCAAGGCATCTTGAACTTATCACATAAATCAATATAAAGCAAATTCCATATCCATGATTTGTTACAAACCAGAATTATCAGTCTTGGACTATCTGCCGTACACACAAACAAATCTGAACTAAATCAAAATAATAAAACTAAATCTTCTTAATAGAAACTCCTTCTATCTCAATTATCCATCTTCATTCCTAAGGCTCTGAAAAATATTATGAGAATTTTGTGAGCTCACACTCAATAAGTAAGCCTAATATAATTTCAAAATTTCATTTATCAGGCTATCATTAGGTTCATGTCATCAGATCAATTAGTTTGAAACTTAATTCAATAACAATTACATTGTTTATACTGTCATTATTTTTCTTTATGTGTCCCACGACCCTACAATACATATCATGTGTAGCCCTCTTAAATATCCCCTAAGAGGAAGGATCCTGGTACCAGTATCTGTCATATGTCATGTGATAATCTGTCATGTGATAATATGATAATCTGTCATATGAGAATCTGTCATGTGGAAATCTGTCATGTGATGATTTGTCATGTGAGAATCTGTCATGTGGAAATCTGTCATATGAGAACCGCGGTGACACATAAAGTTTTACTGTCATTATCATGATTACATATTATCATAGTAATAACATGATTTTGCCAAATTAATAAAATTATATTTAACTGTAATTTCACAGTTCACAAATTAAATAATTAATAAAATTATAATACTTGACTTACTTACCACAGTACACGAATTTCACTTGATAACCCAGCTAATTGGACTCCTGGGAACCTACAGAATTATTTTTCATTATTAAAATTTTAAAATCTGAATTATAAAATAATTCTTAAACTCTATCCAAACTACTTCACGGGCCCAACTTTGGGCTTGAATATCTCTCAATGTATACACCCAAATAGGGAAATAAAATTATTCCCAGAAACTAGAATCAATCCTGATTCGGGCCATATATTTATTTTGCCATTCTCGGCCCGATACAGGGCCCAAAACGCTGCTCAAATAGAGCTTCTGAACCGGCCCAATAAGCCCAGATTGAAACAGTCCAGCCGGCCCAGCTTCCCCTTTCTTTCTTCTTTTTTTTTTATACTGTTGGTCCCCTGTTTCTAACGAAACAGGGAGCTGTTCACGCCGGCGGCCAGGGCCGCCGCCGGCCAAAATTAGGAGGCGGCTCGGCCACCGGCGGCCGAGCCAGAGCCGGCCGCCGCCGCGACCGACCCTCCCTTTTCCTTATCTCTCTCCAATTTCTATCTAATTACATCTTCTCTATGTCTCATCGCGGCGGCTCGAAATCACGCCGGCGACCTTGCCGGCCCAATCCGGGGCGGTCCGGCCTCCGGTGGCCGGGCCAGAGCCGGCCACCGCCGTGGCCGGCCTCCCCTCTCTTTCTCTCTCCCTAATTTCTCTCCTCTCTCACTGTCATCCGTGGCCAAGATTCATGCCGGCAGCACGGCCAACCACCATGGCCGGCCGGACCTCCACCGGATGCACGCCCGGCGCTGGTGGAGGTCTCTGACCAAGGCTCAGGCCCGGCGAAGCGGCGAGCACACCGCCGGGCCCGAACCAAGGGTCGGACCGTCGGTCGATTGCCACAGATCGCGTCTCCCTCCCTCCTCCGCTCTCTTCTCTCTCTCATTGTCCTCCGGCACCCCATCGGACGCCGCCCCCGATGCCGGTGGGGTTGTCGGCCGGGGCTCAGGCCCAGCTAGGCGGCGGGCACGCCGCCGGGCCTGAACCAGTGCCGGCACACAATGGAAGGGGGAAGGAGCTGGGTTCTGTAACCCGGCTCCTCCCTATTCTCCGTTGTTTTCCTTTTTTTTACTTTCTCTCTCAATCCTTCTCTCTCTCATGCATGGACAAGGGGACTTACCAGTGGCAGGCGCACTGGGGAAGAAACGTCCGCACGAGGAGATGATGAGAAGGGGCATCCACGTATGATGGGAAGGAGGGTTCCACATCATCTTTTATAGGCATTGCAGAGTCCCCAAATCAAGGGACTCTGTAATTAGATATACTTGAAATTCAAATATCTAGAGTCTATCATCTGATCTCGTGATAACTCTCACGAGCAATTAAGATATACTTGGAATTCAAATATCTAGAGTCTATCATCTGACCTCGTGATAACTCTCACGAGAAGTTGAGAAATCTAGGGGATTACATTCTTCCCTCCTTATAAAAATTTCGGCCTCAAATTGATAACTTTTATTAGAGAAAATTAAAGGTCCAAATTTCTGTCCCAAGGACTAACAATCAACTAAAGCTAACAGTTTTCAATCATTAACTATTTTAAGATACAAATAGTCGTGGATACTTTTCTTTCATTTCTTCTTCCAGTTCCCAAGTAGCCTCCCTTTCAGAATGATTATTCCATTGCACCTTGACATAGGGAATGGTACGCCGTCTTAGAACTTGATCTTTGCGGTCTACGATACGCAAAGGATGCTCCTCATATGATAAATCTTTCCTCAACTGTATAGGCTCATATGCTATGACATGGCTGGGGTCAGAGATATACTTCCTCAGCATAGATACATGAAAAATATTGTGTACCCCAGATAGAATCGGAGGTAGTACCAGGCTGTAAGCAACCTCTCCGACTCTACTCAAGATCTCAAAAGGTCCAATATAACGTGGACTCAGCTTTCCTTTAATCCCAAATCTCATCACATCTTTGGTTGGTGATACCCTTAAGAAGACATGATCCCCAACCTGGAATTCCAATTCCCTTCTTCTGACATCAGCATAGCTCTTTTGCCTGCTCTGAGCCGTACGAAGATGCTCCCTGATCAAATGCACCTTATCTACTGTTTGCTGAATCAGCTCAGGGCCTAGCAACTTCCTTTCCCCCACGTCATCCCAACATATAGGAGATCTGCACCTCCTACCATACAGAGCTTCAAATGGAGCCATCTGGATGCTGGCTTGGTAACTATTATTATATGCAAACTCCACCAAAGGTAAGTGGTTATCCCAAGCTCCACCCAAGTCCATCACACAGGCTTGCAACATGTCCTTCAGAATCTATATGGTCCTCTCTGATTGTCCATCTGACTGGGGATGATAGGATGTACTGAAGTTTAGTTTGATTCCCATGGCCTTATGAAGGCTCTTCCAAAACTGGGACACAAACCTGGTATCTCTATCTGATACAATAGATACCGGAACACCATGGAGTCTCACGATCTGCTCAATATACAAATTAGCCAATCTTTCACTAGAGACCCCAACTCTGAAAGGTAGGAAATGAGCTGATTTTGTTAGTCTGTCCACAATGACCCAAACTGCATCGTTGCTCTTAGGAGTTTTGGGCAGACCAGTCACAAAGTCCATGTAATCTTTTCCCATTTCCACTGTGGAATCATCAGAGACTGAAGAGGTCCTGCAGGCCTTTGATGCTCGGCTTTCACTTGCTGACACACCAAGCACTTGGCCACATACTGAGCAATCTCCCTCTTCATGCCTTTCCACCAAAAATTTTCCTTTAAGTCTCTGTACATCTTAGTGCCACCTGGATGCACAGTATAGGGAGAGTAGTGAGCCTCTTTCAAAATTTCATCCTTTAGCTCTTCACTGTTTGGCACACAAAGTCTTCCTTCAAATTTCAGGGATCCATCTTCATTATATAAAATTCATTCTGAACTCCTGACTGTACCACTTCTTTAATCCTTTGTAGATCTGGATCTTCCATCTGGGAGGACTTGATTCTGTCAACTAAGGTCGGCTGGAGTACAAGTGCTGCAATAGTCCATCAGACTGCTGTACTCTCAGACCAACCTCCCACTTCTCCAGATCTCTCAATACGTGAGGCTGGGAGGTAATCATAGCAGCTAACTCAGAAGAGGATTTTCTGCTCAAGGCATCAGCTACTACATTGGCCTTCCCAGGATGATACTGTAGATTCAGATCATAATCCTTCAATAGTTCCAACCACCTCCTCTGCCTTAAATTTAGCTCTTCTGTGTGAAGATATTTTAGACTCTTATGATCTGTATACACATCACATAACACTCCATATAGATAATGCCGCCAAATCTTCAGAGCAAAAACCACAGCAGCCAATTCCAGGTCATGAGTAGGATAATTTTGCTTATAAGGTTTCAGTTGTCTGGAGGCATAAGCTATCACTCTTTCATTCTGCATTAAAACACATCCCAATCCTTTTCGAGAGGCATCAGTGTATATAGTAAAACCTTCAGATCCCATTGGAAGAACAAGAATGGGAGCTGACACCAGGCGCTGCTTTAACTCCTGGAAACTTTCCTCACACTCCACTGTCCAGTCAAACTTCACTCGCTTTTGGGTTAAGCGAGTTAGGGGTAGAGCAATGCGAGAAAAATTCTCCACAAATTTTTGGTAATACCCGGCTAATCCCAAGAAGCTTCTGACTTCTGCCACATTGGTAGGTCGGCTCCAGTTAGTGATAGCCTCAATCTTTTTTGGGTCCACAGATACACCATCTTTAGAGATTATATGACCCAAGAAAGATACTTGATCCAACCAAAATTCACACTTCTTCAGCTTGGCATAAAGCTTCTTCTCTTGCAGAATCTGTAGCATAATTCTCAGGTGGTCCTCATGCTCCTTATGGCTCTTGGAATATATCAGAATATCATCAATGAAAACCACCACAAACTGATCCAGATATGGTTTAAAAATTCTGTTCATTAAGTCCATGAATGCTGCTGGGGCATTAGTTAACCCAAACGGCATCACCAAGAACTCATAGTGGCCATATCTGGTTCTAAATGCTGTCTTTGGTACATCCCCTTCTTTGACTTTAAGCTGATGGTACCCGGACCTAAGATCAATCTTTGAGAATATCCGGGCTCCTTGAAGTTGATCAAACAAGTCGTCAATCCTTGGCAGAGGATACTTATTTCGCACTGTTACTTTATTGATTCCCCGTGATCAATGCAGAGTCGAAGACTGCCATCCTTCTTCTTAACAAATAGGACTGGAGCACCCCAAGGAGAAGCACTGGGTCTAATAAATCCTCGATCTAGGAGCTCTTGTAGTTGATTCTTCAGTTCTTTTAGCTCAGCCGGGGCCATACGGTAAGGGGCCTTTGATATAGACCCAGTTCTAGGAACTAGATCAATAGAGAACTCGACTTCCCGATCATGAGGTAAATTAGTCAAATCCTCAGGGAAGACATCTGGAAATTCTCGAGCTATGGGAATATCCTCCAACTTGGTCTCTTCTTGCTGTAGGTCCTTGACTATAGCAAGAAATCCTTGACCACCACTCATCAAATACTTTCCAGCTTGCATCGCTGATATGAACACTGAGGCTAGGTGTTTATGACCACCAATAAAACTGAACTCAGGCTGAGCGGACTAAGCCTGCAAAATATGGTGCTGCAAGTCCCGCATCGACTGTGCCATACCCGAGAGAACCTGAAGCATCTCAATCTGGAGTTGCTGCTGATCAGTCCCAACTGCATTAGGAGGGGCAGCAGCTACAGTGGCTTCTAGATCTCCCGGTTGGCAAGCATTACCAACCTGGAAACTCTCATCATTTTGTCGACTTCTAGTGTGACGTGCCATTCTTATTTCCTATAAATTAGTTGTAATTAATATCACTGTAAGCATTAATTGTTAGGCTTTCAAATCATAATTTCTGAGATTCCTTTAAATTTATAATTTGTCTCTATTTCACTCTAGTGTTTTGCCTAAAGTGTCATCATGTATATGTCCCTAATGTCATAACCAGGCTCTGATACCACTAAAGCTGTCACGCCCCAGACCAAAAAATTTGAGCTAGGGTGACAACCCGCCGCATGCCAGGCATGCAAGGCGTCTTGAACTTATCACATAAATCAATATAAAGCAAATTCCATATCCATGATTTGTTACAAACCAGAATTATCAGTCTTGGGCTATCTGCCCTACACACAAACAAATCTAAACTAAATCAAAATAATAAAACTAAATCTTCTTAATAGAAACTCCTTCTATCTCAATTATCCATCTTCATTCCTGAGGCTCTGAAAAACATTATGAGAATTTTGTGAGCTCACACTCAATAAGTAAGCCTAATATAATTTCAAATTTTCATTTATCAGGCTATCATTAGGTTCATGTCATAGATCAATTAGTTTGAAACTTAATTCAATAACAATTACATTGTTTATACTGTCATTATTTTTCTTTATGTGTCCCACGGCCCTACAATACACATCATGTGTAGCCCTCTTAAATATTCCCTAAGAGGAAGGGTCCTGGTACCAGTATCTATCATCTGTCATGTGATAATCTGTCATGTGATAATATGATAATATGTCATGTGAGAATCTGTCATGTGGAAATCTATTATGTGATGATCTGTCATGTGAGAATCTGTCATGTAGAAATCTGTCATATGAGAACCGCGGTGACACATAAAGTTTTACTGTCATTATCATGATTACATATTATCATAGTAATAACATAATTTTGCCAAATTAACATAATTATATTTAACTATAATTTCACAGTTCACAAATTAAATAATTAATAAAATTATAATACTTAACTTACTTACCACAGTACACGAATTTCACTTGATAACCCAGCTAATTGGACTCCTGGGAACCTACAGAATTATTTTTCATTATTAAATTTCTAAAATCTGAATTATAAAATAATTCTTAAACTCTACCCAAACCACTTCACGGGCCCAACTTTGGGCTTGAATATCTCTCAATGTATACACCCAAATAGGGAAATAAAATTATTCCCAGAAACTAGAATCAATCCTGATTCGGGCCATATATTTATTTTGCCATTCTCGGCCCGATACAGGGCCCAAAACGCTGCTCAAATAGAGCTTCTGAACCGGCCCAATAAGCCCAGATTGAAACAGTCCAGCCGGCCCAGCTTCCCCTTTCTTCTTCTTTTTTTTTTTTATACCGTTGCTCCCTGTTTCTAACAAAACAGGGAGCTGTTCACGCCGGCGGCCAGGGCCGCCGCTGGCCAAAATTAGGAGGCGGCTCGGCCACCGGCGGCCGAGCCAGAGCCGGCCGCCGCCGCGGCCAACCCTCCCTTTTCCTTATCTCTCTCCAATTTCTATCTAATTACATCTTCTCTCTGTCTCATCGCGGCGGCTCGAAATCACGTCGGCGACCTTGCTGGCCCAATCCGGGGGTCCAGCCACCGCCGTGGCCGGCCCTCCCCTCTCTTTCTCTCTCCCTAATTTCTCTCTTCTCTCTCACTGTCATCCATGGCCAAGATTCATGCCGGCAGCACTGCCGGCCACCATGGCCGGCCGGACCTCCACCGGACGCACGCCCGGCGCCGGTGGAGGTCTCCGACCAAGGCTCAGGCCCGACGAAGCGGCGAGCACACCGCCGGGCCCGAACCAAGGGTCGGACCGCCGGTCGATTGCCACATATCGCGTCTCCCTCCCTCCTCCGCTCTCTTCTCTCTCTCATTGTCCTCCGGCACCCCATCGGACGCCGCCCCCGGTGCCGGTGGGGTTGTCGGCCGGGGCTCAGGCCCAGCGAGGTGGCGGGCACGCCGCTGGGCCTAAACCAGTGCCGGCACACAGTGGAAGGGGGAAGGAGCTGGGTTCTGTAACCCGGCTCCTCCCTATTCTCCGTTGTTTCCTTTTTTTTTACTTTCTCTCTCAATCCTTCTCTCTCTCATGCATGGACAAGGGGACTTATCAGAGGCAGGCGTGCTGGGGAAGAAACGTCCGCACGAGGAGATGATGAGAAGGGGCGTCCACGTATGATGGGAAGGAGGGTTTCACATCATCTTTTATAGGCATTGCAGAGTCCCCAAATCAAGGGACTCTGTAATTAGATATACTTGAAATTCAAATATCTAGAGTCTATCATCTGATCTCGTGATAACTCTCACGAGCAATTAAGATATACTTGGAATTCAAATATCTAGAGTCTATCATCTGACCTCGTGATAACTCTCACGAGCAGTTGAGAAATCTAGGGGATTACACCTACGAAATTTTTGCCTAAGCTGCATAAAGCTTAAGCTAGAGGAACGGAGGAGTCTAGGAGACTAAAGCCACCCACCACCAATAATGCTCCATCAGTTTCATGGATAATAAAAACTGAGCCAGTACATCTTCCTCGCACACTCTCATCAAAATTGATTTTGATAAATCCTAAATGGGGCTCCCAAGATATAAAGACAGTATGTCGGTGCGTTGTCAAAGCAGCAGTTCCAGTAACCATAACTGTTAGAAATAAGTGTAGAACCATGAAGTATGTATTCTTCATATAAAGATATGACTTTCATCGCTATCCTGTGGGCAGTCATCTGCTCTCCTTCAGAAGACAGATTTTAGTATGAAGTATATTTGGGAGCCTAAAAAGAAGAAGAACTGAAGAGGAGAGAAAGGATATCTTGGACATGGGCAGCAAGAACCAGATTATAATACAAATAGGTGGAAATAAAGCTTTTTGCATTTTTGATAGATTTAATGGTTAGAGTTGCCAGGGAGAAATATGAACAGCTAGATTTGAACTATAAAATTTAAGATATTTTAAAAATATATATTTGAAAATTTTGGATATACATTAAATTATCCAAAATCAATGCACTATAACGTGTGTTTGTAACGGTTGATTTTTAAATATTTCATGCATAGTTGCGAGTTCTAAAAAAGGAAGTATAAGTACTTTTATTTGGAGGCATTTCAAATCTTGCAAATCATCTCTAATCGTTTATGACTTTATTTTATTGCTATAATAGTTAAATTTAACAATGAGTGCAGGTGGAATTTGTATAAAAATCTACTTAATTATTAATTTTGTTATTTTTTAAATAAATGTTGCATTTCAGTGTTAAAAATATGTGTACGCATGAGGGCATATATCAAATATTTAATAAACATACTATGAATATTTATTAAATATATATTTCTCATCTCATACTTAAATCTAGAAGCAAAATTGTCTAAAAAAGTTTTAGATGTATATTGCTTTGCTAAAAGATTAATCTGACTTTTCCTTTCAAGAAATTGATGACTAAATGTTTTGCTTTGCAAAATTCTTCCGGTGAAAAATTCCTCTCTTTACGATGGAATGCTTCATCAATCAATTATTGAACATTAAATAGATGGTGGGTATGAAGCCTAGTTTGACATAAGCAAACTGTGAATATGCTAAACAATAATAACATAGCAATGATAGTTTTATTATGTCCTAATGAAGAGATTTTGATTGAGATAAATTGTTTAAGCTTTCAGCCAATTTGAGATGGATTTCGAGAAAAATTAATAACTTTATGGTTAGAATTAAGATAAGACTAGTATATATACTCCCCACCTTGAGACTTATGCCAAATCAATAATTTGAAATTTTTATTTTTTTTAATTAATTAAATATTTAAAATATTTTTAAAGCATATTTTAAAGATAATTTTTATAAAAAAATTAGGGATTAAACTTAATGCCTTGATGGGGTATGAGGTGAGGATAAAGTTGGACAAAAATCAATCCCGAACCATTCCATCGCCATTGTTGTACCCATATAACACTATCATTATTATTATTTGGGTCGGTTGACCCAAATCCAAACCTAATTCAAAATCAAATCAGGGTTGGGCCAAATGGACTCTGATGATGTCCGATCGCCGATCTTGAATGTCGAGAGAAGAAAGCTGCTTGATCAACGAATCCTCGCCGAATCGGTTGGCCTGTAAAAAGTTCCAAAACCAGAGAAGTGCTCCAGTGGGGACCCTTCGACGCTCAAGTCAGTAATCGAGGTCACAGCCGAGGGAGAGCTCAAAAGAGCTCTTCTGGAGGTAAGAGGAATCCACATAAAGGGGGAATCCCTCTTTGAGTGATAGGGTAGCAAGTGTATGAGTTTGCGTACCTGGTTCTTGAGTGGACTTACCCTTTCATAGGTGGTTGACACCTGCACGACCACGTGGAGTTCCGTGAGAAAGGAATGTCCGCAGGGTTCGTGAGGGTTGCGTGAATCTAATCCGGTTGGTGGGTCCTGTCCCATCAGAGAAGGAAAAATGGCAGTTGGTGGGCCAAGTCCATCAGTCAGTGGAGCTAACGGGTAGTTAGGTCTGGTCCCATCGGAGGCGTGACCAGTGGGTAATTGGGCCTGGTGATGTCAGATGGTGCGGGTCAGAATGATGGCGGTCTGAATGGCCAGGACCGTCCTAGGGCCGACTTGGGAAAGTCGGGACCGCCTCGGCTCTTCTAGGGGGGCGCCAGGGCTGAGCGGGGCCGACTTAGGAAAGTCGGGGCCAACTCGGCTGATTTGGAGATGTCGGGGCCAAGCGGGGCCAACTTGGGAAGGTCGGGGCCGACTCGGTCGACTTGGAGATACCAGGGCCGAGCGGGGCCGATCGGGGAAGGTCGGAGCTGACTCGGCCGACATGGAGGTGCCGGGGCCGACCGGAGAAGGTCGGGGCCGACTCGGCCGACTTGGAGGTGCCGAGGCCGAGCGGGGCTGACCTGGGAAGGTCGAGGCTGACTCGGCTGACTTGGAGGTGCCGGGGCCGAGCGGGGCCGACCAGGGAAGGTCAGGGCCGACTTGGCCGACTTGAAGGTGTCGGGGCCGATCAGAGAAGGTCGAGGCCGACTCGGCGACTTAGAGGTGCCGGGGCCGAGCCGGGAAGGTCGGGGCCAACTCGGTCGACTTGGAGATGCCGGGGCTGAGTGGAGCCGACTTGGGAAGGTCGGGGCCGACTCGGCCGACTTGAAGATGCCGGGATTGACTTGGGAAGGTCGGGGCCGACTCGGCCGACTTGGAGATGCCGGGGCCGAGAGGGGCTGACTTGGGAAGGTCGGGGCCGACTCGGCCGACTTGGAGATGCCGGGGCCAAGCGGGGCCGACTTGGGAAGGTCGGGGCCGACTCGGCCGACTCGGAGATGCCGGGGCAGACTTGGGAAGGTCGGGGCTGACTCGGCCGACTTGGAGATGTCGGGGCCGAGCAGGGCCAACTCGGCCGACTCGGAGATGCCGGGGTGGGGCCGCCTTAAGCTTTTGATTTTTCCATGATTGCCCTCGTGGCTATATCAGCCACATCAAATGCCTCCCCATCCCTGAGCACGAAAGGCCACGTGTCTGCTTCCCTTTGGGCGAAAGGGGTGCAAAAATTCAAAAAATGATTGCTCCTTAGTGCGCTTTCAATAGCTTGGTGAGCTTGCGCATTTTCCTGAGGCAGTGTCACCTCGCGAATCCTCCACAATCATGCGGTAGGTGGGGCTAACATCAACGCCGAACGCCTTGAGGAAGGCGCCCATCGGGGGATGGGGAAAAAGTGGAGGTTATTATTGCCTCTCCATTCTTTATGCCTCGCAATTGGTTAGGGATCGCGCTCCTTGGGATGAATCAGAGCGGCACGTCTCGAGCGCAGGTGAGATTGCCGGCAGACAACCCGCGACGCAATAGAAGCGTCCCACATGGCGGGGCTTCGGGCATCGCCGTTCGGAAATGGAGGGTATAAAAGCGCCCCGAAGGCTTGGGGAAAGCTTTTACATTGCCACTGCTTTCTTCCAGTTTTCCCTTTCTTGAGTTCTTCTGCGATCTGAGTCCTTCTGTCTTCGAGTTCCCTTTGATTTCCAGGTTAGTTTCATCCTTCATTTTCACCCATGGACCATCGTGCCGTTAGGGAAGGTAAGAGGCCCATGGTAGAGTCTTCCCACTCCGATAGTGAAGACCAAACCCCTTCAGTCAACTAGGTGCCCCGGTTGGTGGGTGGCATTGCCATTCGCGACCGACCGACGGCGACCAGACCTCTGTCCACCCCAGCTTCCCCTATTAGGGCGGTTCCTATGTCTTCCCATCATCCAACACTTCCGACGGTGGGTCCTGACCCAGCAGGTCCATCGGGAGTGGCCTCAACCATGACTTCAAAGGACGTAGAGGCTATTAGGGCTAGATACAGGGTTCCCAGCTTCATCTGCCTGTATGCGCCGGGGCCCAAAGATATAGTGACTTCTGTCCATCCCGGTCGGGTCGCTCTATACGAGGAGTTTTTCTGATGCGGGCTGCGCCTTCCTCTCCATCCCTTTTCTTGAACCTTTTAGATAGGTATAGATTAGTGCCGGTGCAATTGACTCCAAACTCGATTCGGATCATCTGCACTTTTGTTATTCTTTGCTACTTCCAGAAGGCCCGGCCAGGGTTGTCACTGTTCCGGGCTTTCTATAAGCTTCGCCGCCAAGGTGAGGGGGCCTGGTGGGCATTCAGCGCCAGGCCGGATAGAGCCTTCCCCCTAGGTCTCCCATCTAAGATTACGGGATGGAAGCCCCGATTCCTTTTTGCTCATGTCGAGGGGGTAAGGGCTGATTGGAGAGAGCCAGACACTAGCTCTAATGATAACGCCGCCGTGGGGGAGAGGGATAGGGAACTTTTCACCCAGTTGTCCTCCTGCCAAATCCCTGGCTACAAGGAACTCCTGTCCGAGAAGAACCTACTTGAGGTCGAGTTGGCCTCGGCGGTTGGTGAGCACAATGTTCGACTCCTTCTGTCTCGACCCAAAGTTTATTACACGTCGTTGCTAACGTTTATCGCTTTTTGGTGCAGCGATGAAGTTTTCTGCCGACGAGTTTGAAGCTGCCCTGTAGTAAAAGAGGCATGCAACAGGAGAATCGGCAAGGCCGGCGAAGAGGGCTCGAAGGAGAGAGCAGGCCGAGTTGGCTCGGGCTATCGAAGTCCTCAAGGCTCCAATGCCTGCGGAGGAGCCGGCTATAGAAATGTCGGCTGGAGAAGTGGTCCCGGGGCCGGCTGGAGAAGTGGTCTCGGTGCCGGCTGGAGAAGTGGTCTCGAGGCCGGCCGGGACCGAGGTAGAGGAAGGGGAGATCCCGGTCACCACTAAAGCAGCCGTGGTGGTCATGGATCTCGAAGAGGAGACCCCTGCCGCCGCTGACGTGCCCAAGGCGGGGCAGGTTACAATTGCCGTCAACCCTCCGGTTGCCGCAGAGCCAGAGACGGAGAGGGCTCCCCCAACTGCCGGAGAGGGGGAGCTAGTTGCCAGGAGATCCAAGGCTGGGACGGAGGTGACCAGAAAGCAGAGGGATGGGCCGGGGAGCTCATCCCAACGATCAGCATGCCACCCGACTCGCCCTCGGGTTGAAGGTCCATAGGATGGGCCGGTGCGGCCGGCGCCCAAGCTCAATTCAATGGCGGACGCTGGGCAGGCCGCCTATCTTTTGTCAAGGATTCGGACTGCTGAGTCCGACGAGGAAATGTGGGGGCAGAGCCACTCCGCAATTTTAGACATGGTGATGGTCTCCATCATCCAGGTAACCTTCTGAATTTTCTTCATCTCTGAATATGCTTCATGATGTCTTAATTTTTTTTCCTGCGATTAACACACCCTCCTGCTGCAGATGGCCAACGGCGCGATTGCCCTCCGCGAAGCGCTGTCCCATTCCGGCAATGCGCTCATGAAGGCTATGGCATGGGCCGAGAAGTATAAGAAGGAGAGCACGATGCGTCCCAGAGCCTTGCTCGACTTCACCATGAGGCCAACGCCCGGGAGGAGAATCTGGGCGGCCGAATAAGGGAGGTGGAGTGCCGAGCCAAGGCCGAAGGTGGCCAGGCTTCCGCCACCGAGGCCAAGTTGGCACTGGTCTCGACCAAGTTGGAGGCCGCTGAGGCGCGGTCGGAGGAGCTGGTGCACAAGCTCTAACATGCCGAGGGGCACCGAGGCGGCGCGGGATGAAGCACTTGCCGCCACGCAGTTAGCCGCTGCCGCGGAGAGGGCGGTGGCCGAGGCGAACCAGGAGAAGGCCGGGGCTGTGGCCTGTGCCGACGAGGCCAGCACCCATGCCGAGGAGGCCGAGAGCCGAACCTGGGAGGTCGAGACGCGAGCAAAGGAGGCTGAGGCTAGGGCATAGCGGGCTAAGATACAAGCCCAAGAGGCCGATGCCAGGGCGCAGTAGACTGAGGCTGGGGCGGGACAGGCCATCATCAGCTACAAGTCCTCACCGGAATTTGAGAAGGAGGTCCTCGAGGCCAGCCTCGATGCCTATGTTAAGGGCTTCGACATGTGCAAAACTAAGGTGTCTGTGGCTCTTAAAATCAACATCGCCGAGCTCGAGGGGATCCACCCCGAGAAATCTGACGAGGGGCCGGCGGAGGAGGGGGACGATAAGGGAGAGCCGGGCCCGAGCGAGCCTTGAAGAGTTGTTGTTCCTTCTTTTCTCTTTTTCTTTTTGTAACTGGCCTCAGGCCAAATTTTGTACTTCAATTCCATCATTAATGGATAAGAGCTTTTTGTGAAAATGCTTTTGTGTTTTGCCTTATTTGTTTCTTTCTTCCTTTGGGTCGAACATTTTATCATGCAACTAATGACAAGGCGGGCCCCGTACCTGTTAATGAGGAGGACCCTTCCTTCTGAGATGTTTTCCATTTCTGAGTATTGCACACATCGATGATGCCGCGACCGGATTGCAGTCTTAGATTTGCCAATGTTTGGATGCGTCTTTGAGAGATACGCCAGCCGCGTGGAAGGTTGCTTAATATGCCTTAAGCTACCGCAGGCTATTTGAAGGGAGATTCGTCCGCGCACGATTCTTCTAAGGACTTGAAACGATTGAGCGCAACTTAGTCCCGAGACCAACTTGAAGGCACCGGGGTCCGAGCGGGGCCGACCGGGGAAGGTCGAGACCGACTCGGCCAACTTGAGGATGCATGGGTCAAGCAGGGCCAACCAGAAAAGGTCGGGGCCACTTTGGACAACTTGGAGATGCCCGGCCCGAGCGGGCCCTTTATAACCACCTCGGTTGTATGTGTTCCGTCCGAGGGGCGGCTCGTCGGGTACGAAGCCTTTAGGGTCTTAACCAACTTGGGGGCACCTCCGTGCTGGGGCCGAGTGGTGTCCTGTGGGTTGCGATGCCGGTAAGCTCCTTTAGAACCACCTCAGGGGTTTGTGTACCGCCCGAGGGGCGACTCGACTGGGTATGAAGCCTTTAGGGTCTTAACCGACTTGGGGGCACCTCCGTGCTAGGGCCGAGTGGTGTCCCATGAGCCGCGATACCGGCGAGCTCCTTTAAAACTACCTCGGGGGTTTGTGTGCCGCTCGAGGGGCGACTCGATCGAGTACGGAGCCTTTAGGGTCTTAACCGACTCGGGGGCACCTCCGTGCCAGGGCCGAGTGGTGTCCCATGGGCCGCGATGCCGGCGAGCTCCTTTAGAACCACCTCGGGGGTTTGTGTGCCACCCGAGGGGACTCGATCGGGTACAGAGCCTTTAGGGTCTTAACCGACTTGGGGGCACCTTTATGCCGGGGCCGAGTGGTGTCCCATGGGCCGCGATGCCAGCGAGCTCCTTTAGAACCACCTCAGGGGTTTGTGTGCCGCTCGAGGGGCACTCGACCGAGTACGGAACCTTTAGGGTGTTAACCGACTCGAGGGCACCTCTGTGCCGGGGCCGAGTGGTGTCCCATGGGCCGTGATGCTGGCGAGCTCCTTTAGAACCACCTCGGGGGTTTGTGTGCCACCCGAGAGGCGATTCGATCGGGTACGGAGCCTTTAGGGTCTTAACCGACTCGGGGGCACCTCCATGCCGGGGCCGAGTGGTGTCCCATTGGCTGCAATGCCGGTGAGCTCCTTTTCTAAGACCTGGTCCTTGAATACAAGGGAGAGTAAGCTGAGGCTTTGGAAGGGACCCCTTTATTACTCGTGCTCTGAGGGGATACATCATTGATAATATTGGCGGAGGTTATACGCATTCCAGATATGTGGAATGGGTTGTCCGTCGAGTGCTTCTAGTCTGTACACCCCTCGGTGGAGTGTCTCGGCGACACGATAAGGACCCTAACAGTTGGGGGGCAGTTTGCCTCCCTCCATAGGCTTGGATACCTTAGCCTTTCTTAAAACCAGATCTCCATGGCGAAAGACCTTGGGACGAACCCGATTATTGTAGTATTTTGCTGCCCGCTGGCGGAAGGTCGCCATACGTAGCCTCGCCAGTCATGCACCTCGTCGATGAAGTCCAGGTTGGCTCGTGTCAGTGTGGAATTGTTTTCCTCGTTGAAGGACTCCACACACGGATTGGGCAGTCCGATCTCAACAGGGATGACGTCTTTGGATTCGAAGACTAGACTGAAGGGGTTTCCCCTGTCGGTACTCTGGGTGTCGTATGGTATGCCCAGAGTACACTCGGGAGCTCTTCTACCCATCTTCCTTTGGATGTATCCAATCTAGTTCTTAGCCCTCGTAATATCATGCGATTTGTGACCTCAGCCTCTCCGTTAGATTGCGGATGGCCGACGGAGGTGAACCGTTGCACGATACCGAGGTCAGCACAGAAAGTCCGAAAGGCGTTGTTGTCAAACTGTCGGCCATTGTCAGTAATAAGAGTGTGTGGGATGCCGTAGCGACAAATAATGGCTTTCCAGAAAAAGGCTTTAACTTTAGCCTCAGTAATTCTGGCGAGTGCTTCACCTCGACCCATTTAGTAAAATAATCAATGGCCACTAGTAGAAATTTGCGCTGTCCTGTTGCAGGGGGAATGGCCCGAGGATGTCCATTCCCCACTGAGCGAAGGGCCAAGGGGCTGAGAGCGGGTTTAGCGGGGTAGACGGCTGATGCTGGATGTGTGCATGGCGCTGGCAAATCGCATCTTTGAACTAGTTTGGCAGCGTCCTCCCTCATGGTGAGCCAGAAGTATCCCTGACGAAGGGCCTTCTGGGCCAGAGACCTTCCCTCCAGGTGATTTCCGTAAATGCCTTCATGGATTTCTCTGAGGATGTAGTCGGCATCGGTGGGTCCCACGCATTTGAGCAGGGGGTAGGAGAACGACCTCATGTATAGACATCCGTCTAGGAGGACAAATTTGGAGGCCCTCCACTTGAGTAGCTTGGCTTCATTGCGATCATCGGGGAGGGTGCCATCAATGAGATAGCGGACGTAGGCATCCATCCATGTTGTCCCTTGGGTGAGCAGGAGGACTTCCTCGCCGTCTTCTATGCTGGGCCTTTCTAGGTATTCAATGTAGGCATCCCTTGCGATGCCGACGGCGGAGGTAGCCAGGTGGGAGAGGATGTTGGCCTTGGTGTTCTCGCTCCAAGGAATGTAACTGATGCTGAAAAATGCTAACAAGGAGATCAAGAGCCGAACCTTGCCCAGGTACTGAGTCATAGCAGGGTCACGCGCCTCGTACTCTCCGTTGATTTGTCCGGAGATGAGTTGCGAGTCAGTGAAAGCTCTGAGACACCTTATTCTGAACTCTTGGGCTAGCCTTAATCTTGCCAGCAGGGCCTCGTACTCGGCTTGGTTATTGGTGGCTTTGAATAGAAACCGCAGGGTGTATTCTGCTCTCTCCCACCCGGTCCACATGGAGGATCCAGGTTTCTCCATCATCGCTCGGCCCAGGCTCATGCTGCTCCATGGAAACCTCCCCAGTCTCCTCATCCGCCCAAGTGCACTCAACCATGAAATCGGCCAGGACTTAGGACTTCAGAGCCGGTCGTGCTTGAAAGGAGAGGTCAAACTCTCCTATCTTGATGGCCCATTGGCGAGCCGGCCTGAGGTGTCCGGATGAGCCAAGATGGCTCGGAGGGGCTGGTCCGTGAGCACCACAATGGGATGGGCTTGAAAATACGGGCGGAGATGCCGGGCGGAGACGATCAGGGCGAAGATGATTTTTTCTGTCTTGCAGTACCTGACCTCCGCATCGTGGAGCACCTTGCTTACGTAATAAATGAGCCTCTGGGTTCCGTCGGCATCGAGATGCACCAAGACTGAGCTAATGGCCTCGGGAGAGGCGGCGAGGTAGAGGAAAAGACTCTCCCCGTCCCTTGGCTTGGACAGGAGCGGCGGAGAAGACAAAAATGCCTTCAGCCCGTCGAAGGCTTTCTGGCAGTTATCCGTCCACTCGAAGCTGTTCACTTTCCACAGGGCCTTGAAGAAGGGCAAGCACCTCTCGACTGATTTGGAGAGTGAAGGGAGAAATAATCTCCGAGGCATGCATGTTTTAAATTATTGATAACAATTATAAATACGGAAATTTAAAGATTACATACTAATCTATCTAACATGCATCAAGATCATATCTTTGCCTTGTATATAGGATCGATTGATCCAAATATGCATATAAATAAAACTATCAAGATCATGTCTTGATCTTCAAGGCAAGAAGTCATACTTCTTATCTTGAAGCATGCCTTAAGATCTAGGGATCATATCACTTACCTTGAAGGCAATTGGTAAATCCTTTTATGCTCTGCAGCCGTTCAATCATCCAGCCTCTAGTATCATCCACGCGAAGCCCCGAATGATCGGATTCCCGGGAGTGCTAGCTCGCGGAAAATGACTTTGCTGATCTTGAATCCTCCCACTTGAATTCTTCTTCTAAGATCCTCCACACTTCCGTTAGCACCAGAATCACCAGGATTTTCTATTCTAATTCTTTAGAAAATCAATTCATGACATATCGTGTGTTGTTTTTTTCTTCTTCGTAATCTGGTGAGGGATGTCCTCTATTATAGTCTCTTTTTAGCCAGCTCATTAAATTCTAACATTTAGAATTCCGCTGCTTGGCAAAAACCAAAGAGACGCCGAACCGTAGCGCTTGGTTAATTCTGATGTTCGGTAAAGAACCAAAGAGTCGTCGAACCATAGCGCTTGGTTAATTCTGACGTTCGGTAAAAACCAAAGAGTCATCGAACCGTAGCGCTTGGTTAATACAAAGAGGCACATTTATTCTAACACTTTAGAATTCCGACGGAATTGTTTGGAGAAGATTAATGCAAGACATTAAATTCTATATGTGAATTTAATCTCTCAGACTTATGTGAGAGGTTTGGGTTTAGTTTTTGGTTTAAGCTAATCTGAATTTATTGGACTGAACCCACATAGATCATGGTCCTAGCCCAAATCAAATTTGGCTAGTCCTGAATCTATTTAAATCCAAATCAATATTTGAAATTGACTAGTCCTTCTAATAGACTTAAACCAAATTGAATCTTATTCAATTGTATTTAACCCAATTGAGATAATTCAATCAATCAAATTGATTAATTAAATCATATACGATTCTCAATCGTTGATCAGTAAACATATCATCCTAGGAAACTTCTATGAGTGTGACTCTCTAGGTTCAAACCTAAGCCGGTAGCATAGAAACAACTTTCTATACTAATCGATGTGCCCATCTAGCAATGGAACCCGATGTCTGGATAGGTCGAAGTGTTGCCGAGCAAACTCCAAGAACCCTAAGAAATAGTTATCGTATAATTCATCCTCTTGACCACAAATGCTAAGGATGGCTTAAGAGCCTGTCAACTCTATAGCAAATCCATAAAGTAATTTCAATTTTAGTGATCATGTGACTTTCACATGAAGTGCCTTCTCCAAGGTCTTGCTAAATTGAAACACAAGCATTTCTCCTTTTAACGGGATAGGTCAAATTCTATCTTGATCCACAATTGACTACCACAAGTACTTGACTGCACCCAGTAACCTTTCGTAGCTGGATTAGAAATCTAGTTGGTCTGGCACTTAAGTACAATGAGTTGCTTGTAAGCCACTGGTTGTGATCTTTAGGTCTGAAGGATACTTATACCTATATCTTCTCGGATTAACTCTTGACAGTAGAGTATCCAAAAATGAGTCACGTTCGGTGAAATGTACTCCTACACTTTCACCTGTATGTCATACCAGTGTCTCTACACTCCTTGGTTAAGAGAACAACCAACAAATATGATATACAACATCCTATAATTGATAGTACTATGGCCCTGTCATAGTATAACATATGGTCGCGAACCTTTTTGAGGACCTTCAAAGATAAATCCTCCTTTATCGTGAAGGAAGATCCTAAGGGCTTCATTACAATCAGGAGTATTAAGAAGATGTTCTTGTAATGAATAAACTGCCAAATAACTTTTATTAATATATCAATTTATATACAATTTACATTAGCACAATCATCAAATGATTGGCTTTAGGATACAATTCCCAACAAACTCCCACTTAGCCTAAAGCCACTCATTACAGTATCTAATACCCATCTTCAACTTATAGTTGTCAAACTCCTTGATGCTGAGTGCTTTAGTAAATGGGTCACCTAGGTTTTCTTTCCATCAATCTTCTGAAGATTTATGTCATCTCGATCTACAATCTCTCGAATAAGATGAAATCGGCACAGTATGTGCTTGGTGCGCTGATGTGCTCATGGTTCCTTTGCTTGAGCTATGGCACCAGTGCTGTCACTATACAACAGGACTGGTCCATCTATGGAAGGTGTCACTCCAAGCTCGAAGATAGCTTCTTTCGCAGCATCTGATGCAGCGATGTACTCTGCCTCGCACACCGAATCTGCCACTGTATGTTGCTTGGAACTTTTCCAGCAAACAGCTCCATCATTCAGGATAAACATGAAATCCGATACACTTTTGCTATCATCATGATCTGATTGGAAACTGGAATCAGTATATCCAACAAGTTTCAAATCAGACTCTCCATAGACTAACCACTGATCCTTAGTATTTCTCAAATACTTAAAGATTGTCTTAACAACTTGCTAGTGTTTTTCTCTTGGATCAGATTGGTATCTACTCACTACTCCTAGTGAGTATGCCACATCTGTTCTTGTACATGTCATGGTGTACATAATCGATCCCACTGCTAAAGCATATGGAATTCGACTCATACGTTCTCTTTCATTAGGAGTTGTCGGACAATCCTTCTTAGAAAGATGAATTACATGGCCTATTGAAAGATAGTCCTTCTTGGAATTCTCCATGCTAAACCTCTTTAGCACTGTGTCAATGTACATAGATTAGGATAAACCAAGCATCCTCTTAGATCTATCTCTATAGATCTTCGTCCCTAGGATGTATGATGCTTCTCCCAGATCTTTCATGGAGAATTATGATGATAACCATGTCTTTATTCCTTGTAATGCAGGGATATCATTCCCGATTAAGAGAATATCATCCACATATAATACAAGAAATACAATAACGGAATCGTTAGCCCATTTATAAATGCAAGGTTCTTCTTTATTTTTAATAAAGCCATAAGATTTGATCACTTTATCAAATCGTATGTTTCAACTCCTAGATGCTTGCTTAAGTCCATAAATGGACTTCTTAGCCTACACACTTTAGACTCATCTTCAGATATAAAACCTTCAGGTTGTATCATATACACCTATTCTTCTAAATCACCATTTAGAAAAGCGGTTTTAACATCCATCTGCAAAATCTCATAATCGAAGTGTGCTGCTATAGCTAGCATAATCCGAATGGATTTCAGCATTGCAACAGGAGAAAATGTTTCGTCATAGTCAATACCATAACATTCGCGATACCCCTTAGCAACCAGACGTACTTTATAGGTCTCAACCTTTCTGTCTGTGCCTCTTTTCCTCTTGAAAACCCACTTACACCCTATGGATTTTATCCCTTCGGATGGGTCAACTAATGTCCATACATTATTATCCTTCATGGAGTCAAGTTCGGATTTCATGGCCTCAAGCCATTTATTAGAGTCAGTCCTTTGCATAGCATCCATATAGGTGATCGGATCCTCGTTGTTCTCATCGAGTTCAACAGGATCATCATTCTGGACCAAGAAACCTAAGTATCTATCCGGTTGATGTGGTACTCTACCAGATCGCCTTAATGGTGCATCTAAAATGGGTTTTGAGTTTGATCTAATCAACTCAAATTCTAAGGGTTCACTGGTTTGTGTTGTTCCTTCTACTTGATGAACTTCCTCAAGTTCAACATTAGAGCTATTTGTTCCTTCACTAAGGAACTCCTTTTCAAGAAAAACTGCTCTATTACTAATGAACAACTTTTGTTCTTCAATATTGTAGAAGTAATATCCTTTGGTCTCTTTCAGATAGCCGATAAAAAAACATTTGTTAGATTTGGGTTCAAGTTTATCTGATTTTGCACGTTTCACATAAGCCGGACACCCCTAGACTCTCAGATAGGTAATAACCGGTTTATGTCCATACCCAATCTCATGTGGAGTTTTAGAAACAGACTTACTTGGAACCTTATTAAGAATATGACAAGTTGATTCTAATGCGTATCCCCAAAATAATTGGCAAGCTCGTAAAATCCATCATGGACCGAACCATATTTAACAAAGTTCGATTCCTTCTTTCCGACACACCGTTATGCTATGATGTTCCAGGAGGAGTCCATTGGGAGAGAATCTCATTCTCTCTTAAATATGTCACAAATTCATTGGAAAGGTATTCGCCTCCTCAATCTAATCGAAGGGTCTTAATACATTTTTCTATTTGTTTTTCTACTTCTTTATGATATAGTTTGAACATTTCAAACGACTCAGATTTATGTCTCATAAGATAGACATAACCAAACCTAGAAAGGTCGTCTGTAAAAGTAATAAAGTAGTAATATCCACCTTTGGAACAAGTGCTCATTGGTCCACATACATCAGTATGTACTAGACTCAATAGCTCTTTGGCTCTTTCACCTTTTTCAGTAAAAGATGACTTTGTTATTTTACCAAGAAGACAGGATTCACAGGTAGTTAATGATTCACAATCATCAACTCGAATGATGCCCTCCTGAGTTAACCTGTTTAATCTGTTCTTATTGATATGACCCAGCCGATGGTGCCAAAGATAAATGTCTGTGACATCAGTTATTCTAGGGCGCTTACTTGAATTATACACTACATTCACAGGCTGTGATAATATATAAATGTCATTAGATAAATGCCCAGTCATTACAATGACTCCATTCATAATGATATTCAAAGTAACATCCTTTATTGAAATTTCATAATGACTTTTGGCCAGAAGGCCTACAGAAATTACGTTCAACAAGAACGTTGGGCAAAAATGACAATCATTTAGTATAATGACATTTCTATTGAAAACTATTTCAAGAACTCCTAATGCCAGAACTGGAACTAATCTTCCATCGCCAACATTAAGGAATCTTTCATTGTCCTCAAATCTTCTGGTGACCTGTAGTCCCTGCAATGAATTGCAAATGTTAAAAGGACTCCCTGTATCCAATACCCAGGTCTGATTATCATATACATAAAAATTACAAGGTGTTATCATATAAATACCTTGTTGAGCAACATCTTGCTTCTTTTTCTTCTTTGGCCTGTTTTGATCAAGTGTGGCAATGTAAAGAGGACAGTTCCTCTTCTAGTGCCCTTGCATCTTGCAGTGAAAGCATTCAGCTTGACTTTTATCAACTTTCTTCTTCTGCATCTAACCCCTTATAGATGTCCTAGCATGTTGCACCTTTTATTATTCTTTTTCTTCTTCCCTTTCCCAAAGGGTTTACGCCCTACCTTAGATCCTTCAACCACATTAACCAAACCTTTAGAGAGCTGGTTATCCTTCTCAAAGTTCTGTAACAACCCCAACAAACCATGGTAGTTGACTGCAGGCTTTGTCATTCGAAAATGAGTAAGGAAAGGTCGGAAGGATGGAGGCAAGGAATTCAGGATCGCATCTTTTCCTAACTGCTCATGTAAGGGAAAGCCGAGCTTGCTTAGGAGTTCTATCTTCTTGATCATGTACAATACATGAGCAGTGACAGGAGATCCATCCCTCATTCGAGCATTAAAAATAGCATAACTAGTCTTGTGCCTTTCAACATCGTCGGGTGTACTGTAAGATTCATTCAACGCTTGAATGATTTCTTCTGGCTAAGCATTCTCGAACCGGTGATCGAATTCATCGTTCATTGCTGCTAGCATGATACAACGCACGCTAGTTCTAGCATTGAGCCACTTCTGATAAGTGTCTCTCTCAGAACTTTGAGTGTTTGCATCAGGTATCTTTGGTGCAGGATTATTCAGAAAATATAGAATCCTCTCATGCTCAAGGACGATCTTAAGTTTTCTGAACCAGCTATTGAAATTAGAACCATTCAACTTGTCACTATCCAATAGGGACCTTAATGATAAATTAGTGGCCATATTCTGCATAAGGAAAAACTAAAGTTTATTAGTATATAAATTGATTCAGTCTAAAGACTTGGACTTTAGTCTAAAATTCTCCCACTATTTTGTTCAAATTGGCAGCCTCTACACCCCAATTTGAAGAATTATTCTTAATTCTTTAGCGGGCACTAAGATCTACATAAACTACATACAGGCCCAAGTGAAGCTTGGCTAACCCATATGCATCTAAGAGTAGGTTCGAAACCAATTGTTTCCCAAACAATTCTTAGTGTTCAGTTTTGCCCCATATACCTCTTCAGCAGGCATGAAGTGCCTCCACTGAAAGTTCTGTTATGTCCAACCATTAAATGATATAATCAGTGTAACCTATCAATAGACAACCAAGCCCGAGTGAAGCTCGGCTCACCTGACTGTCTATATAATAGTTACGCTGACTTATCATATAATGAATGATAATTCCGATGGTTGACAAGCACCAGGCATGGAGTGCCTCCAATGATTATCAAGACATCGGACTCATTATCACCCACCTTAATGGGAGGCTATGATTTAGTTATCATATAACTATTTCATTTTAAGGACCTAATAATTTTAGAGGATTTAATAATCTGTAGATAAATTGACTAATCAAGTTCTCCCACTGAATCTATGAAATCGGTAGAATGAAACAAGATTAAGTCATGTTAAGTGGCACCTAAATCAGTCAGACTGATTTCCTTACATGCATGGGTCAACCCGAATCAGGTAAATGATCTGAATCATAAATGGTTCACCACATTGACCAGGTAAGTGAGATCGATGGAAGGGATATGCCATTAACTCGTTAAAGACACATCAATACGAGTAGCTCCCAATTAAAAACCATTTGATCGTTGATCCTAGAGCAACTTGCCAACTCACCTTGACATCATATGGTTAACCAATTCTGATTTGACCATCTAAGAGATTCATGCTCAACCACGGAGCCTAATCTACTTCCATTTGGTTTAATCAAAGAGAAGGACATGATCAACTACAACTATTGTTTGATTTAGAGCATTCTTAACCTAATCTAATTAGATTTGATCAAATACTCTTATAGTCCAGTTGATTTAAACCTTAGGGTCTAACCCTTTATGAACTCGATTTAGCTAACCCGAAGGATTAAATATATTTCATGTTTACATGTCATATATTTCAATCAAGCATCACATGTATTATGTTACTACTCATAATTCCTATATTTAGATCATATCTAAAGAAATTATGAATTAACATTTGACATTCAAATTAGACTCTCATAAATATTTGTATGTTTCATAACATAGACATCATGCCATCATATATCATATCTATATTTTATACTAAACATGCAAATATTATGTTTTATACAACATCAATATGTATCAAATATAAAACATATTTTAAGAGTGTGTGTAATCAGTGTTTTGAAGCCAAAGATTAATTTAAATTATCACGGCAATATGTCACAGAATACCTCGTTGAATGGGTAATTTGGATTTTCAATCCATCTGTGATTTGTTTTAGCCTTGATTACACAATTAATAGGAGCATTAATTTACATGCAATAAATTAGATCATATGAAATCATCACTCTTATACCATTTGAAGGGAGAAACAATCTCCGAGGCATGCATGTTTTAAATTATTGATAACAATTATCAATGCGAAAATTTAAAGATTACATACTAATCTATCTAACATGCATCAAGATCATATCTTTGCCTTGTATATAGGATCGATTGATCCAAAATATGCATATAAATAAAACTATCAAGATCATGTCTTGATCTTCAAGGCAAGAAGTCATACTTCTTATCTTGAAGCATGCCTTAAGATCTAGGGATCATATCACTTACATTGAAGGCAATTGGTAAATCCTTTTATACTCTGCAGTCGTTCAATCGTCCGGCCTCTAGTATCGTCCATGCGAAGCCCCGAATGATCGGATTCCCAGGAGTGCTAGCTTGCGGAAAATGACTTTGCTGATCTTGAATCCTCCAACTTGAATTCTTCTTCTAGGATCCTCTATACTTCCGTTAGCACCAGAATCACCATGATTTTCTATTCTAATTCTTTAAAAAATCAATTCACGATATCGTGTGTTGTTTTTTTTTTCTTCTTCGTTATCTGGTGAGGGATGTCCTCTATTTATAGTCTCTTTTTAGCCAGCCCATTAAATTCTAACATTTAGAATTCCGCCGCTTGGAGAAAACCAAAGAGACGCCAAACCATAGTGCTTGGTTAATTCCGATGTTCGGTAAAGAACCAAAGAGTCGTCGAACCATAGCGCTTGGTTAATTTCGACGTTCGGTAAAAACCAAAGAGTCATCAAACCGTAGCTCTTGGTTAATACAAAGAGGCGCATTTATTCTAACACTTTAGAATTCCAACGGAATTGTTTGGAGAAGATTAATGCAAGACATTAAATTCTATATGTGAATTTAATCTCTCAGAGAGGTTTGGGTTTAGTTTTTGGTTTAAGCTAATCTGAATTTATTGGACTGAACCCACATAGATTATGGTCCTAGCCCAAATCAAATTTGGCTAGTCCTGAATCTATTTAAATCCAAATCAAGTCTAATTTTAAATCAATATTTGAAATTGTCTAGTCCTTCTAATAGACTTAAACCAAATTGAATCTTATTCAATTGTACTTAACCCAATTAAGATAATTCAATCAATCATATTGATTAATTAAATCATATACAATTCTTAATCATTGATCAGCAAACATCATCCTAGGAACTTCTATGCGTGTGACTCTCTAGGTTCGAACCTAAGCCGGTAGCATAGAAACAACTTTCTATACTAATCGATGTGCCCATCTAGCAATGGAACCCGACATCCAGATAGGTCGAAGAGTTACCGAGCAAACTCCAAGAACCCTAAGAAACAGTTACCATATAATTCATTCTCTTGACCACAAATGCTAAGAATGGCTTAAGAGCCTATCAACTCTAAATAGCAAATCCATAAAGTGATTTCAATTTTAGTGATCATGTGACTTTCACATGAAGTGCCTTGGACAAGGTCTTGCTAAATTGAAACACAAGCATTTCTCCTTTTAACGGGATAGGTCAAATTCTATCTTGATCCACAACTGACTACCACAAGTACTTGACTGCACCCAGTAACCTTTCGTAGCTGGATTAGAAATCTAGGTGGTCCAGCACCTAAGTACAATGAGTTGCTTGTAAGCCACTGGTTGTGATCTTCAGGTCTGAAGGATACTTATACCTATATCTTCTCGGATTAACTCTTGACAGTAGAGTATCCGGAAATGAGTCACGTTCGATGAAATGTACTCCTACACTTTCACCTATATGTCATACCAGTATCTCTACACTCCTTGGTTAAGAGGACAACCAACAAATATGATATACAACGTCCTATAATTGATAGTACTATGGCCCTATCATAGTATATCATATGGTCGCGAACCTTTTTGAGGACCTTCAAAGATAAATCCTCCTTTATCGTGAAGGAAGATCCTAAGGGCTTTATTACAATCAGGAGTATTAAGAAGATGTTCTTGTAATGAATAAACTGTCAAATAACTTTTATTAATATATCAATTTATATACAATTTACATTAGCACAATCATCAAATGATTAGCTTTAGGATATAATTCCCAATAGAGAGGAAACGACTTAAAGCGGCCACCCTCTCCGTTAGTCGTTGCACTTCCTTTTTGCTAGATGGTGGCCTCATGTCGAGGATGGCGCTCATCTTCTCTGGGTTTGCCTCGATCCCCCACTGAGTTACCATAAAACCTAGGAACTTGCCCGCCATGACCCCGAAGGCACACTTCTTGGGATTCAGCTTGACCTGGAAGCAGCGGAGGTTATTGAAGGTTTCCTCTAGGTCGAAGACATGGTTGGAGGCACAGGTGCTTTTTGTCAGCATGTCGTCCACATAGACTTCCATATTCCGGCCCAGCTGGTCCTAAAAGACTTTATTCATCAATCTTTGATAGGTTGCCCCCGCATTCTTGAGACCGAAGGGCATCACTTTGTAACAATAAATGCCTTTTTCTGTCACAAAGGAGGTGTGTTTTCGTCGCTGGGGTCCATCTTTATTTGGTTATATCCAGAGAAGGCATCCATGAAGCTGAGGAGCTCATGACCGGAGGTAGAATCCACCAGCTCGTCTATCCTTGGCAGGGGGAAACTATCTTTCGGATACACTTTGTTGAGGTCAGTGAAGTCGATGCAGATTCTCCAGCTTTCGTTTGCCTTTTGCACCATGACCACATTAGCCAGCTAGCTAAGGTAATGCACTTCTCGGATATGGCCAGCGCCGAGCAGCCTATTGACCTCATCAATAGCTTTTTGCCGCTCGGGAGCAAAGCTTCTCTTCCTTTGGTAGATCGGACGGTGTTTTGGATCGATATTGAGCTTGTGGGTGATTACCTCTGGAGGGATGCCGGGCATGTCAGACACTGACCACGCGAAGACGTCCGAGTTGGCTCGCAAGAAGGTTAGGAGGCGATCATGGTCTTCCGAGGGGAGGAGTCCGCCGATACGCACGGCCTTTGCTGGATTGTCCCCAAGGGGAAAGGTTAGGAGGTGCTCGGCTGGCTCTCTCCCTATGCCGGACTCCCTGGGGTCATGCGCTTCTGGGACCGACTCGGCCTCCAAAGGGCTTGACGTTGTGTGATAGTAGGGCAGGACTGAGCCGACCTCACCTCTCATCTCCCCGACACCTCCGCTAGTAGGGAACTGCACCAGTAGGCGCCAGGTGGAGATAATTACATCCAATAGATTTAAACCTGGGCGCCCGAGGATGGCATTGTATGCCAAAGGGACTCGTACAACCAGGAACTTCATGATGATCGTGCTTTGGCGTGGTGGTGTTCCAGCTATCATAGGCAAGGATATCTCACCCTCGACCCTTACCGAATCCCCAATGAATCCAACTAAGGGGTTGCCACAGGCTGAAGAGAGTCAAGGGACAATCTCATCCGAACAAAGGCATTATAGGTAAGGATGTCAGCTGAGCTTCCACTATCAACTAGTATCCTTTTACATGGTGTTTGGCGATCATCATGGAGACGACGATGCCTTTATATTTACATTTTCAACATTTACCAATCCTCCCCCAAGAACTACATTACCCGGTGCCTCCTCCCCTCTCGGCCACTTATATGAGGAAGCTGCTCCCCAAGACACCATCCCGACCGTCCGCTCCGTGGGAGTATTATCGACAGCGGCCTGAACGGGTGGGGGCCCCATAAGTGCCGGCAGCGGTTGTGGCACCTTCTGAACATACTTGCCAAGGTAGTCCCGCTGGATGAGCTCCTCAATGGCACGCTTCAGGCTGAAGCAGTTGTCGGTGTCGTGGCCGTAATCCCGATAGAATCGGCAATAATGGCTCTTGTCATAGGGAGGACCTTTCTTCATAGGAGGAGGCGCTGAAGATAAGGCTCACCCTCGATCTCCATAAGGATGTGAGATTGGGGGGCGAGAAGGGGCATGAGCTTGCTCTCATCAGGGACGGAGCTTTGATGCTTGTTTTCGGATCAGTGAGGCGGATCGGACCGCCGGTGGTGAGGGGGTTCACTAGGCTCGGGGCGAGCAGGTTTGCGGCTGGAGCTCCTTGAGGATTCTCAGCGGGTGAGGTCGGCCTCATCCGCGTGGATGTACTTTTGAGCCCGGAGGAGGAGGTCGGAGTAGGAACTCGGGGGCTTCTTGTCCAGAGAAAAGGTGAAGCAGGATGGGAGGAGTCCCCGCTTCAGCGCTAGCGCTACCACCGTGTCGTCTAGATGGTAGACTTCAAGGGCGGCAGTCTTGAACCGGGACACAAAGTCCCACAGCGACTCCCCCTCCTTCTGGCGCATGGAGAAGAGGCTGTCGACAACTCTCGAGATCCGCCGACAGGCATTAAAATACCAAAAAGGTCCTTTCTAGCTCTCGAAAGGAGTTGATGCTGTGAGGGGATAGGCGCGAGTGCCAAGCGCGAGCAGCTTTCCGTAGAGTGGCAGGGAAAGCCTTGCAGAGAAGGCATCTGTAGCACCTTGGACTTGCATCATGGCTTTATAACTCTCGAGGTGGTCGAGAGGATCCGCCGTACCATCGTACGGATCTATCTGAGAAAAACAGAATCTAGAGGGGACGGGCTCCTCCAGTATCCGAAAGGTGTAGGGAGGACGGGTGTCATACTCCTCCTCCGGCTAATTGTTGATCTTCCCGGCGAGCTCGTCTAGTCGTCGATTGTACTCATCCAAGCGCTCCTCTACCTGGTGGCTGATCGTCGGGGCCCTCCAAGACGGCTTGAAGGATGAAGAAGAAGAAGAAGAAGGAGAAGGACGCGGAAGGTGGGACTTCTGCTTTGGTTCCTCTTGGTGGTGCAGCTCTGGAGGAAACTTGCTCGGTCCATAATCAGAAGACCGTGGCCGCTTGGGAGGCTCACGGTGAGGCTTCCTAGGGGAAACCTGACGATGACCGGCCTCTCGCTAAGGAGAGCCTCCCCTTGCAGACTATTGACTGGCAGGGGGAGCGGTCTGGTGCTGGATGGCCATGGACTGCTGCTGCTAAAGTCCGTGGACCATGGCAATGAGAGTTTGGACTTGTTGGGTGAGAGCTGCCAGCTGTTCCACAGTTGGGGCAGCTGCATCTGGTGGCGGACAGACGACGGGAGGGATGGCAGCAGGGGGATCATCCTCCTGCTGCCTAGCCGGCGGGGGAAGCCCCACTGGACAGCTGATGGAAGCATCTTGAGCTTGAGTGACCACCATGGCTTGATGAAGGAAGAAGAGGGGGTAAGAGTTCGCTGCTAGGTATCACAGAAAATTAGCGCCCCGTACTGTCCCCCTTCTTGGCGCGCCAATCTGATGACGCCCGATCGCCGATCTTGAATATCGGGAGAAGAGAGCTGCTTGATCGATGAATCCTCGCCCAATCGGTTGGCCTGCAAAAAGTCCCAAGACCAGAGGAGTGCTCCGGTAGGGACCCTCCGATGCTCAAGTCAGCAATCGAGGTCACAGCCGAGGGAGAGCTCAAAAGAGCTCTTCTGGAGGTAAGAGGAATCCACATAGAGGTGGGCACTGGGCCGTGCCGCCCATGGCACGGCCCAGGCCCTGATGGGCCGTGCCAGGCACGGCTCGGTACTGCTACAGTACCAGGCCGTGCCGGCACGGCCCAGTTTACCGGGTCGTGCCGGGATGGCCCAGTTTACCGGGCCGTGCCGGGCTCAGAAATTTTTTCTTTTGGCCCAGCACGGCACAACCCATGACAGGCCTGGGCCGGCCCGTCGTGCCGTGCCGGCACGGCCCAGGTGGGCCTGAGTCGTGCCGGCCCAGGGGGCCTGGGCCATGCATGGCCCACCTGGGGTCTGGCCCGTGCACAGCTCAAATAAAAAATTATAAAAAATATAATTTTTTTTATAAATTAAAAAATTATTAGGAATAAAGAAATTTTATTAATATAAAGCCACCATAATGGTGGGGGGTTTGGCATAGACCCTTACCAGTTTATTAATTAAAATTAAAATGGTACAGAAGGGAGGGGCTAGGCCTGACCTCTAGAACATAATACAATAAGTAAGAAGAAAAAAAAGAAAGATCGCAACCGTCGGATCATCGCTGATCGGATGGATCGCAACCGTTGGATCGATCATCGCCGATCGGGATCATGGCTTGGATCGATCGCAACTGTCAGATTGTCTCCGATGGGTTAGATCGCAACCGTTGGATCGATCATCCCCGATCGGGATCATGGCTTGGATCGATCGCAACCATCGGATCGTCTCTGATCAGATCGATCGCAACGGTTCGATCGATCATCACCAATCAGGATCATGGCTTCGAATTGATCGCAACCGTCGAATCGATCATCGCCGATCGGGATCATGGCTTGGATCGATCCCATCGATCCATCGGATAGATCGATCGATCGCATCGATCGGGATCATGGTCTCATCGGATCGATCGCAGATCGATCATGATCGTCGATCCGATCGGATCGGATCGATCGCAACCGTCGATCGATCATCGATCGATCGCATCGATCATGGCATCATCGATCGGTCGGATCATCGATCGATCGATCGCAATCATCGGATCGATCTGTCATCGATCGGATCGATCGGATCGCAACCATCGATTGGGATCATGATCGATCGCAACGATCATCGATCATCGGATCATTCGGATCGATCGATCCATCGACATCGGATCGGATCATCGATCATCGATCAGGGATCGATGATCGGATCGATCAGATTGATCGATCATCGATCGATCATCATCGATCGAGATCATCGGCTTTGATCGATCGATCATCAACCATCGGATCGTCTCCGATCGGATGGATCGCAGCTGTTGGATTGATCATCACCGATCGGGATCATGGCTTGGATCGATCGCAACCGTCGGATCATCTCCGATTGGATGGATCGCAACTGTCGGATCGATCATCGCCGATCGGGATCATGGCTTGGATTTATCGCAATCGTCGGATCATCGCCGATCAAATTGATCGCAACCATCGGATCAATCATTGCCAATCGGAATCATGGCATGGATCGATTGCAACCATCGGACCATCTCCGATTGGATCGATCGCAACCGTCGGATCGATTATCGCCGAATGGGATCATGGCTTGGATCGATCGCAACCGTCGGATCATCTCCGATCGGATTGATCGCAATGGTCCGATCGATCATCGCCGATCGGGATCATAGCTTGGATCGATCGCAACCGTCGGATCATCGCCGATGGGATAGATCGCAACTGTTGGATCGATCATCCCCGATCGGAATCATGGCTAGGATCGATCGCAACCATCGGATCGTCTCCGATCAAATTGATCGCAACAGTCCGATCGATCATCGCCGATCAGGATCATGACTTGGATCGATCGCAACCATCAGATCATCGCCGATCGGATGGATCACAACGGTCGGATCGATCATCGCTGATCAGGATTATGGCATGGATCGATCGCAACCGTCGCATCATCTCCGATCAGATCGATCGCAATCGTCGGATCCATCATCGCCGATCAGGATCATGGCTTGGATCAGCTGGCTGGTGCCTAGGCACATAGTGTGCTCCTGGCACTAGCCGTGCCATGGCACGGCCCACTAAATGGCCCAGCAGGGCCGTTCTGGATGGCACGGCCCAGCACCAACGGCCCAACTGGGCCGTGCCAGGCACTGCCCGTGGCCCATTTCTTGATGGGTCACGGGCCGTGTCGAATTTGAATTTTTTTTAGTAGGCCGTGCCTGGCACGACCCATTTGTTAATGGGCCATGCCAAGCATGGCACGGTAATTTTTCTAGCACGATGGGCCTGGGCCATGCCTGGCACGGCACGGCCCAGTGCCCATGCCTAAATCCACATAAAGGGGGAATCCCTCTCTGGGTGATAGGGTAGCAAGTGTATGAGTTTGCATTCCTGGTTCTTGAGTGGACTTACCCTTTTATAGGTGGTTGACACTTGCACGACCACGTGGAGTTCCGTGAGAAAGGAATGTCCGCGGGGTTCGTGAGGGCTGCGTGAATCTGGTCCGGTTGGTGGGTCTTGTCCCATTAGAGAGGAAAAAATGATGGTTGGTGGGCCAAGTCCCATCAGTCAGTGGAGCTAACGGGTAGTTAGGTCTGGTCCCATCGGAGGCATGACCAGTGGGTAGTTGGGAGTGCAGGTCAGAAGGATGGCAGTCTGAATGGCCAGGACCGTCCTGGGGCCGACTTGGGAAAGTTGGGACCACCTCGGCTCTTCTGGGGGGCGCCGGGGCCGACTTGGGAAAGTCGGGGCCGACTCGGCTGATTTGGAAATGCCGGGGCCGAGCGGGGCCGACTTGGAAAGGTTGGAGCCGATTCGGTCGACTTGGAGATGCCGGGGCCGACCGGGGCCGATCGGGGAAGGTCGGGGCCGACTCAGCCGACTTGGAGGTGCTGGGGCCGACCGGAGAAGGTCGGGGCTGACTCGGCCGACTTGAAGGTGCCGGGGCCGAGCGGGGCCGACCTGGGAAGGTCGGGGCCGACTTGACCAACTTGGAGGTGTCGGGGCCGAGCGGGGCCGACCAGGGAAGGTTGGGGCCGACTCGGCCGACTTGGAGATGCTAGGGCCAAGCAAGCCCGACTAGGGAAGGTCGGGCCCGACTCAGCCGACTTGGAGGTGCTGGGGCTGAGCGGGGCCGACCAGGAAAGGTCGGGGCCGACTCGGCCGACTTGGGGGTGCCGGGGCCGAGCGGGAAGGTCGGGGCCGACTCGGTCGACTTGGAGATGCCGGGGCCGAGCGGGGCCAACTTGGGAAGGTCGGGCCAACTCGGCCGACTTGAAGATGCCGGGGCCGAGCGGGGCCGGCTTGGGAAGGTCGGGGCCGACTCAAAGATGCCGGAGCAGACTTGGGAAGGTCGGGGCCGACTCGGCCGACTTGAAGATGCCGGAACCGAGCGGGGCCAACTTGGGAAGATCGAGGCCGACTCGGCCAACTCGGAGATGCCGGGACGGGCCGCCTTAAGCTTTTGATTTGGCCATGATTGTCCTCATGGCTACATCAGCCACATCAGACTCTATAGTCGAGGTGACAATTATGTTCGATTGGATCATTTCGAGTGCACATCATTTTCAAGTTTGGGTCACTTTTGGATATATGTGACAATTTAGTAGGTTAAGGTCAACCCATGTATCATTTTGAGTTAGATTTATTTTTAAAAAAAATTTCAACATTTGTTTTTTGTTCTTATTCTTTTTAAGTAATTCATAAATGATCAATTAAATCTTTTCTCTTCTTCATTCACACATTTGTTACTCTAAATGTTAAAACATAATTAGACACTAATAGAAATAATTATTATAAACTTATAAAATAATACAATTAAACAATTGTCAATAGAAGTGTATTTTTAAAATCAAGTAAATATTAGTATTAAATTAATAATAAAATTATAAAATAAAATGAGCAAATATTAGAAATGTGCTTGTTCTCATAAAAAAATATATATATATCATGCCTAATTCTATTCTTTCATATGTTGAAGCCATTTTCAATAACACACTCAACTTAAAAATATGTGCTCTAATCTTATTATTTATTGAGTCATATAATATCACTATATTATATCAAAGAATAAAATATTGAATCATTAATCATGCAAATAATTTAATGAATAATTCATTGAATTATATAATTTCATATAGTTAAAAATTTAAAATTTTAATTAAAAATATATTTTATTCTTATATTCAAATAAATAATTATAAATGATCATCAGTATTTATGTATTTTCTAGCACATATCATTTTTGTATCTTTTTGGGTTATCTATGACCCAACTTGACTCGACCCTATTATTGTTGGGTCATATTAGGTTCAGATCGATAAAAAAAGTAAAATTTTAATCTTATTTTTTTTGGAGAGATCCGAGACAATTTCATGGGTCAAAGTCATATTTCTACCATCTCCCCTCTCTAATCAAAAAAATTTTAGGATTTAGCTACTATACTTTTTTTTAAAAAAAAATAAAATTTAATCCCGTTCGTTTAAGGTCATCATTTAGTGCCTTTTAACCTTATTTAATGTTTTTCTTGTCTAAAGACTTTTCGTTATTTCTAAGACTATCCGCATGGACGCATGGTAGGAAAAGCGAAAATTTTGGCATGCATCTTGCGTGGCCGAGTCAAATCCGGGTGTGATACGGTTCAATACCCGACCCGTTAACGTTACAGCCCTGCGACCGGTAACCCTATTGGCGGTGACCAGATCCCCGCCCACACAGGCGGGAACTCGAAAATCCGAAAGCTCGGTTCTTGCATCGCGAAGCGCTCTCTCTCTCCCTCTCTCTCTTTCTCTCTCTCCAATGGAGGAAGAAGAGACCGAAGCCCTCTCTCGACTCATCTCGGAGCTCGAAGCCCTCCACCACCACGACCCCAACTCCCCTTCCCCTTTCTCCGAGCCCTCGCTCCGTGACCTCCTCTTCCTCCTCGATCGCAGCGGCGGCAGCGGCGACGATGGAGACAGCCTCTGGGACCATCTCGCCGCCCGGAACCTCCCCCTTCCTCCCTCCTGTGCCCCCTCTCCGCCGCCATGGACTCCCCCTCCCCTCGGCTCTCCCTCCTCGCCTCTCGCGCCTACCTCTCCCTCCTTCTCTCCTCCTCGGCCCCACTTTACACCCTCTTCACCCCCCTCCCCTTCCTCTCCCTCCTCCACTCCCTCCGCCGTGCCCTCAAGCCCATCTCCTCCCCCTTCCCCGCCCCCGCCCCACCTGCCGACACCATCCACGACCGCCGGAAGACCGGCCGGAAGCGGAAGACCGGCCGGTCCCGCGACGCTGCCACCGGCGCCTCACCGGCTGACCGCCAATTGGACGCCGGAGACTTGCTACCTGGAGTTCTCGAACTGCTAGACTCCGTGCTCCACCGCATCCGGCTCGACGGTATCCCTGATGGTCTCAAGTCGCTCGTCGAAGCCATGGCTGCCATCCTCGGCGCCTCCGCTGGTCACCACCGGATGCCGGACCTCTGCTTCCGGATACTCCATGGTTTGGTCTCCAGGCCCGAGCATGGAGATCAGATGCTTTCGGCGGTTGAGGTGCTGCGATCTTTGGCCCCGATGATCCTTTCTTCGGTGAAATCCCCCGCCCGATCCTCTGCCCTAGGGTTTCTTACGAAAAAGATGGTACCTTTGTGTCGGGAGAATAATGGGGTGAGGAAGGCTCTGGTGAACCTTCCGAGGTTCTTGGCGATGAAGGCTCCGGAGAAGTCCGAGCCCAGAGCTCTGGCAGTTGATTCCATTATGGTGATTGTCCGAGAAATGGAAAATGAGGATCGGATTGGTTTCATGGAGTATGTGGCGAAGATGACACAGGGGAAGACGCAGCTCAGGCTGCTCGCTGTGGATCTCATTCTAGCACTCTTGACATCGTTGCCTGACCCATTAGGAGTGAAGGATTTGAGTGAGAAAATTGATGATCAATGGGGGATGAAGTGCTTGGAAGCATTAGTACAGCGTTGCTCAGACTCAATCGGAGGAATCCGGGCTCGGGCATTAACAAATATGGCGCAACTGATTGGCTTCTTATCTGGGGATGAAGAGAATCATGCTCAGCTGCAGGAATTTATAGGAATCGGCAGTGTTCGCTTCAATGAGCTCCTGAGGAGGAGGTGCGTGGATGAGAAGGCCGCGGTGAGGAAGGCAGCACTTCTCCTCGTCACAAAATCAATGGCTTTAATAGGCAGGCCTATCGACGAAGCGCTTCTCAAAACAATGGGATCTGCTTGCTCTGACCCGCTAGTCAGTATCCGCAAAGCAGCTCTTGCAGCTCTGTCAGAGGTAATGATTTTCTTTCCATTTTGTGTTTTCCTGATGGGTTTTCATTTACTATGATTGTACGCTTATAGTTGTTGTGCTTCTTTTGTGTTGGTGTTGAAGGTCTATAGAAGATTTCCAGATGGCATGGTGATAAGGGAATGGCTTCATGCTGTGCCACTCTTGATTGTAGACAATGAGACAAGCATTCAAGAGGAATGTGAAACTGTGTTTCTTGAATTGGTATTGGAAAGGATCTCTCGAGCTGGAAAGGTGAATTTGGGTGGTGATACCACTGATTTGGAGTCAATATTACCTGAGGGTGTATTGGATCTGTTGAAGGGGATCTGTGATGGGGAGGTGGCACCATGCGTAAGAAAGATATGTGCAAGCCTTGGAAAGAAGAAAAAACTGAAGGCTTCGATTGCTAGTTCACTTCAAAACATGATTAAAGCATCAGAATCCTTGTGGCTGAGAAATTCCATGCCAATAGAGAAGTGGATTGCCCCTCCTGGAGCTTGGCGGCTTCTTTCTGAAGTCTCTTTGTTCACACCTAAGGCAGTTGACTGGGAGTTCCTTCATCACTACTGGCAGCTCCTTGACAAGGTTAACCTAGAAGAGAAAGATGAAGCCTTTGATGCAGGAGAGCTAAATTCTATTTCATGGGCCGGCGATCGTGTTTCCCTCTTGCAAACCATTTCCAATGTGTCCTTGGAATTGCCCATGGGGCCTGCTGTTGATTTGGCTGAGAAGCTGTTCATCCGTATTGAGAATTTTAACATGCACTTAAGTGAGGTAATTGCTGATTAATATTTGACTATCATGCATATGTGCTATAAAGGCACTCAGTTCCCCCAAGTTCAGAAATCTATAATGTTACCTCGATGACAAGTCTCTTACCCCCATGTTTACAACTTGATATGTCTAACCTTGACTTGAGGAGACACGGCTGACAGATATCAACTTTAATGAGTTCCTTGTCAACTAATTTTGACCTAAATCCACATATTACTCTACCAACCCCTTGAAATTGGAAATAGGAAGAAAGATACTAAAGGGAAGGATTTTTGGTACACTCTCCATGGAAATGTCTATTGAGTTGCTAACTTGAGCACCGTCCCTTCACCCTCTTAGCATAAACTTACTCCAATGCTTTCTCATTCTCTCTTATAATACCCTTTGGATTCTTAGCCTTGATCTATGATCCATGAATTCCATGCGCACTCTTTTGTTTTGCAGCAACTTGTCTTAGTCACTTTCTCCCACATTATGGCCTTCCCATGGTACAAAACACAAAGCCAGTGACATCCTGAAGTGACCATTGTGGATGGCCTTAGGTTTTTCTATGAAAGAAGTAGACACACACGGTGCACTTAAGAGCTTGGATAAAATGACTGTTAGAAAATGTCACTTTTCCCTTGTAGAGGCTAATTTCAATTCCTACATCTATGAACTAATTAGGCCTATAGCTCATGTTAGGACATTGTTTGAAAATCCATGCTCAAATAACCTGTCAGACAGGCAAGGAGTTGAATAAAATCATGGGATCAAAATGGGACTCTCATGTAATTCATCTATTTTGCTTTCTTCACCCTGTTTCTCCAATTTCTTTGCTTCCACTTCTACTTTGCTAACCAGAACCTTCAACTTGATGTTCGGTGCTTGCCTTGGAATCTTCTTGCTGATCCTTTGCCTAACTCCTTGCTTGCAATACATTTGTGTAAGAGCTTTTTTTCTCTGTTCCTGCATTTGCCCTTGGTCCTGCATCCTTCTTCACCTCATGTGATTTACAACTGCACTGAAATGTTTGCATCCCTCACAATTTTATTTGACATAGATAACATGGATTTGGGAGTAATTCTAGTGTAAATTAAGCTTGGACAGCCTTGATAAGGCAACAAATGGGGCAACCGACAAACATATATGTGTTAGACTAGTTGGATTGCATTTGGAGTTTGTCTCATCTCCAATTTTATTCCCTTCCTTCCTCAAAAACCAAGTCTTTTTGTATAGTGTCTTCAGAATACTGGTGCACAACATATTAGATGTGATCCTAGCAAACGGTTGGTGGGATCTGCTTCTGGTGTGCATTCTGATAGTACATTGCTCTCATATAACAATACACAGACTGCTTGGATGAGCATTGAATTAGTCATGCACCTTTGGATTCTTAGAGATTCCTTCCCTACGCACCCCCCTCCCCCCCTCCTCTTCCTCCTCTCACTCTCTCTTGCGTGTGCACCATGCACTCGCTCGCTTTGCACTATGCAACTATATTTTCTCGCTTGTGGTTTTCAGCTCTTCCCTTCTCTCAGTATCTCCCTTTTCTTCTGCTGTTGTGGAGGTGCATCTCCATCTTCCAAATTGATGATGATCCAAATATTGTCAGTGATGAACCCCTCTTTTTTTTCTTTTCTTTTCTTTGACAATGTCATGATCTTGTTTTGTATTTAAAATAATATTAATAAGCTGTTTGGTTGGATAGTATGCTTTCAAATTTTTAGCTAAGGTCTTCTTTCAGCAAACTTATATTCCATGATCTGGATGGAACTCTTTCATTGTTAGAGTGTTAATAGCCAAAGAATGGCTAGCTCTACTAACTTCTAGAGCAAATTCTAGCTAGATAGGTGCCATCAGGTTCCCAATTCCAAAGTGACACATCTGCAACATGCGAGTTATAAAAACTTCTCAGGTTCACTAGGATGACCAATTGCAGTCAAGAGTTAATTGGCATGGTCCATCATGGTGCAATTAATATTGCATATCTTGCCAATTTGTCTTTTATGTTCTCTTTCAAACAATTCTTATGAAAATAATCTTCTTCAGACTTCAGAGTAGTTTCTTAAGACTTTAAAAGTTATCAATAGGGAAAAAAAGATTTTATACAACTTATTAGTGTTGACAAATATTATCATGTCTTCTGCAAGTTCAATAGTCAGTAAGGCTGAGCCTCATCTGGCATACCGAATTCTTAATGGGACTGCTCACAGTTAAACCCATGTTTTAAGTACTAGAATTATATGTAGAAATAAGATCTAATTCGTAGTTTTTGCAAATATGTTATTGGTAGGAGCATGTGAACTAGAGGACTCTTTGTCAATCTGAGAGTTGGAGGTAGTTCACATAGGGTGGGGTAGTAAATGATAGAGTAATCATATCGCTCGAATATGTATGCTATTATTTATTTTAAATATAAGTTAATTATTCTTACAATCTGCAATTCATCTATTTACTGGGTTATAAAATTATGCTTCGTCAACTACTTTAGCATTACTTGTTCTTGTTGCATTCCAATGTTACAAAGTGAACTAGAATTCCAGTATCAAGCTAATGCGAGTGCAATTTTTTTTGAAGCACTCTGCTCCAGCTTAGTTTATAAATGCTTGCCATGACAAGCATATGTCATTGGTTAGACTGGATAGCAAGACAAGATTTGCAAGCCTGTCCAAAAATGTCAAAATGATTCTTTCTGATGATGGCTGGTTTTCACTTCTTGATGGATAGTATGAAGGTTTTAGTCTTTGACATCTGTTAACTCCATGCATTGTTACTCTACAATCATGCTGTCTTCTTTTTGTGTCTGTGCATAGGTTGATGCTCATATAAAAGCTCTGAAAACTTTATGCAAGCGAAAAGAAACACCGGAGAAAGGCAACGCCCTTGTACATCACTGGGTGCATCAGTTGCTTTCCAAATCTCTGAAGATTATTGATGGCTGTGTGTCAGATGTTTCAGAAGCTAAAAAGGCTAAAGGCTTTTTAACACCTCCTCAGAGTGGGAGAAGGAAAGGGAAGGAGTTGTTGGCATCAAAGTCAATGTTACAAGCAGTGACTGCTGTCTTCACTGTTGGGTCTTTGGTTTTGGCCTGCCCATCTGCTGATTTGCAGGGCATTGTACCGTTGTTGCACACCATCATAACATCTGGAAATTCTGAACTGAGACCTAAAAAGCTTGCAGGCTCAACAGTTTCATTTGAAAAAATATCCCCTTCTTTATACAATCAGTCCTGGGTGACATTGGGAAAAATCTGCCTTGTTGATGATAAACTAGCAAAATGCTATATTCCTCTCTTTGTGCAGGTTTGTAATGTGAAATGCTGTCACCTCCTACTTGTTTGACTGTTACTGTAAGTTAATTTTGCTCTCTCAGTGCTTCAGGAGCTTGAGAGGAGTGACTGCGCTGCTCTTCGCAATAACATCATGGTGGTGATGGCTGATTTTTGTGTTCGGTATACTGCTTTAGTTGACTGGTATTGCTCTTGCCACTAGAGTTCCTAAGGATTTCATTACATCTGTTCTTAAAGTTGTTTAGCAATCATTTGTGGACTTGATGTAGTCATAGAACTTAGTATCAAACAGCGAGTGTATGGTTCTGTTTGGAAATGGTGCTTTCACTTGGGGAAAAAGACACTTTCCAAATTCAAAACATCACAATTTTGAATGTAATGAGAAATTGTTGCTTTGCTTCAACTAACCATGAGGTGCGCTGTTTCATGGAGACTTCCTAATTTACCGATCACCATTGGTTGAAACAATATGCTGATATAACTGTCATGACAATTGCATGCATTATATCATGTGCATGCCAAAACATGTGATTGGTTTTTGAACAGTTCTTCCTCCATAAGCAGCCATCATTTACATTTCTCTAGCTAAACTTTCCTGCATTTCTAGTTCTTACATCATACTCCATCAACTGATGGTGAATGTCAAATCATATCAATTGATAGTGATATGAATGCAAACATGTGACAGGCAGGAGGTCAAATTTTTCATGGGTTTACATGTTTGACATGATTTAATTTATCATGCCTCTGTTATATAGCTCTCAGCTGATCTCTATTATGTGCAACTTGGACAGTTATATTCCAAAGATCACCAAATCATTGCGTGACCCTTGTGAAATTGTGAGAAGACAAACATTTATCTTGCTTTCACAATTACTACAGGTGTGTTTCTGAATGACTGTAACCCTTATTGGGTCATCACTTAAGTTTGTTAGTTCTTTGTTACTCAGTCACTGAAGTCCTTGGATCTTATCCAGAGAGACTATGTAAAGTGGAAAGGAGTATTGTTCCTCCGGTTTCTTCTCCCTCTGGTTGATGATTCTGAAAAGATAAGACAACTGGCTGATTTCCTTTTCGGGAGCATCCTAAAAGGTCCAATGCTTCTTACTTTGTTGTTTTGAATTATTACTTATAGTTGAATAACACATTTGCTGGCGCATTATGTGGCAGTTAAGGCACCACTTCTTGCATATAACAGTTTCATAGAAGCCATTTTTGTTCTAAATGATTGTCATGTTCATGCTGGGCATAGCGAGACTCAGGGAGGTCTACACACTGAGACTCAGCTTTTCTCCTTAAGGTATACTTTTTGTGTAGATGAGCCATCAAGGGGGATGCATTGATTCTTATAATTATTAGTTGAATGATTGCAGAGGCACAGATGAGAGATCAAGGTCACAAAGAATGCACATCTATGTTTCTTTGTTAAAACAAATGGCACCAGAGCATCTTTTAGCTACTTCGGCCAAATTATGTGCTGAGATCTTGGCGGCTGCTTCTGATGGCTTGCTCAATGTTGACGATGTCACTGGCCGGTCTGTAGTTCAGGTACACTTCCTAATTATGAATTCTAGTTTTAATTCAGGGCAGGTAAAATAATTGGTAGGGTTTCCAGTCAAATATATCAAATTGCATTCCATTCTATATTCTCATCGTACAAAATTCTTTAAATTTGCAGATCACTTTAGCCATAGGATCTTAAACATGCAGATATTCATGTAACTGGATAAATGTTTTCATAGTATTTGATGTATAATTCTCCACCAATGTACTTTATTGTTTTTCCATCTGTAAGTCTGCTAAATCTACATGACTTCTACCAGAAGTTTGATCCTGCTTTGCTACCTACAAGCTGTTTGTATTCTTCCCATACAGTTTAATCACTACCTTAAAATTTTCAAGTCAAAGGAAAGTTATTCATAACATACTTTGGCTTTTTGAATAGCATCTTGTCAATTAAGGAATTAAAAAACAGGCCTGGATGTCTTTGTTGTCCTCTATATTAGCATAAGGATTTGTCTGAGTTGATGCACAAGCTGAGGTCATAGTTTTTCAGAGCAGACTAGGATTTCCAGCTATCATGTGGAGAAATATGAATTCTTATCGGTCCTTCGTCATTAGTATGGGACCTTATTGCTTCTAGTTAGGGTTGGCAATGGCTCGGGGATGGCTCGGGTGGCCTCTACTGGTCCCCGTCCTTGTTGGGAAAAACCTTCCAGTTCCCTGCCCCGTTAAGCTGTTATAGTTAATGGAGCGGGAACGGAATACCCGGTCGGATAAACAGGTACCCAGTGGGTACCCGTTTGGCCGTTTACATAAAAAAATAAAATTATCCATTAAACTTATAATTTACCGAAAGCTTAAAAAAATACTAACTGAGATAAAGATCAATTTGCTAGGGTCCTGGCTTTGATGTTCAGGGCGGCTACATGAAAGAAGAGAAGAGAAGAAACAGGAAGATTCAGACATGTCTTACTAGGGTTTTTTAGTATATATGTTTTATTTATTTTAAATTTTAATATTTAATATATAATAATATATATATATAATTTAAATATATTATATTAAAGCTAATGGGGATGGGGACGGGTAAATAGGGATGGGGTGGAGGATACGTCCCCGGCCATTTACCTGTTTAGCCGTTAAATGGGTAATTTTCGTATTCGTTAAGCCGTTTAGACCGGGGATTTTCCGACCCGTTAGAAACAGTACTGGCCGGGTAAACGGCTAAATGGGAAAAATTGCCATCCCTACTTCCAATGTATTGGATAGCTTTACTTAACAATTGAAGGTGATAGGACTTCTATCTTGTGTATATTTCTTGGGAACTAATACATGGCAGAGTAGATTTGTGCAAATGTAGGGAAAAATTCCAACATCAAGTTCCTCGTAGTCCTGTGGCTGGAAGGTTATTTGAAAAATGATCTTGTAACAAGCTTTAGGAACCTAATGAAAGTGTGCTGAATCAACTGCTTTGCATATTATCTCCAGTGATAGTAGGATTGGTCCTGCTGCCTTTGCTTCTTGCATGCATTATGTCAGACAGCTGGAAGCTCCACAGAAGTACCTAGTTGACTACTAGATTTGTCCTCATCTGAAAATGATTGCTACAATCAGTTTGGCAACTCATGTATATCACACTTGAGAGACTTGAAATATGTGCTTGTTATAAATTGATGAATGAGAAAAAAATATCAATCTCTTCATGACAGACTACTAGCTGAATTGCATATTTTTTAGAATATGCCCCAGTTCACTGTACACTGCACCTACCAGAGATGCATCATATATTTTCATAAAAATAAACATTATGCATGTATCCACCAAACCATCCATCACAATGTGTCATGAAAGTTACTTGATATGTCGTAGTTTATCAAGTGTCCAATGTCCAGAATTATTTAAGATGAGAACCTTTAGCAACCTGACAAGATGACATTTTTGTGTTTTATAGGTGGTGTATAAATAGGCTTTTATGTATGTAAATGTATCCCTATGTATATATATGTTTGTATATATGTACCCATATAGTACACAGTCCATCAGTATTGGGGCCAAGTGTGCCATTTTTTGGTAAAGCTGAAGATCTTTGATCAATAAAATGCTTGAGTTCTTCATGGAGTGCCATGAACAGACTGGCAATTTGAGTCTGACATATCCAAACTTATCATAATTCCTTCCTCTGATTTGAGTTTGCCTTTGTATGATATGGAAAAATACTCAACTTATAACGAGCAAAGTTCTTGAAATTAAGAATCACTTCTGCAATTCCTGTGTGTAATCTCTTTTGTATATGTTTTTGTACAACCACATGCCAATTCATTATTCTGGGATGGAATTGTGAACTTGGTTCATTATTCTGGGAACCAAACAACAATAACTAGAATTCTATCTTACCACAACGCTTATCTTTGGTGCTGATGAAAAGACTTCACTAACAGGACACCTTACAAATTTTGGCTTGCAAAGAGATGAGAATCCATTCCAACCGTGGCTCTGACACGGCAGAGATGGAGGATGAAGGTGGGGATGGAGGAGGTGGATCCCTCCTTGCTGCCAGAGGGAGGGTGGTTACTCAAGTGGCAAAGAAGAACCTGATTCAGAATGCCATTCCCATATTCATTGAGCTCAAGCGACTGCTTGAGAGCAAGAACAGCCCACTTACAGGCTGTCTCATGGAATGCCTCCGTGTCCTTCTCAAGGACTACAAGAATGAGATTGAAGAAATATTAGTTGCCGACAAGCAACTCCAGAAGGAGCTCATCTATGACATGCAGAAGTATGAGGCTGCCAAGGCAAAATCTGCTGTCGCAGAGGCCATTGCCGGTGTCCGAAGGTCTGATGGCTACCTATCACCTGCTGATCGGACAGCTACTGGAATTTATGCCAGAGTTTCCAAGAAGTTAGGAACTGGTGGGAAGATTGCTTCAGTGGTGGCTGATGCAGCGGCCAGAGCCACAGTTCGATCTGTACTCAAGGAGGTGAACCAGACTGCGGCAACCCCTCCACTCCATTCGATGAGTGTGCCTAAGCTGAAGACTGCTTCAGGTAATGCTGCTGTCTTAAGCCGCAATAGGCCACCAGATGTTTTGGAATCTCTGAGGCAGAGACAGTCTTTTGAGTCTGATGATGAGAATTAGCCATCTCTCTATGGCCATGCAAGTTCTGTATGCATCTGAAAGAAGTGCCTTCACTGACTCCAAGAATGTAATTTACTGAAGTAGGGAAGTTTCCTACAGTCTCTGAAACTCCCTCTTCTTTGTTGAGCAACCAATTTTGTTTGCTCTAAAATTTCAACTCACTTTGTTCTGCGGTCAGTCCTAGCAAAATCTGACTAAAATCTAACATTTAGCCATGGCATTGCCTGATGGTTCCAGTCAGTCAAATGATTATACAATTATAAAGGATAAAGCTTTTTCTCAGCTTAGGCTTCATCAAGGGTCATTACTCATACAGAAGTCCAAGAGTTGAATCATGTCATGCCATACAACAGTGAATGTAATGGAAGAATTTTCCTCCTTGCATGTGTAGTAATTCATTTTTCTTTTATATACGGAGTTGAGATATCTTCATGTTTGGAGCAGGCAATTTATCAAATGACAATCTGAGGTCTAAGATAATGGTCTAATTTAGTTCCTTTAAACATTACCATCCTTGATCTTCTTTATGCTGCAAATCAAATAAGACTGTTTAACTTGGATGTCCTAGCTAGCCCATCTTCATGAACAAGCATCCGAGATACCAATAATTGTCCTTTTTAATCCAAACCTTAGCAGTCATATTTTTTCTATCTACCAGGGGAAGGTCTATTGATAATCCTCCTCCTTTTTAACCCTAAAATTTGACATTGGTCTTATTTCAGTTTGCAAGGAAAAAAGAATCGTGTAGCTAACTAGTTTGAAATTAAGGCTTTACTAACTTTTAACTAAACTAGATCAAGGCTTTACTAATCTTTAACTAATTTCAGGTTAAGGCTTTCTTATTGTTACGTTTGCTGCTGCTGCTGCTATGTTCAATTTACGGTTAAATTATGGCAGTCCATCAACTATTGAATCCTTGCAGTGCGAGAATGATGCTTGGCAAGTTTTACCTCCAATCATCAATAATCAAAACCGAAAGTAGAATCTCAGCAACGATGATTCGTGGGAGAAGATGTTGGTGCAGCACCAGAGAAGAGATCAAGCTTTACTAACCTTTAACTAAACTAGCTTAAAGGCTTTACTGATCTTTAACTAATTTCAGATTGAGGTTTTCTTATTGTTAAATTTGCTGCTGCTGCTATGTTCAATTTACAGTTAAGCTATAGCATCCATCAACTATCGAATCCCTGCAGTGCGAGAATGATGTTTGGCAAGTTTTAACTCCGATCATCAATAATCAAAACCAAAAGTAGGATCTCAGCGACGATGATTCATGGAAGATGATGTTGGTGCAGCACATAGTACAGGACTGAACGTAGTTGATGGCAACAAGATGTGGGATCTGGAGAAGGGAGAGGAGATCGGAAGCCATGCTGTGAATGCAACACAAGGGTTCAAAATTGGATGTCAGGCCTGTACCATCCTTATACGTGAGAAATATATGTTGCTGTTGATCTTCCATGACTTCTATTTGAAATTAGTGTGCTACTTCTTTGAGCGTCGTGCTTCCCGATAGGGTGGCTATTTAAAATGGTAAGAACATATGTTGCTACAGAGGAGGAGGGATCTATAAGGATGAAAAGAAAAAATAAATACAAGAGGGCATATATTCGATCAATTGACTTATGCCCATGCTGACAAAAGATGATGAAGTCCTAATATGATTGAACTTTATAAACCATTTAGTAAGATTCTTTGGTGGTAGTACTATAGTATTGGGACATCTTAGATCTTTCAGGTTGGCAAGCTCTGGACTAGAAGGTGAAGAATGATGATAAGGGAGGTAAAACTTTGACAAGAATTAAATGGCAATATTGCTGTTGTTCTTTGCTTTGGGAAGAAATTGGACACCATGGAAATGATAACCACGGAAATGATAATGTCCACAATAATATGCAAAACGATACGACATACTTCTTTTTAATTATCTATGTAATCTCAATGGATACTTGAGCAAGCCGGAAAGTTCGTCAGTTTCATCTAAAATTAGATCAGGGACATTAGTTCAGTGCCAGATGTTATATGCCATCATATCACAAGCACATCACAATGGGTAAAATGGCAAACAATAGCTGAAAGAACTTCCTTCATCTTGGTGACGAACACAAGCATCCAATATTAGTGGGGAAAAAAAAAATCTTTCGCCATTTGAAAGTTGGAACCTTCAGCAATCCAAGGGTTTCCAATGAAGTAAATAAGGACACTCAGATACATATATGCTCTCTCTCTCTCTCTCTCTCTCTCTCTCTCAACATGATTTTTGACGTCAAACTTATTTTCCAGACAATAACCAAACTCACCAACAAACAGAGAAAATGTCCATCATAATTTGCATGACATTCATCACCCAGCACAATCGCACATTCCAAAGTAGCATCCAAGCTGTGCGTTACACGGATCATAACATAAACCACAGTGACCAGGATCATTGCGAAGATGAACGCACCTTCCACTATACAGCAAACCACCCTATATATGGTTCATCATTGAACAGACAGTATAAAATCTTGTGATTGCACTGATGGATGGAAATAGAAATAGCAGCCTACAGTGGTTGGCAATGGCAGGCATGTGGACATTTTATGGAAGCTTTTCTTTTCTTGAGCAAGCATGCTGAGGCTCTAAGAGGTACTACTTAATTCATGAGAAAGCCTGCGATATTAAATATCAGGGAGTCCATGATAAGAGTCAGTAAAGGGAACCTTCCAACTGCTAAATTGCTTTAGTACATTGAGAAAGTCTTAGAACTTGTCACTGCATCATATCTTTGTGACTCTGAGATGTTGGACTCAAGATTTTAGTAAATGTTGGTTATATAACTGATTTTAATGAAGGTTCCTAGATATCTGATCAATCTGTTATGGAGCAAAAGTCAGAGATTCCAAACAAGTAAATACAGAACATAATTTTTCTCTAATAGTTCTTTGTGCTCACAAGCAAATTATTGCCCAACACTATCACGTCCTTCCGCACTCAACTTCAAGCTATCAGACTCTAGATTTTAGTGGAGGTTTGCTATGCCACCTAACAATAACAAAGGTTCCCAGATATCGATCATGGTCTGTTATGGTAACAGAAGCAATAGATTCCAAGCAAATGACAAAATATATTCGTCACTAATGGTTTTCCCTCACAAGTAGATCATTGTTGCTTGGAGCCACAGGTTGCAACGGATGCCTACTTGAAGGATCCCCTTATCCATAAGAAGAATTCGGATCAAGCAGTTGAATAGAAATTATGGAATAAAAAGGCACAAAGTCAATTATCTTATTTCTCATCAACATGGACAATTTAGAACATGGAAACACATGCAACCATATAATCAAACATTCAGTATGTCAAAGATGATAAGCAAAAAAAAGCATAAGCAATCAAATCCTCATCGATTAACCAATCAAATTGTTAAACAAAATGATATCTTCATTCAGCTTATTATGATTGTTACCTTGGCCTTCGCATTGGCCAAGTGTTTGACATGAATACTGAATCAAAATCACACGAACGCTCCAATAAACCCATTTCACATTAAAACACAAGTATGTGTTCAAGATTTAGTCTGCAGCTTGGTTGTAGATGCTAGTGATGGTCACTAATGATCAATGTTTGCACCACCCCCTTTAGCTTCTTCCTTGGCCCTTCTTTCAGCTGCTCTGATTTGACGTTGCTCCTCTTTATAAATTCTGTTTCTTCGTTGGAACTGCAATAAATTTCACCTAGTCAAGCTAGGAATGGTATCTAGAACTCTTACCATCTTCATAATATTGTCCACAGGCCAAAAGACATGCAGCTTTAACCATGGTGCAAAAATGAACAGTAGAACATTGAGTTCTAATGCTATGACTGCAAGAAATTAGCAGCTGCTTTTTAGAAGTGGATGTGTTCGTTCATCAAAGATAGCATTATTAAAAAAAAAAAACTTTCATTATTCTTGTATTTTTTTATCGTAAAGTGTAATTTGTAAGGTAGCACTGGGAGACATGTTAAGGGCATAAATATGTGGTCAGAACTCGCATTTCAGACAATTGTTTGAAAAATCAGACTCTAAAGAAAGATCCATAAATTGTCAAACACATTCAGAGCTCTCAAAATTTCCCATCTCACTCATAAAGATTTCAAAGATAGCTATCCGCATATTTTAGCATCTATATTTTCTAATTCTTTTTTGTGATTTAAATGTCAACAGTAAAAAAAAATCTAATTAAGAATCTCATGTGAATGTTGCTTTGCAGTTATTGTTGAGAGCTGCAGAGAGCCTCTCTTTATGCACATTGGGATCTTGAATCCACTTGTAGTGAAATGTTGTCTATGTAGCATAGATCCATAGACGGTAAGTGTTTCCTTAGACAGAGACATATACATGTGATTATTTAACTAATTATAGTTCTTTTCTCATACATCTTCATCATACACATTTTTCTCTATAAACGGGCACAGGTGCCCATTTCCTATACCTACCTGCCATGCAAGCTGATTCAGGACTTGCAATTAATTGAAAAACTCATAACACAAAAATAATTAGCATCACGTGACAACTTTGTTGATCCATTTTTGTGCTTTCATGCCTTAAATGAAATTTCCATCACTGATTCCTTGTTCCTTTGACAAAACGTAACCTTAGGTGAGCGGAATATATTATGGCATGGTAACTTGTTGAACAAAATAATACTCTCATCAGATCATATTTTCTCACTAGATCAAGTTTTATTGACTCCTGTTGAATTTGGTGGCAGTAGTCGAAGACTTTGTAAAACTACTTGAACTTCAGAAACTGAGAGAATGGTAAATTCTCATCTTTATTTTTCTTTTTTTTAATGAGAAAATATTGAAGAGAATCTGTCTCAGATTAGGTTTCCTCTGAGTTGTTTGCTTGGTAATACAGAGAGATAGGACAACTATCTCATTCCTCGAAAGCCACTATGACATCTGTGTTACTCTTGACTCATATCATCTCATCAATTAAGCTACTTACCATTGAAAACTCATTCCTCACATGGTCCAATTGAAAGCCACTTCTGAACAATATGTAGCTAGATTTATCTGTTAAAAAAGTCTTTCATGGTTCAATAAGATATACATGTCATGAGACATAAAATGATTTCCTCCCTTGCAGTGTAAAAAATGACGATGCTGTGACATATCACTCAGCTGTGAAAATGAAAATGAAAAGGAATGGTCATAGTGAGACCCCTTTATTTCTCAAAATTGGAAACTGATATTGTGTGTGTGTGTGTGTGTGTGTGTGTGAGAGAGAGAGAGAGAGAGAGGGTGTTCGGAGATTTAACATACAAGCCACTTAGGAAATAGATTAAATCAATAGTTAGATCAACTAATCTGCTGAGATCAATGAAGTATGGAATAGATGTAGTAACTAAGTAATGCACTCAAACAAGGCAATGGTTGTATGTGCACTGAATATAAGTTGTTTAGAGAGATCAAAAGTCTGGATATACTGACATGGTCTTTCCTATGAAGGCATATAATTTCATTTACTATGGCAATGGCCTCTATCTGATGCACACTAGAACTGTAAAGGGCATGACAGGATATGGAGGTCCACATTACTTTCACGGCATCGGTCCCTTTTAAAGTGACTTTGCCTATAGTACATATACAATGAAAATCTTTAGATGCTCTAGTTGAAAAATAATAATATTTTAATAATTTATGGTAAGGATAGAGGTAGAGGTAAACCTAAATTAACATGGACATAAATAATTAAAAAAGATATAACTATTTATAATTTGAGTGTCGACTTAGCCCTGAATAGAGCAGAGTTGAGGAAGCAGATTCATATAGCCGACCCCATGTAGTTGGGAAAAGGCTTAGATGAGTTGAGTTGAGTTGAGTTTGCCTACAGTACTCTTTTGAAGATTTTATATCTTGTGGATTAACTAGATTTTAAACATTTTGGCTTCATAATTTGAGCAAGATTGCTATAACACATGGTTATTCTTAATGTGATGTGACTAAACACAATTTTTGATATTTATGTTGGTTATGAGCGTTACCGGAACAATGCCAAAAACTTATCCAAAATTATCCGAAATTACAACTAAAGGCATAGAGTGAGTCTTAGATATTGACCATTAATTGTCGATCAGGATAACAGCCAGTATGTTAATTAATGCAGTTGAACATTAAGGTCAAAAGAAAAAACTGAGATTTCTTACAAAACAGATGAATTATCTGGTTAGGAAGTGGCTTCCGCAAAGATTGTTTCAGATCCCCCCCTATCTTACACCTAGAAGAAAAGATTTTTGTTTAATGGAAAAGATAGGAAGAAGTGTTGTCAGTTTATGTTCCCCTGCTTCAATTCAAATTTTCAAAACAAAGAACATAATATTATTTTTGTGTTTTAAAAAAATCCAAATTATGATCCTTGTGAAGCTATCTCCTGGTCCTCATCACATACAATCTGAGTTTGCCACCGCTTCATCATGCCTAGTAACGAACCTATTAGACTTGAACTGAAGCACTTAGCATAGAGGTGAAAGTCTACGCATGCAAACAATGTGCGCAAGTGTGCATGAATGCCATAAGGCTACATAAGATGTCCTTCCAAAAACTTATATGCACGGTAGTTCCAAGGAAATCATGGAGATATGAGTTTTGACATTCTAGAGTTCCTTAGAGCAACGTGAAAACTTTGAGGTACTTTAGAACTTCAGTAGTTGTGGACGCTAGAAAATCAGAGGGACTCTAAAAGATGTTATAGCATATTACGTACGGGAAGAGTAGAATTGGACAGTAGGATCTCAAGATTTCTCATCTGAATCTACATGATAAAATCTGACAACCTTAAGGGAAGGAAGGATATTGGCAAAGAGGAAGTTGTCACCCAAGTAAGTAAGAAGTTAATTCACAAGTTGGACTTAACCTATTCAAGAGGTTGTTAACTTAATTGTATTAATTGTCTCAACTCTTAAGGGGGAAAAAATCTCTAACAGCTCCATAGAGGTGTAAGATAGTCATAGTACCTAGCATGATAAGGGTGGTTTAAGCCTAAGATGATAGGGGGTGGACATGGCTGGTTTGTGCATTAAGGAGAATGCCTAACTCTCTCTAACAGCTCCATAGAGGTGTAAGATAGTCATAATACCTAGCATGATAGGGATGGTTTAGGCCTAAGATGATAGGGGGTGGACATGGCTGGTTTGTGCATTAAGGAGAATGCCTAACTCTCTCTAACAGCTCCATAGAGGTGTAAGATAGTCAAATACCTAGCATGATAGGGATACTTTAGGCCTAAGATGATAGGGGGTGGACATGGCTGGTTTGTGCATTAAGGAGAATGCCTAACTCTCACACAGGCTCTAGATAACAAAACCATTCTGCACTAGTATACCGTCAAGGATGTCATTTAATCACCATCAATTTATGGGAAGGAGTTTCTAAAAGGATCTCATTTAAAAGAGCTTATATTGCCAAAAAAATAGCCCACATCCAAAGAAGCTCTGCTACTATTCCACTATCAGCTTTCAATTCCCTTCTTCCACTATAAACCCTTGGCATTACAAACTCTCAAATGTTATTCTTCCTTTGGGGAAAAACACATGTAATTGTCAGCGAACTGTTGATCTTTCGCTGATGACACATGATACAAATTTAGCACTGCAAATAGTGCTTTCTAAATTACATCAACGTTGTTGACAGAAAATTTTGGTAAACAATGGCTTAAGAGATAACATATTACAAATTTAAACATGTAATCTTCCTGAAGGACATAGCCAACAATTCCATCCCTGTTATGTTTTCTCCTCTTCCTCTTCTTTTATTGCATAACAGGAAGGGGAAACATAAAAGTACACGGTTGTAATCTAGGTATCTATATTGGTTGTGATCGCTGGGTTCTGACCTTAAAACCTTTAATAAAAGTTGTGGATCAGAGAATTTAATGGTGGACCACAATGCTACTTCCTCCCTTATCCTGTAGTAGCTCAAGTAATCGATCTTAGAAACTATCTTAGAATCGAACAATTAAATAAGTATCCTAGCTAATAGATCCATATCCAAAGATCAATCTTCGATCGACGAAACGATTTCCTGGAGCCAAATGACGATCAGACAAATGCATTCGTTCCTTTACCGATCGATGATTTAATTAAGCGACACATGAGGAATGATTTCTTGAAATCAATAATAAAAAAGGAGGATATTTTTAGGGTTAGGGCAAAGAAGAAGAAGAAGAAGGAGACCTCTTTGGCGTGGTGAAGGCACTCGAGGTAGTCCTCGCGGAGGAGGGCGCAGTCCTTGGGCTCGCGGCAGCGGGACATGCACTCGCTGAAGTCCACCCAGAAGTCGTAGCACCGTCCCTTGTTCCCCGTTATCCCCCACCCCGACGCCATCCCTTCTTCTTCTTCTTTCTGCGACGCCCTCTCTCTCTCTCTCTCTCTCTCCTGCGGTCTCCTGTCTCCGGGCCTAGGCTGAGGACCGATGAATGATGATGGAATGCAACCAATCTAAGCCGTTGCTATTTATCAATCTGACACAGTTCCGCCCTTCACAGCCATCTGATCAGGTGGGCCCTTTTCTTTTGATCTCGCCGTCCGAATGAGATTTCGGATTCATTACAAACAAAGATGGCAGGCAAGAAAGGGTGTGCACAAATTTTGTTATGAATAGATATTGATTAGCTTCTCTCCTCACAAATGGAGGCTAAAGATTAATAATGTTATGTTGTTATTATTATTATTATTATTTGGCTATGTGGGTATGAATAAGAGAGTATGGATGCTCGTGAATTTTATTTTCTTTTTGTCAATATTGTTTGTGATTTTACATGATCATAAAAATAATATTCTATGTGTTAGTGTACATGTACTCATACAATATTCATAGAAGATTAAAAGAATTAATATAAAGGTACAAAGGTTCGCATCAATGAAGCAAACTCGTGGTTTTGATTTAATACTTCAATAAAAAGTTAGCTATAAATTTAAAAATGCTTAAGATATTTATTTAACAAGAACAGTGTAGGTCTAAAACCCATGTTTTTCTAAATTTGGCCATCTAACTAGTTTATCAATTTAATTAATTAATGGTTAAAATTATTTGAAGATCAACTAATTTGCAAAATATATTTTAGTATTTAGTTATTTGTCCACTCTAGCCTTTCTCCTTTTTCATGGAAAAAAGAAAGAAGAGAGTTCTAGCCTAAAACTTGTTATTTATGATAGTTGATATACTCTACTCACAAATAAGAGGTAATAGGTTTGAATCTAAAAAGTAATTCTTATATAAGCAAAAATTTTCTATTAGTAAATATAAGTTTGCAACCCTCTAATAAACTTGATAGAGATACACTACATATTAAACTACCAAAATAAAAAATTGTTTGGCATTGAGTATTAGAGGTTTTGTTTGTAGATTTTGAGTAGTAGAGTTTTCACTTATAGAGTTCTTAATAAAAAGTTATTTATATTTAACTATTATATTCTAAAGCAATATAGAATTTTTATTTATATTTGGTAATTAAACTAAAAAAATAATTTTAACAACAACACTAATTAAAAAGGATTTTTATAGTGCTTTCCATTATCTAACTATTTATTAAAAAAATATTTATTACAAAGTATTATCAATTAATAAATTTTTATTTTAATATTTAATATAAAATAAAATAATAAATAATTATTTTTATATGCCTTACAAAATATAATTTTTATGATATTATCATATTATATTAATATTATTATGACACAATATAATAATATATTATTGAAATACAATGTAATATAAATACAATAATATTATATTATATTATAGATCTTCTATGATGATATTATTATCTTATAGTATATTATATGACATTACAAACTACATAATCACATTGCCATTATAATATTATTTATATATATACTATTTTATTATAATAATTTTATAATAATATTTTCATGAAATATTTATTATAATACAATATAATTATTGTATTATAGGAAAATATAGTATAATAATATTATTAGGTTATATTCTAATGTTATATTGTATTATGGCATATTATATATTATATTTTAGTTATAATATATTATAATATCATTATGATACTGTTATAATGGTTACTATCAAGTTACACATGGTATAACTTTGAATATAGTTACACCTTTTTTAATTCAACAATGGGGTGTTTCATATTAATTATTGAAGCTGATGTAATTTATTATATACAAATGATTTACATATTAAAATTTATATGATATTAAAATTTATATAATTTAAAAACCACTTAATACATAGACCAAAATCTCCAGATCATCAATCGAACCTTCATCACTCAATCAAAAAGAAGTACTTTATTAGAATTACACTAGGTTTAACTTAAATTTGATCTTTGTTATAATATTATTAATTATAATATTAAATGTGACTCATCAAAAGATTAATACAGATTACTTGGATAATGTAGAAAGCATTAAGGGTGCATTGGGATGAAGGATTTTAAGAGGAATTTCATTTAAAGTAAGGATTTTAGAATTTCAAGACCAAAATTTCTTATTTGGCTACTCTCAAAGGAGGGATTTCTAAATTTTATGAAATTTATAAATTTCTCAAATTACAATTTTCATCACTGGAAGTTACAAATTTCTCATGAAAAATCCATAAAAAATTTACTTACATAAATATTTATTTTAGTTGAAATATAAATATCTTATTATTAATATAAAAGGTCATTTATTTATTCAAAAATAAATATTACATAAAATATTTATTAAATATAATATTATTAAAAATAATATATTATTAAATATGTATATATTAAAAATATTATTAATATGCACAATAATATTAATAATATATGTTAATACTAACAATAAATTATTAATATTGAAATAATAAATACTGATGTGTATTGTTGAAATAAATATTTGATATTATTGCATAAATATTCAATGTTTACATAAAAATATTAAAATATTTATATATAATTGTATGAATTTATATAAATATTACAAAATAATATTATAGAAAACTCTACAATCCTTGGACAAAATTTTATTTTCAAAAGCAACTATCCAAATAAAAAATTTATGAAATTTTAGAATTCTAAAATGATGCATTTAAAAATTTAAAGAATTTTTAAAATATCTCATTCAAACTCAACCTAAAAGATAAAAGGGATAATAGTAGATTCAAAATCATTAAAACTTCTTTTCAATATTTTTAAGCAGAGCTTTTACGTAAAAAACTAAAAATTATATGTATTTTTTATTTTTAACTTCTAGACAAATCAAAAAAATATTTTAAAATTTTCAACAAACACCTTGAAATCATATGAAATATGTTAAGTTTATATAAAATTATTTTTTTATCCTCTAAAATAATGCCAAATAAGTTTTTAGGCTGTGTTTGATTCATAAAGGCTATCCCTAGATAAGTGTACATGATAGCATTTATCTAGGGAATAGCTCAAGGGATAATCATCTTTTTTAAATAACAGATTTGCCATCAAGGGATAACTTTAGTTATTCCTGGTTTCCTAGGGAATAAGTTCAGGGGATAACCCATGTTTATCCCATGGTTAAACATGGGTTATCCCCTCTGGTTAAACTTTTTCAGAACTATCCCTCTAGGGTGCAACTTGAGCTCATGAAACTCAGATTTTTCTCAACCCTAACCCTAACCCTATTTATAAAATATCAACCTTAACCCTAACCCTATTTATAAAACATCAACCCTAACTCTATTTTTAAAAATCGGGTTCGGATTGAGTTTCAGATTGAAATTCGGGTTTATGAGAAAAAAAAAAACAAAATGCTTTTTCCAAAGTAAATAAACATCGAATTATGGATCCCAAAATGAAAAAATAAAATCCCTTGCCGAACGCATAAGTTGGACTCGGGGCTTTAACATTGTATTAAAAAAAAGTCTTACTTAAAACAAAGAAGAGGAGGAGGTGCCGTAAACAAAGAAGAGGAGGCGGAAGTGAAACAAAATGTGTGGGTGGTTCGCCTTTATGTTTGTCCTTTTTCTTGCCTACGATCAACGGCCTTGCCCTTCTCGCCCTCAAGTTGGACATCTCGTTGGATCCGATTGGCGCTTTCAATGCCCCTAAAATTTGGTGTCGATAAGCTACCTCAGTTCGGGTAACCCTCGATTCGGGTTATCTCGGGTTCGGATTGTAATCAACCCTAACCCGAGTCAATTGCAAATCGGGCCGGTTAAATTCGGATCTTTTGGATTCGGGTTGGACAAACATGAGTTTAAACACTACTATAAATCGGGTTCGGTGGGCCGGGTTCGGATTGAACCCGGCCCAAGTTGCACTCCTAATCCCCTCTAGCTCTAGCTTTTGAGGATAAGAGAGAATATTCGAGGGATATCCTTCCTTATCCCTCGTATCAAACACAGCCTTAGTGACCATTGTGATGATATGTTTACTCCTTAGCTAATGACCATTTTTATAAGGAGGATACTAATGAAGATTATTGTTTTAATGACCATTTTAATTGCCATCTTCAATAACAATGAGGATACTTACGAAGATTGTTGTTTGTTAAACTAAGCAACCAACGAAGACAAAGGCTGCAAATGAGTAATAAATATAAAAGATTTACTAAATATCAATTCGGGATATAATACATATCAATATAGAAGATTATTATTTGTTAAGCTTAGTGCACTGCTTAAGTAGAGCCAAATAACCACATTTTTTTTTGAAATAACAAATATAGGCATGGCAATTTATGATCCAATCCATGGACTTGAGCCCAACCAACTTTAAGCAAATTCAAATTTGATATAAATGTCTTTGAATCATAAATGGATGAACCTACCTAAACCCATTTATTAAAAAGACCAGATTCACTGCTACAGTGTTTTTAACGCGCCCAATTATTAAAGCAGTGTTTCTGTGTTGAAGTTCGGTCTTTAAGATTCACGCTTGTCCTTCTTTCTTCCCGATCTCCGATGGCTGTCAATTATTTTCGATCATCTCTCGGTGGATGATGGCCGACGGCATCCCCGTTCCTCCGACCGGCGGTGATCGGCGGAAGTCCTCTGCAGCTTCTTCCCGGCGTCAGGGCGGGAGCTCCTTCGTCTGGTCGGCTTCGTCGCCTTCACCGAATGAAATTGGAGCCCTGGAGAAGCTGTTTCCTGATGTAATCCAGCTCCTAGTGGTGGCAATAGATCAGGAAATCTCGGATTGGTCTCAATTTGGGCTGATTGTGCGAAGTCTCTTCCGTGGGTTCCCCTGAAGCCGTTATCCGGGAGCTTCGCAGAGGCGGCATTGAAGGTCAGATTGAGATAATCAGTATGGCCTTTCGTACCTTCTTGCTCAAATTTGAACTCCAGGCTGCTCGTGATGTTGTGCTGTCGCAGCCATGGATGGTCAATGGGCAGCCTCTTGCTACTGAGCCATGGCGTCCGGGCTTCATCCCTACGGATGACGCTCTGCATCATGCTCTGCTCTGGATTAGGCTTCCCAATTTGCCGATTGAGTATTGGACAGAAGACTCTCTCCGAGCAATTCTGTCTGTGGCCGGATGCTATGTGAATATGGATTTGTCTACGAAGGAGAGGAGACAGGGAGGCTTCGCTAGGGCCTGCATTTGTGTTGATCTGAGCCATCCTCTTCGTCCTGGAGCTCGGTTAGAGCGAGCGGCAGTCCCTTCTGGCAACAATTTGTCTATGAGCATGTCGAAGGTATCTGCTCCTTCTGTGGATCCATCCACCTCTCTGGCCCGTGTTCTTCCTCCATGGACTCTGCTACTTCCTCTGCTGCTCCGCGTTTTGGTCCTTGGATGGCCACTCTCCGGACCCGTCGTCATCCCCCTGTGGTAGACTCTAACCTTCGTTCCAGTCAGGAGGTGCCATCGGGTAAGGTTAATCCGTGATTGAGGCAGGGGAGGAGGGCTGGTTAGTTCCTCGTAAGACCTCCCGTAGGAGGGCTGCTCCTACCTCTTCCTCTCATCCTGTCAGATTCTCCTCCTCTGGCCTCCCTAAGTCTCAGTTGGGGCCGTGCCGGGAAGAGGACCTCGTGCCGGTTACTGTAGCTATGCAGGGGTTTCAAATGCTACTGCACTGCCGGCTTCTGGAGAGCTTCAGTCCCATGTGATCATTCATTTACCCCAGAAGGCTCCTAAGGGTCAGAGGAAATCCCTCATTCAGGCTGTAAAGTCCTTGAAGAACCCTGGTCATGAGGAGCTCTTCAATTTTTTGCCATGCCTTCTGGAGGTCTGCCTGAGCTCCCCTCTGAGTCCAAGGAGATGATGCCCTCGGGGAATGTGGTTGAAAACCCTTTGGCCTTCTGGGTTCGGATCGCTGGACCGGATGCCCTAAGTCCCGAGGGGATGCCAATCCGGCTTCACTTAAACGGGCTCGGCTTGCTGCGATTGTTGGCCCTAGGGTTATTACCAAGGATGCTAAAGGCAAGAGTCGTGGGCCTACCCTGGGGAAAGCTCACTCTGTGTTTTGGCTGCTCCCTCTGGATCTGATCCCCCTTGGGATAACATTGATCATGATGTTATAGTCTCCGCTCTAAAGAAGGCTATTCGGGTTGAGGCTGATGTGATCGCCATGGATCTCTCTCGGCAGTCGGATCTGGTCCCTCAGGCTGGTTGTCCTTCGTCTGCTGAGGGTTCGATGGTTCAGTATTCTACTTCTGGAGATTAGACTGATATGGATTTGGCTGGAGCCAAGGGGGGGCTCACGAGACCCCTTGATCTATTTTTTCTATGAAGATTCTGATTTGGAACGTCCGAGGAGCACTGAAACCTTCCTTTCGCTCCTCGTTTGATCGGTTATTGCAGATTCATCAGTTTGATATCTGTGTTTTACTGGAAACCCACCTGTCGGGATCCAGTCTTCAGCGATTCCGAAGGCGGATTTCTCGGTGTTGGTCTTCCTATGCTGTGGAATCCACTGGTTTGTCTGGGGGCATTTTGGCTCTTTGGAGAGAGCCTTCTATCCGAGTGGATGCTTTTCATCAGTGTACTCAACAGGTGGCCTTGGTTATTTCTGAGGGAATTTCTCCGCCATGGCTGCTTCTTGGTATCTATGCTAGCACAGATTATAGGGAGAGGCGCTACTTATGGTCCGAGATTCTCACTCTTTTACGCCAGGGATTTCCCACTCTCATTGCTAGGGATTTTAACTGTATTGTTGATGCTTCGGAGAAGCGTGGGGGGCATCGATTTGTCGATTCTCCGAACTCTAGTGAGTTTCGCTCTTTTATTTCCAATGCTAGGGTTATCGATTTGGGGTTCTCTGGCTCTCAGTTTACTTGGTGTAATAACCGCCGAGGTACTGCTCGGGTGTGGGAGCGCCTTGATCGAGCTTTAGCCTCCCCTGGTTGGATGCAAAATTTTTCTGGTGCTACTATTCTCATTTATCTCGGATCACGTCGGACCATTGCCCTCTTCTTATATCGACGGAGCTTTCCTCTCGGCCTCGGAGGCCTTTCCGGTTCGAGCAGATTTGGACTTCTTACCCTTCGGCCCGGGCTCTTATCCGTCAGGTTTGGCAGATGCCAGTTAGAGGGAGTGCTACCTACCGTCTCTCTCGCTGTCTCGAGTTACTGAAGCGCAGCTCTTTAGGTGGAATAGTAGAGAAGTGGGGGATCTTTTGCAGCGTATTCAATCTGTAGAAGCTGACATTGTTTCTCTTCAGGATAGAGAGGATATGGATGGTGGTCTCTCTGAGCTTGATCTCCAGACTCTCTGGAGGAGCTTGTCGTTGCACCAGTCCTTACTTAGTCAGCAGGAGACTTACTGGCATCAGCGGTCCCGGATTCAGTGGCTTCAGGAGGGTGACCGGAACACCAGGTTCTTCCATCAGGCTACGGTGGCTCGGCGGTCTGCCAATCGGATTCGGTATATCAATGATGAGAATGGCAATATAGTTGAGGATGATGAGTCTATTCGGGAGCAGATTGTCCTTTACTTTCAGTCCCGATGGTCGGAGGTGTCTGCCAGTGGTTTCCCCATCTCCTCTGTTTCCTCGGATGCCCATGTTTCTGATGATGATAATGCTTTGCTGTCGAGGGAGGTCTTGGTGGAGGAGATTCGATCTGCTGTCTGGACTCTGGGTCCTGACAAGGCCCCTGGCCCTGATGGGTTCCCTCCCTTTTTCTTCCGCCATTATTGGGATATTGTCGGACCGGATGTGGTGTTGGCCATCCAGATGGTCTTTTCCTCCAAATTCTTCCTCCTGACTGGCAGTGTACTTTTGTTTCTCTAATTCCTAAGCGGTTGACGGCTTCGCTTCCCCAGCATTATCGGCCTATCAGTCTGTGTACCACCCTATACAAAGTCTGTGCTCGACTATTGGTTACACGGTTGCAGGGAGTGATTCCCCGTCTTATATCTCCGGAACAGGAGGCTTTCATCCGGGGTCGTAGCATCACAGATAATGCTCTCATTGCATAGGAATTTATGCATGACCTTCATCGTGCGTCGGGTAGTAGGGCTCTTATGGCTGTTCAGCTGGATATGGAGAGAGCTTATGATATGATCAGTTGGATTTTTCTTCGACAGACTCTTAGGGAGTTTCAGTTTGCTGATCTTTTTATTGAATGGGTTATGGCATGTGTGCAGGGGCCTTCCTTTTCCATTCTTATTAATGGAAGCCCATCTGGGTTTTTCCCTTCATCTGGGGGACTTCGTCAAGGTTGCCCTCTCTCTCCATTCCTGTTTATTCTGTGTGCTGATGATCTCTCGCTCTCTTGATGATCTCTCTCGCTCTCTTGCTCAGGCTATTAGTGCGTCTTTGATTCAGCCTTATATGCCTGGGCCTCAGGGCCCTCCTCTTTCTCATCTTCTTTTTGCAGACGATTGCGTTTTGCTTAGCCCTGCTACTGCTCATAATGCTGCAATCTGCTCTTCTATTCTTCAAGCTTATTGCCAAGCCTCCGGTCAGTGAGTCAACCTTCAGAAATCTGTTCTATGTTTCAGCCCTTCGACCCCCCCTCATCGTTGTACTGCGATCTCCCAGTTGTTAGGGATTTCCTCCCTCTCGGACCGTCTGTCCTATCTTGGGATCCCTATTTCGGGGCGTCGCCCCCGGCAGTCGAACTTCGGGGCTCTTGATCGTCGGATTTCTGATCGGTTGAATAGGTGGCAGGTTTCCAGCCTCTCTATGATGGGTCGGATTACATTGATTCGGTCCATCCTCACCTTGCTCCCCATTTATCTTTTATCTAACACCCTGATTCCAGCTATCTGTCTTCGCCGGATTGAGAGACGGTTTAGGGATTTTCTCTGGGGCTCGAGATAGGGTGGCCACGGTCTTCATCTTCTCTCATGGGATATTGTTTGTCTGCCTATTCGTGAGGATGGCCTGGGGATTCAGTCTTTGCTTACTCGCTGGGAGGCTATGATTGCTAGGCATGCTTCTAGATTTCTTCTGGATCCTCACTGCTTCTAGAGCTCTTTTATGAGAGGTAGATATGGTGTCTGGTCTCCTAATTCAATCTCCTATGTTCCCCGTGGGAGTTCCGTGATCTGGCGGGCCATCTGTCAGGCTGCCCCTTCTGTTCTGACTGATATTCACTGGATGATTGGGGACGGGAGATATGTTAATGTTACTCAGGATAGTTGGATTGCTTCCACTCCTCTATCCCGCTGGCCGACCTTTCTTAGTTTTGATGTTGACCCCTCTATGCCAGTGTCTTCTTTGATATGCCAGGATGGTCATGCTTGGAATGTTTCCACTATATCCAGACTTTTTGGGACTGAGTTGGCGCAAAGGATTTTCACCATTCCCTTGGCTTCTTCTGCTGACTCGGATACCAGACTTTGGCGGCGATCTTGCCTCTCCCGTGTTCCTACCAGGGATCTGGTTGACTGCTTCCGTACTCGGGTTTCAGGATTGAATGATGTTGCTTGGATTTAGCGCTTGCCCATTCACCCCAGGATTCGGCTCTTTTTATGGAAGCTAAAGTGGGATCGCCTTCCTACTTGTTCTTTATTGGTTGGCTGAGCCCTCTCCATTTCGCCTCTCTGCCCAATCTGTGGGCTTGAAGATGAGTCGATCGATCACGTCATCTTCAGCTGTTCTCGTGCGAGGAGGATCTGGCAGCGGATGCAGTTTACCCCATGGTTGTCTGATGTGGGCTCCATCCGGCTTTCTTTTCTATGCGCCATTCGATTTGCTGTTCAGAGCGGTCCGAGATCTCAGGGTGCTGTTTCAGCCTATCTTGCTTATCATATTTGGCTTACCAGAAACAAGATGATTTTCTCGGAAGAGATTGTCCGACCTCCTGCGATTTTCAAAACGACTGTCCTCCTTGCCAATGAGTATGGCCGTTCTATTTCTTCTGTTCACTCGGTCCAACCCGGCCTCTGGGATTCCCCTGCTGCTTCGGCAGCGCACCGTTCTACGGTCTATGTTTCTTGGGAACCCCCACCCCCGGGTTATGTCAAAGTGAACTTTGATGGTTCTGTCTCGGATCGTAGTGTTGGATCTGGTTTTGTTATCAAAGGATCTCGGGGTGAGTTACTTGCAGCGGGTGGCTATGGATCCCTTGATATATCGGTACCTATGGTAGAGCTTCAGGCTGCTTGGGCTGGTATCAGCTATGCTGTTCGTCATCTAGCCTCTAGCAGATGAATTATTGAGAGAGATTCTCTCACGATTATTCGCTGGATTCTTCGAGACGAGAATCTTCACTCTACCAATCCTCTGCTCCGTGCTATTTGGGCATCTCTCCGGTCTTCTGCGGCGCCTCAGATCCGCCATGTGTATAGGAAAGCCAATGCTTCGGCTGATTGAGTCGCTGGTGTCGCAGCTCGCCACCCTACCCCTTAGGTTTGGCATATAGGTGACCCATGCCCTTTAATTTTGCAGCAAATCATGTATTCCGATCTTTCGGGTTTGACTCATGCCAGACTAGTGTGATCGCCCGCTTGTAAAAAAAAAGAGACCGGATTCAAGATTTAGGACCTATATAACCCATTTAAACCTCATTTAGACTATTTAATTTAACCCACAAAACCTACTTTAAACTCATTTAACTTATTAAAAGCCCACCTAACCTTAATTGCATAATAAAAGATTAGATTATTATTTAGAGTTTTTAATTATTAATAAATAGCTCTGGCTTAGATCGATAAATTTTAACTCAACTCACATCTAAACCAACCTTCAATACAACCCGACCTAACTCCTACCACAAAATAATGCACATAATCTCAATATGAAATGGATATATTTGTTGAGTGCCAGATGCACACAATTATAGAGTGAGGAACAAAGGTGTCCAATAAGCTCGAAATTGTATTATTCTTGCATAGAATATCAAAAAAGTCCAGATCTGGAAAACTGGAAATAAAATGGCCGGTTCTCCACACTTCTCAAAAAATAAACCGTAGATTATGAACCTGCACAGAGTTCTAAATAGGGTCACACAGATGAAAGCACTGCATATTCTGAATGACATTAACAATGTAACAAATGCAACATGAGAAGGATGCCAAGACAACTCAGGGTACTTCAAATCCAAATCAGTTAGAAAGGAACAATATATGTGTTCAAATTTAAATGTGAAAACCAATCTGGCTCATAAGATACACCTCAACAAGCTAAGGTTGCCGGCAAAAATCGAATTTCCTGTAGGATGCCAAATAAAGCAACAGTGGATCACTCTGGCTAATTCTATTGAGCCTCCGGGCTTGCTGACATTAAAGAAAGGCTTTGATCTTCAGCAGAGAAAAAATCGTTTCTGCTTTGTTTGGAGGACGTTCCACTATAAGTCTGAAAAGAAATCTGAAAACGAGGTATTTGAGGTCTGACCCTTGTTAGCATTCTTTCTCTTTGGTCCTGCACGAATGTAACAGAAAACAACTTACTGAAACATTAAACAATACATTAAGGCCTCTTAGCAAGTCATCAGTATACAAGCCTGCCACGCATGGTTTATTGCATTAATGTCAATTAGCTTAAGACCTGAGATCCCTGCTCTGTCTACATTTTTGTCAGCTGAAATTATCCATATCGGATGGTAAAACATGGCTTTCCAGCACAGGCTTCCAAACCATGCCCACAGTTTGCATTTTGGGAAGTAAATTTGCTATTTTCAATGAACAAAGGCAGAGGATGAATGCTTTATATACCTTTAGTGGGCTTAGGCTTTATGTCCACATCCATTTCATCATCATCACTATCAGCTTCAACAAGCTCACCATCTGGGGCTCCTTGATGACTATCCAAAAGCTCTTGCAAGTCCCACAGCTATGTGAAATTAAATATGCTATTGTCAGATAGTTGAAAATGCCAAATGCTATAGGCTCACATCAGAAATATAGTGGAAATTGGAGAATAGATGCAAGGGGGAACGTCAGGTGCACAATAAATGACGTCATGGAATAGACTGGACAAGGTTTATGACGTTCACACTGCATAAATCATTAATCTGTAGTGCTCAAGAACACTGTCCAATAATATAAAACATCAATAAATCCACCAGCAGTCTAGCATATAAAAATGTCTAGATCTTGACATTGTTTACAAGGCTACAATGACTTATAATAGCGTCAATGTGGCACCAGCCTTCTAAGGTGGTCAGGTATTCAATTCCCCATAAGGTCGTTCTGGGGAACTTTCAAAAACCTCTGATGCAGTTAATGTGAGGGTTGTGATGTGACACAATCGATGCATGAATATGAAGCATAGTTGGGTAAATGCAGTGTGGTCAGACAGTTCACTTGGCAGCACTGAAATTGGTATGTGAGCTGGGATATTTCTGTGCTCACCTGCAACAGCTACTTGACTTTAGAGCCAATTGTAGTGTCAAGTTGAGTCCTTATACCTGACGATGCAATTCAGGTGGATTGTTGGATGAGAATCAAGCAAAGTGCAACCAAAGAAAATATTTAAACCAAAACTCCTCAAACAAGCAGACAGACCAACCTGACTGAGAAAATACTCAACTCGAACCAAACATAGCCCAGCAACAAACCCAGCCAAATCATTTCCAAAGTTCTAAACCCAAACAGGTATGAGGTTGGGCCAAGTCAGGTTTGCCTCGTTCAAGAAATGTTTGAGATAAAATGGGTTGGAGCTTAATTGCTGAAATAGGATGCAGGTTTGATTTGCTCAAGTCTTATGAAGAACAGGGGTCAGGCTCCACTTGGGTTGGGTACGTACTAAATCACAGAAATTCAGGTGCCCAAGCTCTTAATCCAAACCTGAGACAAACTTCAAGCAGGGTTGACATATCTCAACCCAGACTCATATCAGCTCAACATGACTCCAAAATATGGGTTGGTTCGGGCTAATGCAGTCTGAGTTGCACCCCTACTGACATCAGGCTAATAAAGTTTAATTACCCAGAATAAAATAAAACATGCACATGATTAAAAAGAAAAACTACTGCTTATCATACCAATTGTTATAGTATAAAAAATGGAGATTTTCAGATTCAAGGATTCTAGTCAGACAAATAAATGATATTTGATAGTGGATAAAAGGGAAGAATTGGTGAATGTCAGGCCTAGTTAGCAGTGGTGACTAAAGTTATTTCACTACCTACTAAACTTAAAGGTAAAAATTAAAAACTGCACCTGAACTTTTGACAGTTCTGACTGATCTGCCATGTTTCAAGCACCAAACATTTATCAACATAAATGATTTCACTAAATAATTTTCACTAGTACAAAAGTTATCTACACGATATGTGACCAAAAAATTTCAAATAATAAAAACGAGTGCCATTATAATGTTCTGGGGCTCACCTTCAACATCTGATCATGTGAAATGCTGCCAAGAAATTTTCTATCATTTGAGAAAGCTGACAGAAAACGTAATAACAAAATTAGCTTGCTCACAGCTAAAAATCAATTGCAAACAAGGCTATCCACGTTGATAAGCAGAAAATAAGAATGATTGACAGTACCAAGGCGTTCAATTGGGTATTCCGAGTGCTCAGCAAGTGGCTGAATTATTCTATTTGGTAAAATGCCTACCAACCTATGACAACAACCAAGGTATCAGATCGAGGAAAACAAGGTGTTTGTATTAATATAAACAGTAACATCATTTAAACTAGAAGTTTGGTTCCCAAAATAATATCCAAACCTGATCACTCCATCTTCTGATCCAGAAATAAGGGTATCTTCATCAAACTAACAAAAAGATAAATTTTAGGAAAAAAAAGATTGGAGAAACTTTCAAATGAAATCAAACAAAAAAAGGGGTGAAGAAAGAAAATATGCAAATCTCACTCACCTTCAATAATGTATCAACCGACATAGGGTGCCCCAGAAAACGGTCACTGATTACACATAGAAGAAAACTATTAACTTGGGTGTGCATAACTTAATTGCTACATTATATATAAGTGGCACACCCAATGCATCTATAACTGTACACTAACATGTAGCTCAACATCATCAAAATTTGCATTAGCACTACATTGGGCTAGTCTCACCTGTGCTTCCCATTGGGTTTGGTACCACCACCAGCACAGTTATTTTATGTTATGTTGCCAATAACAAACTGAATCCTGGTGTTTTATGCAGGCCACTATTGTCATATCAGTGGTAGTGATATGGTGCAAGTACAGCCATGGTAGTTTCTTCAAGGGAGTCCTCATGTATTACATTACAACCATCCAAGACATCGGCTCTGGTGCTAATATGAGTGCCATTCTTAATGGTGGTGGTCCGCATCAACATCGATAAGTTTACTGGTTCTAGTGCTTCTATAAGTATAATTGTACCATTAATGAACTTTAATATTTTATATAGCGGCATGAATTGATTTGTGTTAAAATCAGCATCTAGACCTATATTTCCAGTCATCCAACTAAAACTGTCATCGTGCTAGACAAAGATATAGTTTGATATTAACAACAACGATACCGATACTAATATTTGATGGTGTCAATTAAGCAGAATACAGAAGCAGTTATGCCATTATAAATACAAATACTATTATCTTTTAGAAACCATATAATCATGAATAAATAAGATCTTTGTCCGCACCAAGATGAAAAGGTAATAGGAAAAAACAAGAAAAAGAACAAAAGACAGCTTATATGTTACAACTGGTCATGCTTACAAAACTGAATAATACCGCATTAACACTGAAATGCTGTTATTAATGAAGTTTTGCAGTAACAAGTAATATACCTGCAATCCTTGAAATGGCCCCAAGAATATAGCAACAGAGCTCCAGTCTGCGTTCCACAAATAACTTTCCGACCATTCTGATGTAAGAAAACCAATCAGTGTTGGACACTCATTACAAAGTCCAGATCACACTTGCAAAGGTAACAAGAAAACAAGGCATAAAAAATATGAAATAATTTATGTTGAATCAACAGATATAATTTCTAGTTCAACAACAGACATAATTTCTATAACAAAAATGTTGCAAATGGAAAGGAACTCATTCTGGAGAAAAAATTGTTTTCTGTCATCTCTGATCAAATTTAACAGAAAGAAAAACGATAGTGAATTAAAGTAGAAATAGACAATGATAATATATTTATCAAACTTTTCTACCTAGCTGGCCTCCAATTAGTGTCAAGGTAAGCAGATGCAAGCAAGTTCGGATTGATCACAGGAAGCAGCAGATATTAAATACATTAATAATAAAGCAAGCACTTGCAATATAAAAAAAAATTCTGATGCCATAACCATTATTTAATAATTGAATAATGCGCAAAGGAAATGTGATCTAATAAAGCAGTGATAGAAGTTACCTTCATTATGACTAAAGACAGCAACTCATCTTCTGAAAATTCAGATTGTGATTGCACCTAATGCCAACATAACAACCAAATCAAATTTGGGAGCACATTTACAAGGCTGTATGCATTAAGCAAATTTGTTGCAGCAAGAAAAAAAGGCAAAAGATAGCTTACCTTATTTTTCCTAAGACGGCAAACAGATAGAGTTCCATCCCCACTGTAAACGATAAAATCAAAGTGCAGCTTAGAGTTACGTCTCCAAAAGCAGCAACAAAGAGTAAAAAAGTAATATGACAGTCGAAAGCTTCCAAATGCAAGAAATATTAGAGCGAAATAAAATATTATTATCTGGAACTGTATTGTGTGGAATGGAATGATACTTTGATGTTGAAGGTAGCACATCAGAACCATTTGTGAAGAGGAAATATAGAAAGCAGTGAGGAAAGTGGCTGCAAAAGGGGGTGACAATCTTGCGAACATAGACAAATGAAAACAATGTTCCATCACAGTCAACTGTCTATCAACCAGTAATATCAAGAATGCTATGGGCTATGATCTTTCCAGCAACAACTCTCACACAACTCAACTCACCTCAACTAAGCCTTTTTCCAACTACATGGGTCAGCTACATGAATTGCTTCCTCCACTTTGCTCTATTCAAGACTAAGTCGGCACTCAAATTACAAATAGTTATATCTTTTTAATTATTTCCGTCCATATCAGTTTAGGTCTACATGTACTTCTATCATTACCATGGTTGTTAAAAGATCACTCTTTAACTGGAGCATTTAAAGGTCTTCGTTGTATATGTCCAAACCGTCTTAATCGATTTTCTCTCATTTTAGCTTTAATTGGAGCTACTCCTATCATTTTTCGTATATGTTTATTCTAATTCTATCTTTTAATGTTTTACCACATATCCATCTTAATATGCGCATTTCAGTTACACTTAATTTATTCACATGTTCTTTCACTATTGCCCAACACTCTATTCCATATAGCATAGCTGGCCTAATAGCGGTTTTATAGAATTTTTCTTTCAATTTTAATGAGATGCGCTGATCATACAATACTTCCGAAGCATTCCTCCACTTAATCCATCCTGCTTTAACTCTATGATTCATATCTTTACCTATTTCACCTTCTTACTAGATAATTGATCCCAAATACCTAAATTTTTCACTTCTTTGTATCTCTTGGCTTGCAATCTTCATTATCTCTTCATTTGTATTTCTACTTTTACTAAAATTTTATTTCATGTATTTAGTTTTAGTTTACTAATCTTGAAACCCTGAGATTCTAAAGCCTCTCTCCAAATCTTTAACTTAGCATTTAATCCAGATTTAGTTTCATCAATCAACACTATATCATCAAATAACATACACCATGAGATATCATCTTAAATATGTTTGGTTAATTCATTCATAACTAATAAAAAAATACAGACTTAAGGCAAATCCTTGATGTAAACCTACAATAATTGAAAACTCACTAGTTTCTCTATTGTTATTTTGACAATAGTTATTGCTCTATCATACATACTTTTATCAATTCTATGTACCTTTTTTAACTCATTTTTTTTTCTAAAACCCACCATATTATTTCTCTAGTTACTCTATCATATGCTTTTTCTAAATCAATAAAGACCATATGAAGATCTTTTTTCTTTTCTCTATACCTCTCTATCAATCTTCAACAACTCTCACACCAGTTTTGATATTATAGAAGTGACATTCAGACAAGATTGTATCCACTAATCAATATATAAAGTCACAGGGGAAAGGATTCTTTTTTCCAACTATATGACATTTATAAGAAGTCATAACAAATAATGTTCATGTTGAACCAAAAGCTTCCTCGAAAGCCCAAAATATGAGGCAGTCTTTCTTAGAGATGCAACTCAGGCAAATTTATCATTTCTGGTTGCATAAAGCAAACTGAAAAGTAGGAAACAACTTCCAATGGCCCACAATATTTTATGGTCTCATTTTATATGTCTCTATTATGACCAACAAGTATTGCTCCTCAGTAAATCTAGAGGCTAGAGGATCTGCATTTAGACCACCATCACATACAGTAACAGGGGAAGAAATTGAACAGTATCAGCCTTGGAACTCCTTTCCAATGAGCTAGGCTCTTTATCAATTACACCAATGTGATATGGAACAGAATCTGGCTTTCTTGAAATAACACTTGACTACTCAATTTTGTGCAGGAGATGTGAATATAGAAAGGCATATCATCACCATTCTGATTGAAAATAATCTATGACCAAGGTTGTGCAAACATGAGAATAAATAAAGATCAAAATTCTGCATGACTTTGCAATTCAAAAAACATAATATTATCCACCAAACTGAACATGCATTTGGACAGATAAGGTTAAGAATGCATTTTTTTTCTAATCAGAAAACATTTCAGTAAAAAACAAGACAAGAAAGATTATGACTAAAAGGTTGGCACTATAACAGCTATGATAGATAATAAATGGTTTTAGATATTATTATCTAGATTTATGAATAACTGCAAACTTCCTTGCCAAAAGCTTCCTTTGCCAACACTCATATCATATAGCTCTCTCTCTCTCTCTCTCTCTGTGTGTGTGTGGTGTGTGTGTGTGTGTGTGTGTGTGTGTGAGAGAGAGAGAGAGAGAGAGAGAGAGAGAGAGAAGCCTGCTATAAAACTTCTCAATTATTTATGGATTACACACTCCTGAATTTCAAAACACACCCTTGATAAACAAGACAAAATTCTACCATTGTTCTTTTGATGTTGTAATTCTACTACACACATCTTGTCTAATAAAACAAAAATAACTACCGTATGTCAAATTCATATAATTGTGTGATGCCTAAATATTGTTGTGGCTTGTTACCTTTACCATACTCGCAAATAGAACCCAAATCTAATGAAACAGACACAGATGTTCAGCCATTAGACCACCATATATTATTACTGAATAGATGGAGAAACTTAGTACTTGAAAGCTGAAATGCTCAAAAAAAAGTCAATAACGAATGTTGAAAATGCAAGGCCCACCTTGTTGCCAGAAGTTGCATGGTACCCGGCACGAAAGATATATCTGAGATATAATCTTCATGGGCATGGAAGGAATTGCAACAAGAACGTTGTCTGGTGTCCCAAACCTGCAAACCAGCAAGTCAGCATCCAATCAAATCCATGGCGTGTGGTGTCTAGGAATCAAATCTTACATCAACCTTAATGTAATACATGTAAAACATAAATATACCGATCAAGCAGGATGTCCATATATAACAACAGAAGTCAAGAAAAAGCACCATAAAGTGACAATAATGTAAGGAAAAAGCCATTCCCAGGAAATAAGAACCAAAATGGGGGGAAAAGTCCATACAGTAACAGCATATTACATAAAATAATAAGATCAGATTAGTTTGCACAATTGAAAATATTACTTGCAGTAAAGATTTGCCGAGGTTTCTAGCACTAGAGACCATTTGTAACAAAAGGCATATTGCAATACATTGAGGTGTGCATCGCAAAACTTAAAAATTCGAAGAGGTGAAGTAACGTTAACAACATCATCATCATAAACTCAACTGGCAGTCATTCACCTTTATGCATCCTTCATCATCTCCAGATGCAATGGTCGTCTCTGTCAAATTGACCAGGCGGTTCACTGCATCCCTACATCAAGACAGGACAAATTGTATCATTTCCTTCATGCTTCACCAGCAAGGAGCTAAGAAGATGCCGCCAAAAAAAAGTACACCATCCAATAAACTCGGCTAACCCGTGAGCTTCTTCTAGACGGGCAATGGCAGTTCCAGTCTCCACATCCGTAGCAAGAATCGAGCAATCCCGGAAGCCGACAGAATTACTGAGAAGACGCAACAGAAAAAGAACATAATTAAGATGTGCAAGTAGAGGGGACTGATCATCGGTTCAGTAATAAATTCTTACCGCGCCCCGAATCGACAAAACGAACTGCTCTACAGGATTCATCATGGGCATTAATTTCCAATAACCTAGACCAATTACAAATTCCAAAACCCAATCGTATCACAAAAAAAAAAACTAATCTTTAACCATCAAACAAAATAAATTTAGAAGACAATAACCATAGAAATTAGAAAACAAAATTCCGAAAAATAAGAAACTCTTCAAACAACCTTAAAGATATTAATACTGAAAAAGTACTGATCGATTTGGGGTACCTTTGGGGCTGCGAATCGGCGGCATAACGGTACCTGTTTGCATAGATTTCTAATTGAAATTAGATGATTCTTTTACCGACGGAAATAAAAAAATTTATTGGATTAAAACTTACAGGTGAAAATCGCCGTTGATGAGACCGGCGACGACAAGAGGAGAGGAAGGGTGGAAATCGAGATCGAACGGAAGTTTTCCAAGATTAATCTCCATTGTCAGAGTAATACTACTGAGAAAAGAGCTCGAAATCGAGCGCCGAAGCCCTGCGAGCTCGAAAGAGAGGTTCTGGCCTTCTAGGGTTTGGGACTTCCCACGGTGAGGCGGACCGTGGATGCGCGAAAAAAATCGGATTCAATCCGCTCGTCCCATGCGATCCGATAATGTCAGATAGTGAAGCGATAACCGGATCTGTTTACAAATATCCGATCCAGCTGCCCCGGATCCGATTATTATTGATAGGGCTGGTGATTTCAGGGGAACGGATCTGACAAATTTGAGCTGACCGTTCCCCATGAAATGGACGGTGGATGCAGCATACCAACATCTGATCTGCCGGTTCCTGCGGGACATCCTAACATCCTTGGGTTTAAGTAGCAGCCGACGCCTACGTCCATTCCTTCCCGAAGGCCAAAATCCCAACCCTAGCGCCGCCGAGGTCCGGAGAGGAGGAGAAGATGAGTCGCGGTGCGAGCGGGGCGGCGGCCAAAGGAGGGAAGAAGAAGGGGTCGACGTTTACGATCGACTGCGCGAAACCGGTGGAGGACAAGATCATGGACATTGCCTCCCTCGAGAAGTTCCTCCAGGAGCGCATCAAGGTCGGCGGCGGCAAGGCCGGCGCCTTCGGTGACCAGGTCACCATCACCCGCGACAAGTCGAAGATCACCGTCACTTCCGAGGGCCCCTTCTCCAAGCGGTAATCTCTCCTCTTCTTCCTCTTGATCTCTAGATCTGTTCAAGTAGTGTAGAAGGTGTCGGCGTAAGGCGTTCTAGATTCAAGGCCTAGTTTTTCCCGGGCTTCTTGGATTTCTTATTTATTTGCACTAAAGTTTCAGCTGGTATATGTGTTTTTGATCTGGGTTGTTTTGTTGGCGATTTGCAAGTGCTTAAGAGAGGCCAAATTACCTATTTTATTACCGTTGTTGTAATTATTTCTTCAATATTTGCTACAGTTTTGATTTGACTGTCTGTTGTTTGAGGTTTTGTGGTGATTAGTTTCTTGTTTTGCTTGTATTTTATCGCTATGGAAGCTGTGAATGCCAGCATGGTGTGCTGAAATGTGTAATTTTGATCTCAGTTTACCATGGAAGATTATGAGGTGTAAATTTTGATGGCGTATACTACGATATAATTTTTATTTTAGTAGATACTATGATATACACCTGTGTTTTTTGAAGACTTAAAGTTTTTGGTTGGTGCTTAATTTCCTAATATGATGGCAAGTCGATATGGTTGGATTGGATGACTAATATGGGAGAAGCATAGTTCATGACTCCAAGGAGATTCTTTTGGATCGAGGTTGTCTTGTTTTATTGAATTAGACAAAACCTTACATGAATGGCATCATCAAGTGGAAATGGCTCGAATCATTTCTAGCTGGTTTGGAATTGTGAGATATATTTGATATTTGTAAGCCTGATGATGTGACAACTTGATCCACAAGTGGGTTGCATGAATATTTTATGTGTATTGATGCAGCCAAGTCACCTGTGACGAGCGCCGGGCGTACTGAAATCTATCGTGGGCCTCCGAAATGGGGTGGAAAGGTTGTCTTCCTCCTCTAGAAACCTGCAAGAAGTCCCCGGGCCGGTATTTCCGGTGAGGACCCTCGACGCTCAAGTTAGTGAGCTTGTCTAACAGGAGTGTAGTGTATTTTTTCTCTAAGAGAGAGTGAGAGAGAGAATGAGCCAGAGAGAGAGAGAGAGAGAGAGAGTCCTCCCGTTTAGCTGAGCTGGGGCCCTTTTATACTTGTCTTGGAGGTTCCTTTCTTTTCGTTCCGTTTCGAATTGTCGAATCTTCTTTGTTAGGATAAGCTTCCTCGAACGGCAAGTGGTTAAGCCGTTGCTGGATGGGGGGGGCCGCTTAAGGCGGTAACTGCTGGGCCTGCCCATGATTCTGGTGAGCGAGATATATGGTAACGGGTGTCTCAAATCTTGGGACCTATTATCTGAAGTGGGTCATAGCGTATGTGGGAAAATAAGGCACCAAGCTAAAGCTGGAGCCGAAGCCAGGGTTCGAGAGGTTATAATGCCCCTCGCCCCTAAGATGGGTGGGCGTCGATCATCAGCGAAAGGGGTGTTAATATCCACTAGGCGGCTGACTTTCGCGCCATTATTTTGTCCGTTCAGGCTGTTGGGATTGGGGAAGATTTCTCTCGGTAAGGAGTTGTAAAAAGGCGAGCGTCATCATTGCGGTAAGACCACCGCCATCTCTCTATTGGTGGCTTTTCGTGTTTTTTGCGCCGATAGGTCGTCGAAGCGGCTTCTAGTTTGAAGACAGACACATGGCCAGACCGGACGGTCGCGGGATGATTTAAAATGGGGCTATAAAAGGAAAAATCGTTCTTATCCTTCCGTTCCCACCTTCTCTTTCGTTACAGCCACCTCTCTTGAGTCTGCAAGCATCCGTTTGCCTCCCGTGCCTGTTCCTCTCCTCGTGCTCCTTCAATCTTAGTTCCAGGTTAGTTCCCATGGCTTTCTCGCCCTCCTGTTCTATTTCTGATTTCGGAGGTCGTTCCCCCATTCCTTCTCAACCTTCTACTTCCTTACCAAGTCACTGGACCACCCCATCTTCTGACCATTCCTTGCCGGAGCAATGGTCGGTCGGACGCCTCGCAGCCGGGAGTCGTCCGGCCATCGGACGGACCTCCTCCCGGCGCCGTCCAACAGCTGTTGGTCCTTCCATCGTTGTCAAAGAGTCCCTCGAGTGGACTGCTTCCACTATGTTTGCTCAAGACATAGTAAACCTAAGAACCAAGACTGTCCCACCCTGCTCCTGATGACAAGGTAACCTCTTCCCGTCCCAGAAGAGTTGCCTAATTATCGTTGGCTTTGGTTCTCTCTCACCTGCAAGGAATAGAGGTCAGTATCTCCTTATTCCGCAGTTTTTATACCCTTCGCAAGCAGTCAGGTTGGTGATCCTTTACTCCTAGACCCACTAGGATCCTCAAATTGTATCTTCCCTCTTCTGTTAAAGGGTGGAAGGATAAGTTCTTTTTTGCCGATGTCGAGGGAGTGAGTGGAAGCTAGGGGACACCAAACACTGACGCCAATAGGGATTCCTTCATCCTCCCAAGGGATCGAATGGCATTTGGGCAGCTTCTGACTGCCGATGTCCCTCGATGTAATAAGCTTCTGCTCGACGATTTAGTACTTGATTACTCACCTTTTTCCTTCTTTCCTTTTTTTTTTAACTCATCTCCTGTTTTTTTTTTAATAGGGATGACGCCATCACTTCGCGAGCTTAGGCAAGCTCTTACTAAAAAGAGGAAGGCAACGGGGAATGGGCCCCCCGAGAGGAGGGCCGTCGCTAAGATTTCAAGGACGGCCGACGCTGGAAGGGCCAAGGTTGTGGAGCCCCCACGCGCCAAGATTCCAAAGAGGACCGATGTTGGGAGGGCCAAAGTTGTGGAGCCCCTGCATGGGCACAAAGCAGTAAGAGCCCAAGCCGACGAGCCCGTAAGGAAAGACACGGTAAGGGCGAGGCCAGTGAGGAAGTAGGGCGGAGCCAGGCAAGAGGAAACGATTTCCCTTCAGTATCGGCTTCCTCTCCTGTCATCCTGCTCGATCCCTCTTTGAAGCGGGTCACAAAAGCACCGTCACCCCCGCCCAAAGCCGCCAAAGTGGAGCTGGTTCACTCAACCACAAAGCCGGCTCCAGCAGCTGCTATGCCCCCCAAAGGGGCAACAACCGAGGCGCCTCCAACGGCAAAGGTGCAGGAGGTAGCAGAGTCGGAGGCGGAGTCCTCCCAAGTAGCCCCCACGTCTGCGGAAAGGAAAGGCGTCGACCCTTCCTTTCAATCGATTTTGGCGAACCACAGCCGCTAGGCCGAGCGGGCGTTGAACGAGTCGTTCGTGGTCGAGGTGCAGGAGTTTCTCCGACATCAGGGGAGGGCTACCTTCTTTCGGAGGCGTTTGTGGCACACATCTGGGTGAGTTTTGTCCTATTATCAACTTTTCATCATCGTCCTCTCTTTTTTTTTTTTTTTTAAAAAACTACATTCATCCAGGCACTGAGCTCCATGATCGCTATGAGGGACCTTTGGGCCCTAGGCGATGCCGCTCTCGACCAATCGCGGGAGGAGATGCTGGCGCTCCAAGCCAGGGCAGAGAAGGCGGAAATGGCCTTGGAGGATACCCGAGCCACATTAAAAGGCCAAGCCGAAGCCATCGGCAAAGGGCCGAGAAGGCAGAATATACGCTGGAAGTTGCCCAGCGTTAGGCGGCCAACGAGCTGGATAACGTTCAGGTGGTCGAAGAAAAACAGAGGATGGCAGAGGAAAAATTGGTGGTGGCGGAATCAGAAATATGTATTTTGAAGGACCGATTATACTTCGCCACCATTGAAATGGATGTGGCCAAAGAGGTCGCTCATCAGTCCGATGCCAAGATTGCCGACTTGAAGGCGGCGGTGATCGAAACTGAGAGGAAGGCCGCCGAGGCCGATAAAAAGGCCATGGAGGCTGAGGAGAAGGTCGCGGAGGCCGAGCGAAAAAACCTTCGAGGCGGAGAAGAGAGCCACGGAGCCATAGAGAACTTCAGGAAGTCTAGAGCCTTTAGTAAGGAATTAGCCGAATCGACGACATTCGCTTACGAAGCTGGCTTCCAGGACTGCAAGGAAAAGATTCAGAAACTCTACGACCTCGAGGGGATTGAAGGGTTGGAGCCAGATGAAGTCCTGAGGAGGATGACCCAGCCCCAAGTGAACCTTAGTTTTTCATTTTTATTGCATTGCCTTAAGTCGGACTTAGATCGGCAATTTTGTAAACTTTTAGCTATTAATGAATCCTTCGATCCGTAACACTTGTCTTTGATCATAATGGTTTTGCTGGTGTATGAGTTGTCGCGAACCAACCATCAATGGCTGAAAAGCTACAGCATAAGACGATTTCTTTTTCAGTTAGAGAACGGATACGGGATCAGTCTTGGTTGCGGAAACGAAAGTTGAACCATAGTATAAGACTCGCTCGTGCCGACGCGAAGTTGTGGAATGCCTAACGCCTTATTAGATCTGCCATGTAGAATTGGACAGTGCCGATACGGAGTCGTGTCCTTAAATGCCGATGCAAAGCGAGGCATTGGGTGCCGACGCGGGGCCGAGCTCTGGTGCCGACGCGGAGCCGGCTTTGGTGCCGATGCAGCTGGGCTTTGGTGAGAAGTATGATCACTCGAAAAGCAATAAAAATATTTTGATCAGTTAGGTTCAGGTTAATGAAGTTAGCACATTACTGATAATACCGACGTAGATTGTCGGCGTTCCAAGTGCGAGGGAGCGGTTTCCGTCTAGCTCTTCAACTTTGTATGCCCCGTGATGAAGCACTTCTTTGACACGGTATGGTCCTTCCCATTTCGATGCCAGCTTGCCTCCCTTTGTCGGCTTTGATACTTCAGCTCGTTGCAGGACGAGATCTCCTGGGCGGAATATCTTGGACCGTACTCGAGTTGTAGTATCTGGCCGCTCGCTGACGGAAAGCCGCCATGCGAAGTTGCGCCTGGTCTCGCAATTCTTCCACTAGATCTAGATCGGCCCGCAGCTGACTTGGGTTACTCTCTTCGTGGTATAAATCTGTCCGGGGACTGGGGACACCTATCTCCACGGAATGATGGCCTCGGTCCCAAAGACCAGGCTGAAAGGAGTTTCCCGGTGGGGGCTCGTGGCGTCGTGTGGTAGGCCCACATACACTGGGGAGCTCCTCCACCCAACGTCCTTTGCAGCCATCTAGCCGGGCCCTGAGCCCTTGGAGGATAATGCGATTGGTCACCTCGGCTGCGCCATTGGTCTGGGGGTGCCCACAGAGGTGAATCGTTGATGAATGCCCAGGCCGGTGCAGAATTTCGGAAGGCCGTGTTGTCAAACTGTCGGCCGTTATCAGTAACGAGGGTGTGTGGCAGTCCGAACCGACACACACAAACTTCCAGAAGAAAGATCTTACTTTGCCCTCAGTGATCTTGGCGAGGGCCTCAGCCTCGATCCACTTGGTGAAATGGTCAACTGCTACTAATAAGAATTTGCGTTGTCGAGGCTGGAGGGAATGGTCCCAGGATGTCCATACCCCACTGGGCGAAGGGCCAGGGTGCGGCCAGGGGGGTCAGCTGGGACGCCGGTTGATGTTGAATATTTGCATGGCGTTGGCAGCTGTCACACCTCTTAACAAGTTCGAACGCATCCTCCTTCATTGTCAGCCAGTAATATCCCTGCCGCAGGGCTTTGTATGCAGAGCTCTGCCCCCCAGCTGGCTTCCACATATACCTTCATGTATCTCTCGCAGGATATAATCTGCTTCTGTGGGCCAACACATCTGAGAACCGGGTATGAGAACGACCTTCGATAGAGTTTTCCCTCATTATGAAAAAACTTCGGGGTCCGTCTTTTGAGTTTCCTGGCCTCGGCAGGGTCTTCAGGAGGGTACCGTTGTAAGCTACCGGACATAAGCATCCATCCAACTGGTAGAGTTTCTCTCGTTACGTCAATACTTGGGCTTCCAGGTGCTCTACATAAGCTCTTCCCAACATCCCGTCAGTTGAGGTGGCAAGATGGGACAAGGCGTCGGCTCTAGCATTTTTCCCTCGAGGAATATAGCTAACATTGAAATAAGCAAGAGAGAAGCTTGCGACTGTACCATATTAAGTAGCGGGACATGATGGGATCCCTTGCTTCATACCCCCTGCGATTTGGCCAGTGACCAGCTGGGAGTCAGTGAACACCCTAAGGCATTTCACCCCGAGCTCTCGGGCTAGTCTTATCCAGACAGCAGAGCTTCGTACTCCGCCTGATTGTTAGTGGCTGGAAAGAGAAGCGGAGTGCACACTCGGTTACAACCCCGTCCGAGTTGGCCAGGATGAGGCCTGCTCGCTCCCTTGAGAATTTGATGCCCGTTTACATGAAGGATCCATTCATCATCTCTGGTTCGAGAAGCGAGGGGTTTGCAGAGGCTCTTCGGGTTGATCCTCGCCCAGGTACATCGACCAAAAAATTTGCCAGGACTTGGGATTTCATGGCCGACCGAGGGCGAAAAGATAGATCAAACTCCCCAATCAGCCCGAAGTATCCGGGCGAGCGAGAATTGTCTTTAAAGGTTGGTCTGTGATCACCGCGATCGGGTGGGCTTGGAAGTATGGTCGGAGGCGCTGGGCAGATACGATTAACGCGAAGATAATCTTCTTAATCTTTGAATACCTGGTCTTGCATCGTGGAGCACCTTACTTGTATAATACATCGGCTTTTGCATGCCATTGGTATCCCTGTGGACCAGCATGGAACTAATGGCCTCGGGAGAAGCCGCGAGGTACAGAAGGAGCTCTTCTCCATCCGTTGGCTTGGACAGTGGCGGGGTAGATAGGAATTCCTTTAGCCCCTCGAACGCCTTCTGACATTCTTTCGTCCATTCGAATCCGTTGGCCTGCGGAGCGCCTTGAAGAAAGGCAGGCACCTCTCAGCGGACTTGGACAGAAACGGCTCAAGGCCGCCACCCTTTCCGTCAGGCGCTGTACTTCCTTTTTGTTGGTGGGAGACCTCATGTCCAGGATGGCTTGAACTTTGTCTGGGTTTGCCTCGATTCCTCGCGGGTCACCATGAAACCCAAGAACTTTCGGCTGTCACCCCAAATGCACACTTGCGTGGGTTCAGCCTCATCTGGTATCGGCGAAGGTTGTCAAAAGTTTCGTTAGGTCGGCGATATGGTCGGTGGCGTGGACACTTTTTGTCAGCATGTCATCCACGTACACCTCCATGTTGCGTCCTATCTGGTCTTCGAAGACCTTATTCATTAACCTTTGGTAGGTGGCTCCCGCGTTTTTTAGCCCAAATGGCATTACCTTGTAGCAGTACAACCCCTTCTCAGTTATGAAGGAGGTAGCTTCCTCATCCACCGGGTTCATCCTGATCTGGTTGTATCCAGAGAAGGCATCCATGAAGCTAAGGACCTCATGGCCGGATGTAGCGTCCACCAGTTGATCGATCCGAGGCAAAGGAAAGCTGTCCTTGGGGCATGCTTTGTTGAGATCGGTGAAGTC
>UESW01004812.1:603057-715944 GCA_900491605.1 Calamus simplicifolius
CCCCTTCTCAGTTATGAAGGAGGTAGCTTCCTCATCCACTGAGTTTATCATGATTTGGTTGTATCTATAGAAGGCATCCATAAAGCTAAGAATCTCATGGCCGGATGTAGCGTCCACCAGTTGATCGATCCGAGGCAAAGGAAAGCTTTCCTTGGGGCATGCTTTGTTGAGATCGGTGAAGTCCACACACATTCTTCAGCTTCCATTAGTCTTACGGATTATCACCACGTTGGCCAACCATTCGGGGTAATGAACTTCCCGAATATGGCCTGTAGTCGTCAGCTTGCGAACTTCCTCGTCGATAGCTTTCTGTCTGTCCGGAGCGAAGCTCTTTTTCTTCTGTCGGACCAGCCGACACTCTGGCCTAAGGTTGAGCCGATGAGTGATCACCTCCTCAGGACGCCTGGCATGTCTGAGGATGACCATGCAAAGACGTCAGCGTTGGTACGCAGGAAAGTGAGAAGTCGATCGCGTGCCTTTTCCGGAAGTAGCGCCCCAACCTGGACGGTCCTTGCCGGGTCATCCCCCAAGGGGAGGGTCAGGAGGTGCTCGGCTGGTTCTCTCCTTCCCTGCTCTCGGGGGTCAAGCGGCTTAGAGGTTATTGCCGACGCCGCCTCCAGTGGACTGGGAGATAAGTGATAGCAAAGCGGTGGCGGGCTTTGCTCTCCTTCATTTCGACTCCTTCGTCGGTGGGGAATCTTACCAACAATCTCTTAATGGAGATGACGGCATCTAGCAAATTCAAGCCCGGCCTCTCCAGATAGCATTATAAGCCAGCGGGACCCGAACCACCAGGAAATTTATGACCACCGTGCTTTGACGCGGAGGGGTCCCAGCTGTGACAGGGAGGGCAATCTCCCCTTCAACGCTCACAGAGTCCCCAGTAAAGCCCATTAAAGGCGTGGCGACGGGTCGAAGGGAAGACCTTGACAGGTTCATTCGAACAAAAGCTTCATAGCTCAAAACATCCATCGAACTTTCACTATCAACTAAAATTCTTTTTACAGGATGTTTGGCTATGATCATGGACACAACGACGCTGTCATCATGCTTATTGACTACCACATCTAAATTCTTTGCGAAGAAAGGAATTACAGAGTCTATCCCCTCTCGCTGTCTTTTCGAACCACCACTGCCCTCTAGGAAAGCATTGTCCACGCCGGTTTGAAGTGTAGGAGGCGTCGATGAACTTGGAGTAGGAAGATTTCCCCTTCGAACGAACTTGCCCAAGTGACCTTGCTGGACAAGCTCTTCAATGGCCTTCTTCAGATAGCGGCAGTCCTCGGTATCATGATCATAATCTCAGTGGTACCGGCAATAAAGTTCCTTGTTGCGGGGGGGTCCCAGACTTCATGGGAGGCGGACGCTTGAAGTATGGTTCCTCCTCGATTTCTAGTAGGATGTGAGATATCGAAGCCATGAAGGGAGTGAATTGCTCCTTGGGGACAAGTGTCTATGGCCGGCGATCTGGGTGGTGAGGAGGCTCAGGCTTCCGGGATCGTGCTCCGGCATGCTCAGTAAACGCTAGTTTCTTGCTTGGATTCTTATCAGCTTCCCTCCTGGAAGAATCTGCCTCGTTAGCGCGAATGTATTTCTGCGCTCGGCTCAGAAGCTTGGCGTAAGAGCTTAGAGGCTTCTTGTATAGGGAATAGGCGAACCTACAAGGACGAAGTCCTCGCTTTAATGCCAAAGTGGCTACATAATCATCCAGATTATATACCTCCAATGTTGCCTCCTTGAACCGAGCGATGAAGTCCTTCAGGGTCTCGCCACTTCTTTGCTGGACAGCGAATAAGCTATCAGCCACTCGCGGGATCTTCCGGCACGCATCAAAGTGGGCCAGGAAAGACCGTTCGAGCTGTCGAATGAATTGATGCTGCACGGTGGTAGGCGAGAATACTATGCACGCGCCGCCTTGCGAAGGGTGGCCGGAAAGGCGACACACAGGAGGGAGTCCATCGCTCCCTGGACCTGCATAAGGACCTTATAGCTCTCCAGGTGGTCCAGTGGGTCCGTCGTGCCGTCATATGGGTCCAACTGGGGGAGACGGAAACGGGGCGGGACTGGTTCCTCCATGATGCGTCGGGAGAGTGGGGGACGGTGATCGTAGTTCGTCCCATGAGGGTTGGCGATCCGGCGGCTAAGCTCCTCCAACCGTTGATGATACTCATCGAGCCGTTGTTTGGCTCAACGGATTGTCTTTCTATTGGCGTCGCCTTTAGATAAGTCAGAAGATGAAGCCGATGAAGACCGCCGGCGTAAGGAGTGCACCCGTCTGGGTTCCTTCTCGTCCGGCCGTCGGTGGGAACGACCGGAATGATGGGAAAGAGATCGCCATCGCTTTGAAGCCTCTCGGTGACAAGGTTCAGGAGGTGAGTGACGAGAGGCCTCAGGTGGGGTCCCACCTTGATGAGATCGAATTGTTCCATGCACCCCTTCGCCGGGCGGAGGGGGTTGAGGTGCAGCGGCAAAGCAGTGTTCCTGCAGTCCCCGTACCACTGTCATCAGGTCCTGGATCTGGTGAGCTAGAACCTCAAGCTGGTCATGCTGGCTCATCTGTGCAGGGGGTGAAACACGGAGGTTGGCCTCCGATTGCTCAGCCCGCGGAATGCGCTCTGCGGCCTGGCTGGTGGAAGCTTCCTGGGCTCGTGTTGTCACCATCGTCTTCCTTGCAGAATCAGTGGGATCACAGGGAGAACTTTCGCCTTCCACGTGTGCGAGCCCCCCTTCCTGGCGCGCCAATCTGATGCAGCCAAGTCACATGTGATGAGCGCCGGGCGTACTGAGATCTATCGTGGGCCTCCAAAATGGGGTGGAAAGGTTGTCTTCCTCCTCTGAAAACCTGCAAGAAGTCCCTGGGCCGGTATTTCCGGCGAGGACCCTGCTCAAGTTAGTGAGCTTGTCCAACAGGAGTGTAGTGTATTTTTTCTCTGAGAGGGAGAGTGAGAGAGAGAATGAGCCAGAGAGAGAGAGAGAGTCCCCCCCCCCCCCCTTTTAGCTGAGCTCGGGGCCCTTTTATACCTATCTTGAAGGTTCCTTTCTTTTCGTTCTGTTTCAAACCGTCGAATCTTCCTTGTTAAAATAAGCTCCCTCGAACGGCAAGTGGGTAAGCCGTTGCTGGATGGGGGCCGCTTAAGGCGGTAACTACTGGGCCTGCCCGTGATTCCGGTCAGCGAGATAAACGATAACGGGTGTCTCGAATCTCGGGACCTATTACCTAAAGTGGGTCATAGCATATGTGGGAAAATAAGGCACCAAGCTAAAGCTGGAGCCGAAGCCAGGGTTCGAGGCCGACACTTGAGGCCAGAGCCAAAGGCTGGAGCTGTCGCCAAAGGCCGGAGCCAAAGGCCGACGCCAAAGGCCGGAGCCAAAGGCTGAGGCCGTCGCTAGAGGCCAGAGCCAAAGGCTAGAGCCGTCGCTAGAGGCCGGAGCCAAAGGCTAGAGCCATCGCTGGAGGCCGGAGCCAAAGGCTGAGGCCGACGCTGGAGGCCGGAGCCAAAGGCTGAGGCCGACGCTAGAGGCCGGAGCCAAAGGCTGGAGCCATGATTCCACATTTCCTAGGATGAGCTATCACATCATTATCTCTGGAAATTGCGCAGGAGGTTATAATACCACTAGAGGAAATGGTCAGCCGTATCATGTATATTTTTCTGTTGTTGGATATGCCACATACTCCATGTTGTCTTTTGATAGCCCCATTCATACTTGCTATGCTTCTAATGATGTTTCCTTCATTGCTTGTGTTTTGGACTTTGATGGTTGTTTCTGGGGATGGGTTGAATTGTAGGATTTCAATCAAAGTGGTCTTGTGGTGTGCTTTTGATGTCTTTGAATGGTCACTGTTTTGCATGGAACCAGCCTCCCTGGACCTTTTTTCCGTCATATCTAACCTATGATGTTTCTCCTTTTTGGCTGATTTATTGTTGTTCTATTGTCATCCTGTTAAATATTGGCAGTGTTCTAAACATATAAGTATCTAAGTTTTGTTTTGACTATAAAATGAAAGGAAGGAAAACCTTGACAGAAGTGTGTACTTGCCATAGGTTCCAGGTGAATTATCAGTGATGAAGTTGACCTAAAACCAATACTACTCTGCTATCTAGTTGCATACCTTGTTATTATGGAAAGTGAGATTGTTTCCATTCTGAACTTGTCACTGTTCCACTACCAGACATCCAAACATGTTGCCATTATCCTTGTGTCTATTTTATTATAGAACCCTCAAATGCACTATTTGAAGCTTGTTGAAGTTTCATGTATTATATTTTCGTATGAACTGTGAAATTTATGTTCCATTTATTTCATTTGCATACTTGTGCCTGTTTGTTTACTGTAGCAATTTCATTCATTGACTGGTTGGAAGCCATTCGTTTACTTCATTGTCTATGGCTGACTGTCCAACTTAAAATCTTCTTAGTGGAACATTGAGGCACAAGCATGTTCATCAGATTTATGTAGCCAAGGGAATATATGTAAATTGACTTGATTTATCATGAGTTATAGAGCTTTAGATTCATCTTTCTAGCCTGCTATTTGTATGATGAGCAGGTTGAGTAAGGGGTTGGACTGAAGGGGTTCCGTGCCTTTATTGTAGTGAATATATCGTGATTAGGTGCAATTATCAATATTCCAAACTAAAATGATATGTTGCTAACATGAGGGAGTGTGGGAACTGGCAAAGCTAACAATATGGAGTGGAAAACAAGGGTTCTGCAGACATTTGGTCATTTTATGCATCTTTTTATACTTCAAAAGAGGACTAAATGCAGCCTAATGGGAAGTGGAGACTGGGATTTGGGCAAAATGATGAATTGGAGATAAAAGTGGTTATTTGTGCTTCAAGGTTGAACTTATATGAGTTTTCTTCATTCAAGGTTGAATGAGTTGGAAAAATGGACTCTTAAGTATCCAACGACATATTGAATCTACTCCAGAATTTAAGGTGACTGCTCCTGAAGCCTTGAAGCTTTCAGGTCTTGCTACAGTATGGCAACCATTCTCTTTTAAGGTCCATAACTTACTTCCCTATAAGTTCTTTTGATTGCTCCTCTGGATGGTCTCTTGTTAGCCTTGCCTACATTATCATATCCTGAGGGAGAATACGCATTTTAGAGAAAAGTTTAATGTTGATGGCCCTTTGTGCTTTTTTGTTTTCCAAAAAAAAAATCTTGTTTAAATTCTTTTTCTGTTGCAATTCTCACTACCATGTTTATCGTGGTTTCCTCTTGTTCAGGTAGGGATAGAATTTGAGTAAGGTTTTATAGATTCTTCATAATCATTCTATCTGATTCTCTTCTTCTTTTTCTGAAGGTACTTGAAATATTTGACAAAGAAATACTTGAAGAAGCATAATGTGAGGGATTGGCTTCGAGTGATTGCTTCCAACAAAGATCGCAGTGTTTATGAACTGCGATACTTCAACATTGCAGAGAATGAGGGCGAGGAGGAAGATTAATTGTTCATTGCATTTCTATGTTCTATGTTCATTTGAGTTAAATGTTATGGTTTTTCGGAGGTTTCGTTTTTTTTTTAATATAAGGCTGCCATATTTGAACTCTATATTCCCACTTTGAATTTTTGCGAGGGCTAGGTTTTGTAGACTTCTGAGTACCATGAAGCAAAAATTATGTTGGTAGTTGAAAAGGCCACATCCTTTCACTGGTTTATGAAATGAGCCTAACGTCATTTTGACCTAGAGCCATCTGCGATGCTCACCCCTTTCCTTTACTTGCTTGGTTGAAAGAAGACGTCCTTCGTTAGCATTGCATTTTCATAAGAAAGAAACTTTGCAGGGAAACTGTTTTACTCATTATTGTTTCGCTTATCTTCGTACATAAATGTCTTAATAGATGGTCCAACTCCCATGCAAGGCTTCTCTTTATGGAACGTCATTAAATATGCTAGTCGCATTTCTTCTGCAATAATACATAATGCGAGGTTTTCTATTGCTGCAATAGGAGTTCATCTAGTTACTATTGCACAAGCTTGGACCCTATTTGCATAAGTTTTGTTCTTTCAACGAGCTATATCGTCAGAAACTGTGTTTACTAAATAATGACTAAAGAGATTAATAGTAAGACGATAACTCACCGTTAATTCTTTATAGTTATAAATTAAATTTATTTATATTCCATCTCTATAATTTCACATTTGCTCATTAGCCTCTATTCTTTATATATATATATATATATATATATATATATATATACAGAGAGAGAGAGAGAGAGAGAGAGAGAGAGAGAGAGAGCTACATTGAGTTCATGGATCTTAAATAGACTTTCATAAACCTTTCTTGAATGGCTACCAAAATTATAACTTAACTTTGATTCAGAAATTAATAAAAAATATTTTTATAAGAAATCGTGTACTATATAATAAATATTGACATTCACTACAGAGGGATAACTTGGCTTATATAAGAATATCTTTTTTTTCTTTCTTCGTAGAATAGGTTAATACTTCATGGAGTCTCCAAATAGTCGTATCTCTTCACTTTCAAACATGGATGGGAATGCCATAACATTTAATGTTGAAAAAGACAAACCCTTCCTTGAATTCTTCTTCTAAAAGGTTAAAAGTCATTCCTTGTTTTTTTTTTTAATGCAACATAGGGTATAATTTACGTAACAACAAAAAATAGAGCGAAATAAACTGATCCATGTCTCACATTTTGTGACTGAGTCTTCAATCGATACTTGATTTTGCATACTTGTGACCTTTTCTGTAAGAACATAATAGCCTTTTTTTTCCCCTTATGCATCTGACTAAAAGTGAAAGAAAAAATCATGCATTTATATTTCATGGTGCTTGATGATGCTTGATCATCTTGAGTTGACGTCCTTGAGTGTAACTATGAATTTGATAAAGAAACTTTGCTTCAGCTCCGAGATTTGCAAGAAGTTCCGAGGGTCGAATATTCCGGCAAGGACCCTTTGACGCTCAAGTTAGTGATCAGAATCACAACCATGAGCTTGAAGGAGCTCGAATGAGAGAGAGGATTTGAGAAGAGCTCTCTGTGAGCAAAAATGAGCGTTTAGGAGTGTTGTATGTTGTTATAGTTGTTACCTGATAGGGAGTCCCTCTTATCCATTTTATTGATCTTTGGACTCTGTGTTGCTTGCTTAGGAAGCTTGGAGTCTCATGATGAATTATGACTTTTGGGGCTCATCTGATTTGAGTGGTTGAGGCCTCATGATGAATGACTACTTTTGTGGATGGATGGTGACTTTTTAAGTGGAATGTCATGATGGACGATGACTTCTGGGCTCAACTGATTTGAGTGTTTTGGAGTCTGCCAGTCTTAGCATGATCACTTATCAGAGCATTTATGGAGCATTTATGGCAAAAGCAGCACTAGTGGGGTTTGCCTCCATGTGACGCATCAGAACTGCAGGTCAAGTCCCATCAGAGTAGGTGGCTGTAGCTGGTTGGTAGGTGCTGCTTGACTCGGTCATTCCATCGAGTTGTCCTTGATGCTCTATTCTCCCACGAAGAGCCTTGATCAAGAATACATGCATGGCCTCGTGCAACGTGAATCAGCTGAGTCCTCTCTTCTAGAATAGTGCATATTTCTTGGGTGCAGCTATTTTGCTATGGGTGGAGGGAGAGAATTTATTCTTGCCACCTCAACCTTTGGTTGGTCAAGTCATTTGGGATGTTGTGAAAGAGAGAGAGAGGGAGAGGACCAATGTGGCCGCCATAAATGTGGCATGTCATAAATGCCTTAGCGCATGCAAGGAGAAAGCAAACGTGGCCGTCTTAGGAGGAGGCCACCTTGGGGAGAGGAGGCTGCCTAGGAGCACAGGGCCGCCTAGAAATTGTTGTAGTCCGCCTAGGAATTACCGTAGGCCGTCTAGGAGTTGCTGGGGCCACCTAAGAAATGCTGGGGCTGCCTAGGAATTGCTGGGGTCAAGGGGGATGGGCCAACTTGCCAAGACCAAGCCCATATGCGGTCATTGTTGCCCATGGGGTCAACCGGCCCCATCATATGCCCCCCCACACTTCTTGAGCTTATGGGCCTTGCATCCGCCAAGTGAAAGGAATGTAGAACTTTTTACCTTGGCTTTTTTTTTTTTTGCTAACTTTAATTCTAGTTACTTCTAGGTGGAAAATTTTCTTTCTTTTTGTGCTTCCTTGTGTGGACATCTGCACACTCTCTAGAGTCATGCTTTTGCCTTTAACCGGCTGAGGGCAGCCAGTAATCCTCTCCCAACGTGGAGTCTGGAAGTGGATGCCCATCAATTGTGAGCTGAGGTTGATCTTTCTCACTGTGAGCTGACTTGGGACTTCATCTTTTTGTTGCCATCCGCCAACTTGAAATTGGAAGGTCTTTTGCCAACTACTAACTTGAGGCTATCGAGGCAGGCTTGGGATCACTGAGGTCAGCTCGAGGGCTGTTGAGATCGCTCAAAGGCTGCTGAGACCGGCTTGAGGGCTACTAAGACCGCTCGGGCCTGTTGAGACCGCTCGAGGGCTGCTGAGATCAACTCGAGGGCTACTGAGACCGTCCCAAGGGCTACTGAGACCGGCTCGAGGGCTGTTGAGACGGTCCCAAGGGCTACTGAGATTGACCCGAGAGCTAGAGAGAGAGCAGCCAGCACTGTTGACTGTGAGCCAGAGAGTTGGTCTCTCTAGCTATGAGCTGACTTTGTCTTCTTGGCTGGCTGAAAGTGACCAGCAATACATTGTAAGTATATCATTTGAGCTAAAGTCTTACCCGGTTGGCAATTAGCCGTAGAGATAAAAAAGTTGCTGAGGCTGAGATAAGGCCACTAAGGCTGAAATAGAGCCACTGAAGCTGAAATGATTTTGGATGGCTTACTGGGGATCCTACTTAGGTGGTATGTTGGAAGCATCCATCATTGAATCAGGAGGTCGGTCTGTCTTCACTGCATGGAGAGACTGGACGATGAAACAGCATGCCTGGAGCTTCTTTGTGGAATGTCTTTGGAGGAATTTGTCTCCTTTCACTGAGTTAAATGTATCAGCATGTTGATGACCTGCCCTCCAGGAAACTATATCGATTAAAGGTGGAAGGTACTAGTGTCAAAATCTAAGAGCAGCTGGAACAAAATCCGCAGGAGGTCATGAGCTTGGTGGAGTCAACAGTCAAAGCCCATTGTCCCCATCTCCCATCTTGTATTAATAGCACTAGCACCTCCCAGATTACTACCACCAGGAATTAAAATATCCATAAATGCTTGAGGTGACTAGAAGTTAGGATGCTCATAATTGCCCGAGGTAACCGGCCATGGACAATGTCTCAAGTTCGTCCATCCTGGGAATTACTTGCCACCAATGCCTTTATTTAGGAGGGCTTCAAGGTGCTTTTACTGCTTAATCTGCTGGGGATATCTCCCAGCATAACTGCATAATTGGTAGAAGTCTGAGCGCGTGCCACCACGCAAAAGTTTGCAATTTAGTATCATTGGGCTATCTTTCCCTTAGTGCCCTCCATGTGAAGTCAGCTTCGTCGGCGCAAATATATTTCTTTGCACGACTTAGGAGCTCGGTGTAGGAGCTGGAAGGTTTTTTGTCTAGTGAATAAGTGAAGCGGAAGGGGCGAAGTCCCTGCTTTAGGGCCAAAGTGGCCACAACATCGCTGAGGTAATAAACCTTCATGGCAATTATCTTAAAATGGGCCATAAAATCTTTTAGGGGTTCTTTCTCCTTCCATCAGATGGAGAACAAACTATCTGCCACCTAGAGAATCCTCCGACAAGCATCAAAGCACATCAAGAAAGTCCTCTCCAGCTGTCTAAAAGAGTCGATGTTGTGCGGAGATAGGCAAGAATACCAAGTGCATGCAGCTTTTCGCAGGGAGGCCAAAAAAACCATACATAAAAGGGTATCAGTCATCCCTTGAACTTGCAATAGAGCCTTGTAGCTTTTGAGATAGTCAAGTGGATCCGTGGTGCCATTAAATTGATCCAACTGAGGAAGGCAAAATCTGAAAGGAATGGGCTCCTCTATAATACGACGAGTGAGGGGTGGATGAGTGTCGTAGTCCACCTTCGGTTGATTGTTGAGCCTCTGCTGAGCTCCTCCAACTGTCAGTGTTGCTCATCCAAACATCTCTCTACCTTGCAGTTGATACCCTCACCTGATGACTTAGAAGATAAGTAGGAGGAGTAATGCGAATGGTGACATCCCCGCCTGGGCTCCTTCCAGTATCGCTGCCTCGGAGAGGGACTGCTCGAACGGCGAGCGGAGGATTGCAGTCTTTTGAAAGCTTTACAGTGGTGGTGTTTACGTGAAGCATGATGGCGATGAGCCTCTTTTTGAGGAGATCTTCCATGAGTGGATTGTTGACTAACAGGTGCAGCTATCATAGGCAATGTGAGAGGCTTGGGTTGCTGCTGAGTGGCCACCGAGCGTTGCTCCTGCAGCTCATGAACTACTGCAATCAAGGCTTGAACTTGTTGATTAAAGATGGCCAGTTGGTTAATTAGAGCAGCTAAGGCTGGTGGTGGTCTTCTACTGCTCAGTGCGATGTGGATGCCCCTCGGTATGACTGGCGGAGACCTTCGGTGTGTGCGTCACCACCATGGCTGTCTTAGGGGGGACAAAGGCTTACAACTCAGGAAGACATAGCTATCTTTCCTTCAGTGCGTCCTCCCTTCCTAGTGCGCCAATTTGATGATGTCTGATCACCTTGAGCTGACATCCTTGAGCGCCAGTAAACGTGCTTTGAATTTGATGAAGAAACTTCGCTTCAGCTTTGAGATATGCAAGAAGTCCTGGGGGCCAAATATTCTGATGGAGACCCTCCGACGCTCAAGTCAGTGATCAGAATCACAACCATGAGCTTGAAGGAGCTCGAATGAGAGGGAGGCTTAGAGAAGAGCTCTCTATGAGCAAGAATGAGCGTTTAGATGTGTTGTGTGTTGTTGTGGTTGTTATCTAGTTGGGGTCCCTTTTATCCATTTTATTGATCTTTGGACTCTGTATGGCTTGCTTAGGAAGCTTGGAGTTTCATGATGAATTATGACTTCTGGAGCTCATCCGATTTGAGTGGTTGAGGCCTCATGATGAATGGCGACTTTTGTGGATGGATGGTGACATTTCAGGTGGAATGTCATGATGGATGATAACTTCTGGGCTCAACTGATTCAAGTGGTTTAGAGTCTGCCAGTCTTGGAGCATGATCACTTGTCAGAGCATTTATGGCAAGAACAGTACTAGTGGGGTTTGCCTCTATGTGACGTATCAGGACTGCAGGTCAAGTCTCGTCAAGTAGGTGGCTACAGCTAGTTGATGGGTGCTGCTTGACTTGGTCATTCCATTGAGTTATCCTTGATGCTCTATTCTCCCATGCAGAGCCTTGATCAAAGAGTACATGCATGGCCTCATGCAACGTGAATCACCTGAGTCTTCTCTCCTAAAATAGTGCATATTTCTTGGTGCAGCTATTTTGCTGTGGGTGGAGGAAGAGAATTTATCCTTGCCACCTCAGCCTTTGGCCGGTCAAGTTATTTGGGATGTTGTGAAAGAGAGAGAAAGGGAGAGGAACATGTGGCCGCCATAAATATGGCATATCATAAATGCCTTAGTGCATGCAGGAGAAAGACAACGTGGCTGTAAAGTCAGAAATCTAGAGGAAGGTCAGGAAATCGTCTTGGAAGGAGGCCGCCTAGGAGCACAGGGCCACTTAGAAATTGCTGGGGCTGCCTAGAAATTGCTGGGACCGCTTAGGAATGGCTGGGGCCACCTAGGAATTGCTGGGGCCAAGGGGGATGGGCCGACTTGCTGGGGCCAAGCTTAGATACGATCATTGTTGCCCATAGGGTCAACTATCCCATCAGTGCCTATCAATTATACAATCTTTTGAAATGCTTCAATGCTATCATACTGCCATGTATGAAGCCTCTATTTAGTCCTTCATTTTTTTTTGTGCTGACGAGGGTGAAGCGAAAACAAATCAAAGATATCTTCATTTTATTCTTCCTATAATTTTAAGTATTATAGTATATATATATATATTATTTTTAAATATATTAATATTTTTTTAATCTTAATCTTTTTTAATTATATTTATTTTAAAATTTTAACTATATAATTAATTTTATAATTTTTTACCGAAAAACCATATATACCATTATAGGAGAGGCAGTGTAAGGTGGGGTTCGATCGGGTGAGGATAGAATTGAGACGCAGATTTATTATTGGGCAGGATCTAGGTGTGGTCTCACAGGCACGAATTATATGATTCGCTTCTTTACATCTCTCTCACTCTGAATGACATGATCGGTATTAGGGAGAGAAAAAAAAAAAAAAGATAAGGGAGAGACGGACAACGGGATGTAACCGCAGCTTCGAACTTCATCTAAGCTTGGTCTTTCATCATTCCCTATTGAGCGAGATGGGGATTAAAAAAAATTTCTCGTTCATGGAGACGGGGCGGAGACATGGACTGGGCCGTGGTTCCTAATCTCGGCCCCATTGCCATCTGTGGACCGCTCCAAGATCAATCCGAGAATCAGCTGCATCTGTGGAGCACGATAACGTTTCCTGCAGCCTTGTCGGTGAGCGACACGACCACGAGGAATTCACCTAGGACACGGGACAGGGAGATCCTATTTGGCCTCCACGCCCATTTAAAAAAAATATCATATTTATCCCTAAAATTTTTGGACCAAAATACCTCTTCTTACTCAATAGCCCCCTCCACATCCAAATAGCCCCCCACGCTCCCCTACCCGCCCCTCCCCCGTCCCCTGCCCCTCCTCTCGCCTCCCTCACTCCGGATCATCTTTAGATCGTCGTTTGAAGGTTGATTGAAGCGATTTCAACTTTAAATCGAGCAATGGACAAGCAATTGTAATTTTTGAAGGTTCTACGATCGCAAAGGTTAGTTTATATCCCTATTGTCAATTTTTTTTTCCTAGTTCGTGCGTTGTCCGGCCCTGTGTGGCCGAACAGGTAAGCTCTGTTCGGCCACACAGGGCCAAACAACATAACATGTTCGGCCCTGGTGGGCCGAACAGCTTTCTTCTATTCGACCCTGGTGGGCCGAACAGAATTCTTCTGTTCGGCCTTAAGTGGCTGAACAGAATGTTTATTCTCCATTTTTTGGATTAATTATGATTAGGGTTTAAAATTATTATTTGATCGTGTATGACGATGCTCCGACCGAATGCAACGTGATTGGCTCTGATTGTGTGATGGATTACACAAATGAATTTACAACTTACGAGGTAAAATTTAATTGCATTTATTTTTGTATTATTTGACTGAGCAATGTTTAAAATTATCTACTTACATAAAACTATTTATTTTATATATTCAAAGTAGAGAAGAAATGTGTAATTGGTGTCTGGAAGTCGGAAAGAGGACTGGATTTGTCGTTATTATTAAAAAATACGATACGGGCAGCAATGTTAAGAAACCAAGAATTATTTTTGTTGCGAGAGGAGCGGTACTTGCAAAAGTAAACACATCAAGGAAAAGGGTTTAAAGACCAGGGCCAGTGGCACTAAGAAGTATGGATGTCCTTTTGCCTTAAGAGGAAAGAAATTGTACATTGCAGATGATTGGATGTTAATGGTCATGTGCGGTGTGCATAATCATCAGCTGCAAAGCATCTCAAGGGGCACTCATATGCAGGACGATTATCTAAGCAGGAGACTACAATGCTAGTGGAGATGTCGAAGAGTTTGATTCGGCCTAAGGACATATTATCTACTTTGAAGCAAAGGGATGCCCTTAATGTTACGACAATGAAAACAATCTACAATGCACGATAGAGGTGCAAGGCTATAGAGATTGCTGGGAGATCTCAGATGCAACATCTTCTTGGTAAATTATCTGAGTGTAAATACATTGAGTGGCATAGGAATTGTATTAAGTCCGATGTTGTGCGTGACTTGTTTTGGGCACACCCTGACAGTATAGACTTGTTACGTGCATTTCCTCGTGTGTTGATAATGGATTGCACTTACAAGACGAATAGATATCATCTTCCTCTCCTAAAGATTGTCGGGGTGACATCAACTGACCTGACATTTTCTATTGCTTTTGTGTATATGGACTCTGAGCGAGAAGATAACTATACATGGGCATTAGAGAGATTGCGCAGTGTTATAGACGATGATGCTCTGCCTGAGGTGATAGTCACAGATAGAGACTTGGCTCTATTAAATGCAATTCAGAGGGTATTTCCTACGGCAACACATTTGCTATGTAGATGGCATATTAGTAGAAATGTTTTGGCCCAGTGCAAAAGGTTATTTGAAACAAAGGAGAAATGGGATAAGTTTATAATGACTTGGAATATACTTGTGTTGTCCACCACAGAAGATGAGTTTAATGATCACTGGACAAAACTCCAGAGAGAGTTTAGTACCTACCCAGATGCTTTACGGTATGTGTCAGATACTTGGCTGAGCAAGTATAAGGAAAGATTTGTCGCAGCATGGATGGACGCATGTAGGCACTACGAGAATTTGACAACTAATAGGTATCACAAGGAATTGATAAATTTAAGAAATTTATAATTTAATTACGCAATTGTTATCTCCCTTTTATTAAATTTTATTTACTTTTCTAGGGTTGAAAGTGCACATGCAAGGCTGAAAAGATAGCTTGGATCAAACCAAGGGAATTTCGAATCATCTTGGACAAAAATACATAGTTTGATTGAGTTGCAGTATAGTGACATTAAAGCCTCATTTGAGAAGAGTTTGACGGTCATGCAACATGACTTCAAGCCTACTGAATTCAAAGAACTACGAGGTTTCATTTCTATAAGTGCATTAAATCAGATCCTCGCTCAAGCGAACCGAGCCAATTCAGTTGATATTGATGATTCAGCTTGTGGGTGTGCTATTCGGCGCACACATGGTTTACCATGCGCCCACAAGATTGTGCGGTTCAGGATGGAAGGTCGGTCAATTCCCTTCGATTGTATAGATCCTCATTGGAGAAAACTTGATATGATGACAGCTTCAAATGTGCAAAGTATTCAGCTGAGCTGTGAACCAGAGTTGGATATAATTGCTCGGAAATTCAAACAGTTAGATCGGTCTTCGCAAATGCAGATGTTAAGAAAATTGAGAGAGATTGCTAGCCCAGAAAGTACTTCTCTTGAAGAACCTGTCAAAAGGATCACTCGTTCACTTGGTCGCGGCCGTGCTTCATTGAAGGTTAATACATCTACCCGTCGTGATCCTTCTGCCTTTGAGTTGATTCTTTCAGGATAAGATAGTTATTCACCTGGTACGGGCACTCCACCAATGACGCAAGTGCCAAAGAGGCAGCCAAGAAAGAAGGTACGAAGCATTTCTTTCACTAAAGAAGGGACCGTGCCGGTATGTGCCGGCACATGCCGGACCCCGTGCCGGTATGTGCCGGATGCGTGCCGGTACGTGCTGGCACATACCGACAACTTTTGAACCCCGTGCCATTGTTATTACAAAGCGATTGTTTACCATCTAATTCATTCGTTAATGGTTTGCAGGTTTCTCGTCAGCGAACCCGGTCATATAAGCCAACAATCTATATTGATCAAATTCCAGATGGGTTGAGATCGTTCATCCAACATATCAAGGATGTTAAAGCTGACGACAACTGTGGATTTAGAGCAATAGCTGACTTGTTGGGATTTGGAGAGGAGTATTGGCTCCGTATTAGGAAGGATTTTTGAATGACTTGCAATGTCATTCAGAGCACTATCATGCTTTATTTGCTGTCGAAGGGAGGTTTGAGGAGATTGAGCATGCATTATCATATTTTGATAATGCTCCACCTTATGACCGGTGGATGACTATGCCGGATATGGGGCACGTTATAGTGTCCCGTTATAACGTTGTCCTATACCACATCTCCTTACAACAATGTCTTACATTCCTACCTCTACGATCGGTGCCTCTTCCTCCTTTATCCCGCAAAGATATTACAGTGGCGTTCATTCATGGCAATCATTTTGTGGAGGTATTACTTAAACAACTCTTAATCATCCTTAAATGACTAATAATTCATTATGTTACTAATTTATATATTTTGTAGGTGTTTCTGTTACCGGGTCATCCCGTTCCCCCAATAGCAAGCAATTGGCAAAAACATCATTTACCCTGTGCTTCCGGATGTGCTACTTCATATGCATCTACGATTCACCAGTTCAGACAAACGATCTCGTCGGATGTTATTATTAGCGAGACTAGTGAGTTGTAGAGTTAATTTTGTTAGCAACAATCAATTTTGTATAATGTCTGACATATTTATATTAATTCAAAAAAATTCATTCAAATTGAGCCAAAAGGAAGTAAAATTTCATTCAAATTTCAATGTCTTTTACAAAAAGATGCATTATGTGCTAAAAGATACAAAATACATCAGGGATCCCCATCACGCCGTCGTCGACGCCTATACTGCTGTGGCGATGCATGACTAGGGCCAGGTGAAGGGAGAAACAATCTCCGAGGCATGCATGTTTAAAATTGATAACAATTACGCATGCATGTTTTAAAATTGATAACAATTATCAATGCGGAAATTTAAAGATTACATACTAATCTATCTAACATGCATCAAGATCATATCTTTGCCTTGTATATAGGATCGATTGATCCAAAATGCATATAAATAAAACTATCAAGATCATGTCTTGATCTTCAAGGCAAGAAGTCATACTTCTTATCTTGAAGCATGCCTTAAGATCTAGGGATCATATCACTTACCTTAAAGGAAATTGGTAAATCCTTGTATGCTCTGCAGCCGCTCAATCGTCCGGCCTCTAGTATCGTCCACGCGAAGCCCGAATGATCGGATTCCTGGGAGTGCTAGCTCGCGGAAAACGACTTTGCTGATCTTAAATCCTCCCACTTGAATTCTTCTTCTAGGATCCTCCACACTTCCGTTAGCACCAGAATCACCAGGATTTTTATTTTAATTCTTTAGAAAATCAATTCATGACATATCGTGTGTTGTTTTTCTCTTCTGTGTAATCTGGTGAGGGATGTCCTCTATTTATAGTATCTTTTTAGCCAGCCATTAAATTCTAACATTTAGAATTCCGCCGCTTGGCGAAAACCAAAGAGACGCCGAACCGTAGTGCTTGGTTAATTCCGACGTTCGGTAAAAAAACCAAAGAGTCGTAGCGCTTGGTTAATACAAAGAGGCGCATTTATTCCATATAAATTCTAATACTTTAGAATTTCGACTGAATTGTTTGGAGAAGATTAATGCAAGACATTAAATTCTATATATGAATTTAATCTCTCAGACTTATGCGAGAGGTTTGGGTTTAGTTTTTGGTTTAAGCTAATCTGAATTTATTGGACTGAACCCACATAGATCATGGTCCTAGCCCAAATCAAATTTGGCTAGTCCTGAATCTATTTAAATCCAAATCAAGTCTAATTTCAAATCAATATTTGAAATTGACTAGTCCTTCTAATAGACTTAAACCAAATTGAATCTTATTCAATTGTACTTAACCCAATTGAGATAATTCAATCAATCAAATTGATTAATTAAATCATATACGATTCTCAATCGTTGATCAGCAAATAGATCATCCTAGGAAACTTCTATGCGTGTGACTCTCTAGGTTCGAACCTAAGCCGGTAGCATAGAAACAACTTTCTATACTAATCGATGTGCCCATCTAGCAATGGAACCCGACGTCCGGATAGGTCGAAGAGTTGCCGAGCAAACTCCAAGAACCCTAAGAAACAGTTACCGTATAATTCATCCTCTTGACCACAAATGCTAAGGATGGCTTAAGAGCCTGTCAACTCTAAATAGCAAATCCATAAAGTGATTTCAACTTTAGTGATCATGTGACTTTCACATGAAGTGCCTTGGCCAAGGTCTTGCTAAATTGAAACACAAGCATTTCTCCTTTTAACAGGATAGGTCAAATTTCATCTTGATCCACAACTGACTACCACAAGTACTTGACTGCACCCAGTAACCTTTCGTAGCTGGATTAGAAATCCAGGTGGTCCGGCACCTAAGTACAATGAGTTGCTTGTAAGCCACTGGTTGTGATCTTCAGGTCTGAAGGATACTTATACCTATATCTTCTCGGATTAACTCTTGACAGTAGAGTATCCGAAAATGAGTCACGTTCGGTGAAATGTACTCCTACACTTTCACCTGTATGTCATACCAGTGTCTCTACACTCCTTGGTTAAGAGGACAACCAACAAATATGATATACAACATCCTATAATTGATAGTACTATGGCCCTGTCATAGTATATCATATGGTCGCGAACCTTTTTGAGGACCTTCAAAGATAAATCCTCCTTTATCGTGAAGGAAGATCCTAAGGGCTTCATTACAATCAGGAGTATTAAGAAGATGTTCTTGTAATGAATAAATTGCCAAATAACTTTTATTAATATATCAATTTATATACAATTTACATTAGCACAATCATCAAATGATTGGCTTTAGGATACAATTCCCAACAAACTCCCCACTTAGCCTAAAGCCACTCATTACAGTATCTAATACCCATCTTCAACTTATAGTTGTCAAACTCCTTGATGCTGAGTGCTTTAGTAAATGGGTCACCTAGGTTTTCCTTTCCATCAATCTTCTGAAGATTTATGTCACCTCGGTCTACAATCTCTCGAATAAGATGAAACCGCGCAGTATGTGCTTGGTGCGCTGATGTGCTCGTGGTTCCTTTGCTTGAGCTATGGCACCAGTGCTGTCACTGTACAACAGGACTGGTCCATCTATGGAAGGTGTCACTCCAAGCTCGGAGATGAACTTTCGCAGCCACACAGCTTCTTTCGCAGCATCTGATGCAGCGATGTACTCTGCCTCGCACACCGAATCTGCCACTGTATGTTGCTTGAAACTTTTCCAGCAAACAGCTCCACCATTCAGGATAAACACGAAACCCGATACACTTTTGCTATCATCATGATCTGATTGGAAACTGGAATCAGTATATCCAACAAGTTTCAAATCAGACTCTCCATAGACTAACCACTGGTCCTTAGTATTTCTCAAATACTTAAGGATTGTCTTAACAACTTGCAGTGTTTTTCTCCTGGATCAGATTGGTATCTACTCACTACTCCTAATGAGTATGCCACATCTGGTCTTGTACATGTCATGGTGTACATAATCGATCCCACTGCCGAAGCATATGGAATTCGACTCATACGTTCTCTTTCATTAGGAGTTGTCGGACAATCCTTCTTAGAAAGATGAATTCCATGGCCTATCGGAAGATAGCCTTTCTTGGAATTCTCCATGCTAAACCTCTTTAGCACTTTGTCAATGTACGTAGATTGGGATAAACCAAGCATCCTCTTAGATCTATCTCTATAGATCTTCATCCCTAGGATGTATGATGCTTCTCCCAGATCTTTCATGGAGAATTGTGATGATAACCATGTCTTTATTCCTTGTAATGCAGGGATATCATTCTGATTAAGAGAATATCATCCACATATAATACAAGAAATACAATAACGGAATCGTTAGCCCATTTATAAATGCAAGGTTCTTCTTTATTTTTAATAAAGCCATAAGATTTGATCACTTTATCAAATCGTATGTTCCAACTCCTAGATGCTTGCTTAAGTCCATAAATGGACTTCTGTAGCCTGCACACTTTAGACTCATCTTCAGATATAAAACCTTCAGGCTGTATCATATACACCTATTCTTCTAAATCACCATTTAGAAAAGCGGTTTTAACATCCATCTGCCAAATCTCATAATCGAAGTGTGCTGCTATAGCTAGCATAATCCGAATGGATTTCAGCATTGCCACAGGAGAAAATGTTTCGTCATAGTCAATGCCATAACGTTGACGATACCCCTTAGCAACTAGACGTAGTTTATAGATCTCAACCTTTCTGCCTGCGCCTCTTTTCCTCTTGAAAACCCACTTACACCCTATGGGTTTTATCCCTTCGGGTGGGTCAACTAATGTCCATACATTATTGTCCTTCATGGAGTCAAGTTCGGATTTCATGGCCTCAAGCCATTTATTAGAGTCAGTCCTTTGCATAGCATCCATATAGGTGATCGGATCCTCGTTCTCATCGAGTTCAACAGGATCATCATTCTGGACCAAGAAACCTAAGTATCTGTCGGTTGATGTGGTACTCTACCAGATCGCCTTAATGGTGCATCTAAAATGGGTTTTGAGTTTGATCTAATCAACTCAGATTCTAAGGGTTCACTGGTTTGTGTTGTTCCTTCTACTTGATGAACTTCCTCAAGTTCAACATTAGAGCTATTTGTTCCTTCACTAAGGAGCTCCTTTTCAAGAAAAACGGCTCTATTACTAATGAACAACTTTTGTTCTTCAGTATTGTAGAAGTAATATCCTTTGGTCTCTTTCGGATAGCCGATAAAAAAATATTTGTCAGATTTGGGTTCAAGTTTGTCTGATTTTGCACGTTTCACATAGGCCGGACACCCCCAGACTCTCAGATAGGTAATAACCGGTTTATGTCCATACCACATCTCATGTGGAGTTTTAGAAACAGACTTACTTGGAACCTCATTAAGAATATGACAAGCTGATTCTAATGCGTATCCCCAAAATGATATTGGCAAGCTCGCAAAACCCATCATGGACCGAACCATGTCTAACAGAGTTCGATTCCTTCTTTCCGACACACCATTATGCTGTGGTGTTCCAGGAGAAGTCCATTGGGAGATAATCTCATTCTCTCTTAAATATGTCATAAATTCATTGGAAAGGTATTCGCCTCCTCGATCTGATCGAAGGGTCTTAATACATTTTCCTATTTGTTTTTCTACTTCTTTATGATATAGTTTGAACATTTCAAACGACTCAGATTTATGTCTCATAAGATAGACATAACCAAACCTAGAAAGGTCGTCTGTAAAAGTAATGAAGTAGTAATATCCACCTTTGGCACAAGTGCTCATTGGTCCACATACATCAGTATGTACTAGACTCAATAGCTCTTTGGCTCTTTCACCTTTTCCAGTAAAAGATGACTTGGTCATTTTACCAAGAAGACAAGATTCATAGGTAGTTAATGATTCACAATCATCAACTCGAAGGATGCCCTCCTGAGTTAACCTGTTTAATATATTCTTATTGATATGACCCAGCCGATGGTGCCAAAGATAAATGTTGTGACATCAGTTGTTCTAGGGCGCTTACTTGAATTGTACACTACATTCATGGGCTGTGATAATATATAAATGCCATTAGATAAATGCCCAGTCATTACAGTGACTCCATTCATAATGATATTCAAAGTAACATCCTTTATTGAAATTTCATAATGACTTTTGGCCAGAAGGCCTACAGAAATTACGTTCAACAAGAACGTTGGGCAAAAATGACAATCATTTAGTATAATGACATTTCTATTGAAAACTATTTCAAGAACTCCTAATGCCAGAACTGGAACTAATCTTCCATCACCGACATTAAGGAATCTTTCATTGTCCTCAAATCTTCTGGTGACCTGTAGTCCCTGCAATGAATTGCAAATGTTAAAAGGACTCCCGGTATCCAATACCCAGGTTTGATTATCATATACAGAAAAATTATAAGGTGTTATCATATCAATACCTTGTTGAGCAACATCTTGCTCCTTTTTCTTCTTTGGCCTGTTTTGATCAAGTATGGCAATGTAAAGAGGACAGTTCCTCTTCCAGTGCCCTTGCATCTTGCAATGAAAGCATTCAGCTTGACTTTTATCAACTTTCTTCTTCTGCATCTGAACCCTTATAGATGTCCTAGCATGTTGCACCTTTTTATTATTCCTTTTCTTCTTCCCTTTCCCAAAGGGTTTATGCCCTACCTTAGATTCTTCAACCACATTAACCAAACCCTTAGAGAGCTGGTTATCCTTCTTAAAGTTCTAACAACCCCAACAAACCGTGGTAGTTGACTGCAGGCTTTGTCATTCGAAAATGAGTAAGGAAAGGTCGGAAGGATGGAGGCAAGGAATTCAGGATCACATCTTTTCCCAACTGCTAATATAAGGGAAAGCCAAGCTTGCTTAGGAGTTCTATCTTCTCGGTTATGTACAATATATGATCAGTGACAGGAGATCCATCCCTTATTCGAGCATTGAAAATAACACAACTAGTCTTGTGCCTTTCAACATCGTCGGGTGTGCCGAAAGATTCATTCAACGCTTGAATGATTTCTTCTGGCTAAGCATTCTTGAACCGGCGACCGAATTCATCATTCATTGCTGCTAGCATGATACAACGCACGCTAGTTCTATCATTGAGCCACTTCTGATAAGTGTCTCTCTCAGAACTTTGGGTGTTTGCATTAGGTATCTTTGGTGCAGGATTATTCAGAATATATAGAATCCTCTCATGCTCAAGGACGATCTTAAGTTTTCTGAACCAGCTATTGAAATTGGACTCATTCAACTTGTCACTATCCAATAGGGACCTTAATGATAAATTAGTAGCCATGTTCTGCATAAGAAAAAACTAAAGTTTATTAGTATATAAATTGATTCAGTCTAAAGACTTAGACTTTAGTCTAAAGATTCTCCCATTATTTTGTTCAAATTGGCAGCCTCTACACCCCAATTCGAAGAATTATTCTTAATTCTTTAGCGGGCATTAAGATCTACATAAACTACATACAGACCCAAGTGAAGCTTGGCTAACCCATATGCATCTAAGAGTAGGTTCAAAACCAATTGTTTCCCCAAACAATTCTTAGTGTTCAGTTTTGCCCCATATACCTCTTAGCAGGCATGAAGTGCCTCCACTGAAATTTCTGGTTAGGTCCAACCATTAAATGATATAATCAGTGTAAACTATCAATAGACAACCAAGCCCGAGTGAAGCTCGGCTCACCTGACTATCTATGTAATAGTTACGTTGACTTATCATATAATGAATGATAATTCCGATGGTTGACAAGCACCAGGCATGGAGTGCCTCCAATGATTATCAAGACATCGGACTCATTATCACCCACCTTAATGGGAGGCTATGATTTAGTTATCATATAACTATTTCATTTTAAGGACCTAATAATTTTAGAGGATTTATTAATCTATAGATAAATTGACTAATCAAGTTCTCCCACTGAATCTATGAAATTGGTAGAATAAAACAAGATTAAGTCAGGTTAAGTGGCACCTAAATTAGTCAGACTGATTTCCTTATAGGCATGGGTCAACCCGAATCAGGTAAATGATCTGAATCATAAATGGTTCACCACATTGACCAGGTGAGTAAGATCGATGGAAGGGATATGCCATTAACTCGTTAAAGACGCATCAATACGAGTAGCTTCCAATTAAAAACCATTCAATCATTGATCCTAGAGCAACTTGCCAACTCACCTTGACATCATATGGTTAACCAATTCTGATTTGACCATCTAAGAGATTCATGCTCAACCACGGAGCCTAATCTACTTCCATTTGGTTTAATCAAAGAGAAGGACATGATCAACTACAACTATTGTTTGATTTAGAGCATTCTTAACCTAATCCAATTAGATTTGATCAAATACTCTTATAGTCCAGTTGATTTAAACCTTAGGGTCTAACCCTTTATGGACCCGATTTAGCTAACCCAAAGGATTAAATATATTTCATATTTACATATCATATATTTCAATCAAGCATCACATGTATTATGTTACTACTCATAATTCTTATATTTAGATCATATCTAAAGAGATTATGAATTAATATTTGACATTCAAATTAGACTCTCATAAATATTGTATGTTTCATAACATAGACATCATGCCATCATATATCATATCTATGTGTTATACTAAACATGCAAATATCATGTTTTTATACAACATCAATATGTATCAAATATAAAATATATTTTGACAGTGTGTGTAATCAGTGTTTTGAAGCCAAAGATCAATTTAAATTATCACGGTAATATGTCACAGAATACCTTGTTGAATGGGTAATTTGGATTTTCAATCTATATGTGATCGAATAGACCTGTGATTTGTTTTAGCCTTGATTACACAATTAATAGGAGCATTAATTTACATGCAATAAATTAGATCAATACGAAACATCGCTCTGATACCATTTTAAGGGAGAAATAATCTCCGAGGCATACATGTTTTAAAATTGATAACAATTATTAATGCAGAAATTTAAAGATTACATACTAATCTATCTAACATGCATCAAGATCATATCTTTGCCTTGTATATAGGATCGATTGATCAAAAATATGCATATAAATAAAACTATCAAGATCATGTCTTGATCTTCAAGGCAAGAAGTCATACTTCTTATCTTGAAGCATGCCTTAAGATCTAGGGATCATATCACTTACCTTAAAGGCAATTGGTATGCTCTGCAGCCGTTCAATCGTCCGGCCTCTAGTATCGTCCATGCGAAGCCCCGAATGATCAGATTCCTGGGAGTGCTAGCTCGCGGAAAATGACTTTGCTGATTTTGAATCCTCCCACTTGAATTCTTTTCTAGGATCCTCCACACTTCCGTTAGCACCAGAATCACTAGGATTTTCTATTCTAATTCTTTAGAAAATTAATTCACGATATATCGTGTGTTGTTTTATCTGGTGTAATCTGGTGAAGGATGTCCTTTATTTATTGTCTCTTTTTAGCCAGCCCATTAAATTCTAACATTTAGAAATCCACGGCTTGGCGAAAACCAAAGAGACGCTGAACCGTAGTGCTTGGTTAATTCCGACGTTTGGTAAAAAAACCAAAGAGTTAGCGCTTGGTTAATACAAAGAGGCGCATTTATTCCATATAAATTCTAACACTTGGTTAATACAAAGAGGCACATTATTCCATATAAATTCTAACACTTTAAAATTCCGACGGAATTGTTTGGAGAAGATTAATGCAAGACATTAATTCTATATGTGAATTTAATCTCTCATACTTATGCGAGAGGTTTGGGTTTAGTTTTTGGTTTAAGCTAATCTGAATTTATTGGACTGAACCCACATAGATCATGGTTCTAGCCCAAATCAAATTTGGTTAGTCCTGAATCTATTTAAATCCAAATCAAGTCTAATTTTAAATCAATATTTGAAATTGACTAGTCTTTCTAATAAACTTAAACCAAATTGAATCTTATTCAATTGTACTTAACCAAATTGAGATAATTCAATCAATCAAATTGATTAATTAAATCATATACGATTCTCAATCGTTGATCAGCAACAGATCATCCTAGGAAACTTTTATGCGTGTGACTCTCTAGGTTTGAACATAAGCCGGTAGCATAGAAACAACTTTCTATACTAATCAATGTGCCCATCTAGCAATGGAATCCAACGTCCGGATAAGTCGAAGAGTTGCTTAGCAAACTCCAAGAACCCTAAGAAACAGTTACCATATAATTCATCCTCTTGACCACAAATGCTAAGGATGGCTTAAGAGCCTGTCAACTCTAAATAGCAAATCCATAAAGTGATTTCAATTTTAGTGATCATGTGACTTTCACATGAAGTGCCTTGGCCAAGGTCTTGCTAAATTGAAACACAAGCATTTCTCCTTTTAACGGGATAGGTCAAATTCTATCTCGATCCACAACTGACTACCATAAGTACTTGACTACACCCAGTAACCTTTCGTAGCTGGATTAGAAATCCTGGTGGTCCGGCACCTAAGTACAATGAGTTGCTTGTAAGCCACTGGTTGTGATCTTCAGGTCTGAAGGATACTTATACCTATATCTTCTCGGATTAACTCTTGACAGTAGAGTATCCAAAAATGAGTCACGTTCGGTGAAATGTACTTCTACACTTTCACCTTTATGTCATACCAGTGTCTCTACACTCCTTGGTTAAGAGGACAACCAACAAATATGATATACAACGTCCTATAATTGATAGTACTATGGCCCTGTCATAGTATATCATATGGTCGCGGACCTTTTTGAGGACCTTCAAAGATAAATCCTTCTTTATCGTGAAGGAAGATCCTAAGGGCTTCATTACAATCATGAGTATTAAGAAGATGTTATTGTAATGAATAAACTGCCAAATAATGTTTATTAATATATCAATTTATATACAATTTACATTAGCACAATCATCAAATGATTGGCTTTAGGATACAATTCCCAACACCGGGACATCATGCTCAACAGGCTCAACCGTAGAGATATGCTGACCCTGCAACACATGTGCAATCTGCGATATGACATCGTACATGTACGTCCCCTCTGACGCAGCAGCCTCCTCCCGATCCATATCAAGAATGCTGGTGCAAAGGCCAAGCACATCTGCAATACGCCGGCCTTGCACGTCAGCATCAGCAACATCGGGATGTGATCGAGAGTATATACTGGATCGGATCTCCGGAGGGTGAACAGCCAGATGCGTGATCCGAGAATACCACTCCAAAAATCTCGGTACGCAATCTGAGGGTCGGGTCAACAGATGGCTCCTGCTCGCTGGGCTCAGCAAGTGATCCTCCCACCTCTCCCATAACTGCTCATAGAAGACGTACTGGATGCGGTACAAAGCTGCTGTCGATCCTTTGCTGGCTCGCTCAGGGGCCACTGGCGCACGGGGGATCGTCTGTATCCTGCCGAACTGTCGTAAAACCCATTCAGGATGATAGGGTTCTATGACATCCATGCACTTCAGGCATCCACTAAAGAATGCAATATCAAGGAATGGACGATCATCCCGGATAAGACGATGGGGATCCCAAACTACCTGCAATATATTAAATCGTATCAAGTTTGATAATGTATGACAAATTATATAAATACACAAGTGCATGGTCCTATAGTACATACCTCATCTACCCTCAGTACATCCAATGACTCGCATAGAATCACCAAATGGTCCATCATAGAACGGGGTGGAGTGCCGGGAGTCCATCGGTGTACGCGGGGCCTAGCATCAGTATAGTATAAGGCTGGGTGAGGAGTGAGAAAGGGAAAATGCTCATAAATCCATGCATGGAGAAGCGTCATATATCCACTGATCTGTCTAATAGATGCCGTAGACGCAATCCCCAACTGCCGATATAAATGAGCCAAGGTACCCGCACCCCAGGCATACGTGCTCACTCTATTCAAATGCTGAAGCAAAGCAATATAAGCTATAGGCACCCTCATCCCGCTCTTATCGACAAAAAGTATACACCCTAACAAAAAAAGCAACTACGCTCGCGCTGCACAGTCTATCCTACGGCGGCTATCTCTATCTGATACATCATGGAAATGACTCTTCAGCCCCTCTAACCTCACAAACTGACTGCGGACAGATAGAACCTCCTGACGCGCGTCATCCCGTGATACATCCAATAGCTGCACTAGTAGGTCCTCAGCATTCCGATCACTCATCCTATTTGTAGACAAGGACACTGAGGCACCCATGACACTAATCCCTAATATGGCGGCAACATCATCCAACATGATTGTCATCTTGCCAAAGGAAAGATGGAAGATGTTTGTCTCGGGCTGCCATCTCTCTACAAAGCTCGAGACAAGAATCTTATCGGCGAACCGATAAGAGCAATACACTAGCTCAAGAAGACCCGACTGCTGAACTATATCCCTGAATCTCCTATTCGATTGCCCTGATGTCCACCACTGCCACTCACCTACTTTGGCAGCATGGTTCATGCACTTCAGTGGAGTCCGTTCTTGTGAAATATAAATGGATAACATGAATAACACATAACAGCATTGAAATAATACATTAAATAAAATATGGTAGAACAACGAACAAATATCTGTTGCCTCCAGATGGAGGCTGCAATATGTGCCCTGAAACTCCTAAGGATAGAGTCATCCTCAGGACCGCCTAGACAAGGACCATCCACTTCATCATCATTAACATCCATAGCTGGGATGTCCTCGTCTGCTGTCTTATCTGGGGGAGATGGTGCAACAACAACCCCAGGAACCTTAGAAATCTCAATAACCTGAGGTGCCTGGGTTCTACGACTCCTGACAGACGCTGTGGGTCTAACTCGTGAGGGGCCAGCATCCATATCTGGAACATTTTGCAATATTCATCATTAAAACCCAAGATAAAATTATGTCAAAATAATATTTTATTAAAAATATATTAATAAACTCATTTAAAATTAATATATACTTTATAATATTTTATAATATACTTGATTATAATTATAATACATTATAATATATTATAAATTATACTTTATAATATATATATATATATTAAATTATACTTTATAATATACATTATAATATACTTGATTATTATAATTATAATTATAATATAATTTATTATAATTATATTTTATAATTTAATTACTCTGTTCGGCCCAGCTGGGCCGAACAGAGTTCAATTTTGTTCGGCCCTGGGCCGAACAGAGTTCAATTTTGTTCGGCCCTGGGCCGAACAGAGTTCAATTCTGTTCAGGGCCGAACAACAGGCCAAACAGAGAATCTCTGTTCGGCCAACTAGGGCCGAACAGAGATCGCGGAGGGTGGGAGGGAGGGGGAGAGGTGGTGGAGAGGGAGCGGAGCCGTGGGAGGAATGCGGACGCCGGGGAGGAAGGGGAGCTTGGCTAAAAAAAAACCTATTGAGGAGGCGGATCGAGTGAGGAAGGGAAGGAGGGAGGGAGGGAGGGAGGGAGGAAAACCTTACCTATCGGGAAGCCGCCGCTGGGGAAGCTGTCGCTAGGGAACACCATGAGCAAGAGGGTGTAGTACCCGGTCCAAACGAACCAGATTTGGTTCAGATGAACCAGGCTTGGTTCAGATGAACCAAGCTCCTGACTTTTGGGTTCCCCAGACTAACGCTTCGCTCCAAGCGAAACGCTTAGTCTTCCGGGAAACCCCCGATCAGAGGCGCTGCGCAGGTAAATAAATAGGGAGGAAGAGGGCTCCTTCCTTGAGACTGGTTGCACTTCATCCATCAGGTAATCCCCTGCCACTCAGAGAGACAGAGAGAGCATGAGAAAGAGAAAGAGATAGAGAGAGAAAGAGAGAGAGAGAGAGAGAGAGATAGCATGAGAGAGAGAGAAAACGAAAGAGAGAGAGAGAGAGAGAGAGAGACAGCGTGAGAGAGAGAGAGCTGGGAGAGAGAGAGAGATAGCCGGAAGAGAGAGAGAGAGCCCGAGAGAGAGAGAGAGAGAGACAACTGGGATGAGGAAGAGAGATATACCGGCCGGACGACGCTTGGTTCAGGCCCGGTGGCGTGCTCGCCGCCGCGCTGGGCCTGAGACTTGGCCGACGACTCCGCCGGCGCCGGGGGAGGCGTCCGGCGGGGTGGTGGTGGAGAGAGAGTAGAGAGAGAGGGCCAACTGGCCCTCCTCTCGCGCGGTGGCGGAAGCCGAACCGCCGGTTGGTTTGGGCCCCGGCGGCGTGCTCGCCGCCTCGCCGGGCCCGAGCTTTGGCCTGCCACCTCCACCGGCGCCGAGCGTGCGTCCGGTGGAGGTCCGGCCGGCCATGGTGGCTGGCCGTGCCGTCGGCATAGTTCTGTGCCGCACGGAGGTGTTGGAGAGAGTGAGAAAAATTGAGGGGGAGAGAGGAGGTTTGGCGGCCGGCCACGGCGGCGGCCGGCTCTGGCCCGGCCGCCCTCAATTTGGCCGGCGGTGGCCCCGGCCGCCGGCCATGTTTTCGTCCCCTGTTCGGTGAAAAAGGGGATCGGGCGGCTTAGTGTTGAACCGGGCCGGCTGGGCCGGCCGGTTCAGGCCTTTTGGGCCGTGCAGTGAGCTGAGTTTGGGCTGGCTTTTAGACCCTGTAACGGGCCAGGATTAGAAAAATAATTATATGGCTAGAATTTGGGTGAATTCTAGTTTCTTGGGGTATTTTTACTTCCCCAATTGGGTGTGTATAGTGGGAGATATTCCAGCCCAAAGTAGGGCTCGTGAACTAGTTTGAGTAGAAATTCTAAGGGTCATTTTAATATTCTTTACTAATAAATTAATTGTGTAAAATGATCCTGTAGGTGCTCAGACATCTAATTAGCTGCATATATACCTGTTGGATAGCGTACTGAGGTAAGTAAGCCAGTTATCAGTATTTAATAATTGATTCATGAATGTTTAAATTGTGAATTGTGATGTGAAGAATTGTCATTGGCTAAATTGTAAGTAGATGTATGTTATGAATACATGGCTGTTTATGTGCTATGATTTCATATGTGAATGCTATGCATGAGAGATGCAGTTATTATGACATTGATGTGATATATCACATGCAATTGTTCAGTAGGTATAATCCACTATTTATGCAATATTGAGTTGTTATTGATATGATGAGTGCATGTGATGTGAGGTACTGTTATGTGTCGCCGCGGTTCTCCTTTATCATGTCATACCACACACACGTCTAGAGGACGTGTTCTGCTTGTTGGTACACTACGGTATTTCGACCCTTTCAGTAGGGGGGATACTTGTTGGTACACTACGGTATTTCGACCCTTTCAGTAGGGGGGATACTTGTTGGTACACTACGGTATTTCGACCCTTTCAGTAGGGGGGATACTTATTGGTACACTACGGTATTTCAACCCTTTCAGTAGAGGGGATACTTATTGGTACACTACGGTATTTCGACCCTTTCAGTAGGGGGGATACTTATTGGTACACTACGGTATTTCGACCCTTTCAGTAGGGGGATACTTGTTGGTACACTATGGTATTTCGACCCTTTCAGTAGGGGGGATGCTTGTTGGTACACTATGGTATTTTGACCCTTTCAGTAGGGGGGATGCTTGTTGGTACACTATTGAGATATTGCAGGGCCGTGGGTCACATTTACAGTTACCATTGAGAGTATAAACAGTGGGTTTACTTACATTGCATGTTTGAGTATTTGTGGAATGTTTAAGCATGCAAATTATTATGTGCTTATTGACTGTTATGCTATGATTTGACTGTATAACGTGGTTTACTTACTGAGTGTAAGCTCACAAAATCCTTACAATGTTTTTATCAAAGCCACGAGATTGAAGATGGATTGGTGGGGTGATGGATCTTCTATTAAATAAAACAAGACCATTATTTTGTTGTAGCCCCAATATTACATATGTGTAGGGCTTGATGCCCAGACTTTATTATTGTGGTGTGTAAGGGTGTTAGCCCAAAACTTTTATTATTATAATTGATTTGGTTTTTATTTATAATGGTGTCTTATGTTGAAAAATATGGTGACGCTTTGCATGCTCGGCACGCGGCGGGTTGTCATCCTAGCCCGATATTGGGCCTGGGGCGTGACAAAGGGGCACCGTGAGTGAGAGCGAGCGGGGGAGCGCGATCGGACCCGGGGGGAAAGGGAGGACATGAGTAATTTTAGGGTGGAAGAGGAAGGGGCAACCGGGGGAGGGGGGGTGAAGGGGAAAGGGATGTTTAGATATTTCATAATTTTTGAAGGGCTACCGAGTAAAAAAAAAAATAAAAGCAAAACGAGAGGGCTCGTTAGGAAGAAGCACGGTCCAAATAGAATTTCCACACGGGACAGCATACCACTTTCGCGGCTATCAATTTGATGTACATGAACCCGGTCTCGTCGAGCCGGAACCCAGACCGCGTGGATCAAAATTCGAAAAGCTACGCCGACCCGCTCCATGGGTGATGAAACCGCGGCGCCTCCCTCTCCCTTTCTCCCCCTCCAAAACGCTCTCCGCCGGCGGCGCTCGCTCCCTCCAAACCGCTGTCAAATCTCTACTAGAGGAGCAAAACGCTGCCATTGCTGCCGTTACCCCCTCACCCCTCCCCATCGCCCACCTCTCCCCGCCGCCTACACCCCCACCTTCCTCCCTCCCAGCCGTCGCCGCCGCTCATTCTCCTCGTATCTCCGGCGCCCAACTCACCAACTCCGGTCTCTTCTCCACCTCTCCCCTCCGCGGCCACCTCCATCCTTGGTGTTTGAATTCCCGCTCCCCCGATCTCGCTCGCAAGGTCTTCGACGAAATCCCCCACCCGGACCTTGTCTCATGGTCCGCCCTCGTCTCCAATTACGTCCGCAGCGGCCTCACCCACGAGGCCCTCCTGGCCTTCAAAAAGATGCAATCTTTAGGCATCCGGAGCAACGAGTTCACCCTCCCGACACTCCTCAAGGCCTGCTCGACCTCCTCGGACTTCAACGCCGGCGCCCAAATCCACGCTGTCGCGATCGTCACCGGGTTTGACTCCGACGTCTTTGTTTCCAACACCCTCATTGTCATGTACGCCAGCTTCGGCCGCCTCTCGGACTCCCGAAAGCTGTTCGACGGCATTGGTGGTCGGAACGTGGTTTCGTGGAATGCAATGCTTGCGGGGTATGTTAAGAATGATCGGTGCGAGGAGGCAGTTGAGTTCCTTAGTGATATGGTGATGAGTGGAATGAAGCCAAATGAGTTTGGTTTCTCGTGTGTTTTGAATGCTTGCACGGGCTCGCAGGATTTGCGCCATGGGAGAGAAGTTCATGGTTATCTCAGTAGGCTTGGGTATGGCTCGGATCCATTTACAGCCAACGCATTAGTGGATATGTATGCAAAGTTGGGGGATATGAAGGCTGCTGCTATGGTTTTTAAGGGGATAGCTCGGCCTGATATTGTTTCATGGAACGCTTTCATTGCTGGGTGTGTTCTTCATGGACATGACAACTGGGCTGTAAGATTGTTACTGGATATGAAGGCGTTGGGAATGCTCCCAAATGTGTTCACCTTGTCGAGTATACTTAAGGCTTGTGCTGGGACAGGGATGTTATATCTGGGACAGCAGATACATGGTACTCTGATCAAGGCTGGCTCTGATTCTGACATGTTTGTGGGTGTTGGGCTTGTTGATATGTATGCCAAATGTGATCATGTAGAGGATGCAAGGAAAGCTTTTGGTTTGGTCCCTCAGCACGATTTGATTTCGTGGAATGCTTTGATCTCTGGGTGTTCGCACAGTGGGAGTGATGAGGAGGCTTTTCTTCTTTTTTCCAAGATGAGGATGGAAGCTTTGGGTTTTAATCGGACCACATTGACAGCAGTCCTTAAATCTATTGCTAGCTTACAGGCTACAAGTGCAAGTAAAAATGTTCATGGCCTTGCTCTAAAGGCAGGATTTTTATCGGATCCTCATGTCATGAATGGACTTATTGATGCATATGGGAAGTGTGACTGCATAGAAGAGGCAGCAAGAGTTTTCAAGGAATGCCCATTTGGAGATGTGGTTTCCTTCACATCTATTATCACTGCTTACTCTCAAAGTGGGCAGGGGGAGGAAGGTATGAAACTTTTCTGTGAGATGCTAAACAAGGAGCTTAAGCCGGATTCATTTGCCTTAAGTAGCCTCCTCAATGCTTGTGCTAGTTTATCTGCTTATGAACAAGGGAGACAGAGCCATGTCCATGTGCTGAAAATGGGGTTCATGTCTGATGTGTTTGCCGGGAATGCACTCGTCAACATGTATGCCAAATGTGGGAGCATAGAGGATGCCACCTTATCCTTTTCTGAGATACCAGAGAGAGGGGTTGTCTCATGGTCTGCAATGATTGGGGGGCTTGCACAACATGGTCATGGGAAGGAGGCATTGAATATGTTCCATAGGATGCTTGATGAGGGTGTGGCTCCAAATCATATAACCATGACTAGTGTTCTTTGTGCTTGTAATCATGCTGGTCTTATTGACAAAGCAAAACAATACTTTGAGTCCATGGAAGAGTTGTTTGGCATCAAAAGAACACAGGAGCATTATGCCTGCATGGTCGACCTTCTTGGACGTGCTGGGAGACTAAAGGAAGCAATGGAGCTTGTAGATAGCATGCCTTTTGAAGCAAATGCTTCAGTATGGGGAGCACTTCTAGGGGCATCTAGAGTGCACCAGAACATAGAATTGGGTTGGAAAGCAGCTGAGATGCTCTTCACTCTTGAGCCAGAGAAGTCTGGAACCCATGTGCTTCTTGCCAACATATATGCTTCAGCTGGTATGTGGGACAATGTTGCCAAGGTGAGAAGGTTGATGAAAGATAGCAGGGTAAAGAAGGAGCCTGGTATGAGTTGGATGGAGGTGAAGGACAAAGTGCACACTTTCATAGTGGGAGATAGAAACCATGAGAGGACTGCAGAAATATATGCTAAGCTAGAAGAACTAGGTGAATTGATGAACAAAGCTGGGTATGTTCCAATGGTAGAGATTGACCTCCATGATGTGGAACAAAGTGAGAAAGAGGTGCTTCTTTCTCATCACAGTGAGAAGCTTGCTGTTGCATTTGGGTTGATTAGTACACCATCTGGAGCCCCCATTAGAGTGAAGAAAAATCTTCGTGTGTGTAAAGATTGCCACACAGCATTCAAATTTATCAGTAAAATTGTTTCAAGGGAGATTATAATAAGGGATATCAATCGATTCCATCATTTCAGGGATGGGTCATGTTCTTGTGGTGATTATTGGTAATATATGTGAACTGTGAAGGAATAGGGACTTCATCAGTTTCAACAGACTACATGATATTTATGCAAAGACCGACAGGAAGAAGAAAATTGCTCTAGGGAGAGAGCTGTAGCCTGGTGTGATATGATTATCTAAACATGGCAATGACATTTTTGGCGAGAATTAGGTTTTGAATTATTGAAATTTCTTCAGTTTGGCAAAAAAAAAAGAAAAAAAAGAAATGAAGACTGACTCCCTTTTGGATTGAGAAAGAGGACTCAGACAACAAATGGATAATGATATTTTAGATGCAACCATAGTGTAGTTTCTCGAATGGCTGTATAACTGATTCATATTCTCTTGAAAGAGGACTCAGACAACAAATGGATAATGATATTTTAGATGCAACCATAGTGTAGTTTCTCGAATGGCTGTATAACTGATTCATATTCTCTTGTATACTTACATTGGCAATGGTATGATTCCTTCAGGAAAAAGTGATTCTTTTTCGAGTTTGTTTTTACCTTTGTAGAAAGTAGCAATCACTAACATTCGACTACTGATAACAAAAAAATAACATTTACCAGCATTATTTATTTATTCAAAACCTCTCATTTATTTAGTGTTTGCATTACAAAGATATTAGCGATGCATGTTTTGTTGCATACTTAACTGTATTTTGCTGCTCTCACCTTCACAGGTTTCTTGCTGCTAATTTCTACAGAATGCTGATACTGCTGAAATTGCTTATAGTTTACTGGATGGCTGTGGAGACCGATGGGTCTGACTGTTTTATAGATGAAATACTGACTTGATTTTTGTGTAAATGAACATTGTTGAATTTTTCCCTCTGTTAAGTTTTTCTTCTTTCTACAAGATTGTGGATGCAAGGGAAAAATAAGAGTATATTTTATCTATGTCCGGGTAAAGAAGTGTATTTTAACAATTTAAAAATATGCAACTTAAAAAGTTGTTGCTGCTACGCTTCCAGAAGAATCTACCAATCTGGTTTCATGTATTGGGAATCTCATTTGTCTAGCAGTTCCATTACAAAGATTTAAGTGATGCATGTTATGCCAAATAATAGTTTACTGCATTCTGCTGTTCTCACCTTCAGAGATTGACTTAATTTCCACAGAACTCTTATTTGTGATGAAAATTTTTAAATTTTTACCGGACAGTGCTGGAGAGTGATCCCTGTCTGATTGCTTTTCAGTTGAAATCCTACTTTAATTGTTGTGTCTATGATCATTACTGAATCGTGTTCTTCTAGTGTTCTTCTTAGCTTTTGCTCTCTCCTGAAAGATTTATGATGCAGAAGAACAATAAGTGTATGATCTCTACATCCAAAAGGAGTATATTTTATCAATTCACATAAAAAATATGTGATTGCAGAAATAGTCTTAAATGTTTCATCTGTTTGGTAGGATCACTTTGCTTTGAACAATCATGTTTATTGCAGGTGCAAATAATACTCTTTGACTTTACAATACTAGGTCTCCAGCTGGCAGGTTGCATGCAAGCAGTCAAGTTTCAAGCTTGGATGCAGTGCTGATGCTTTCCCTGTTGCTTGAACCAAAAATCCTAATTTTCAGAACATGAAATTCAGATAGAACTAGAGGCATTTAAAGGCATGAAGTAGCCTTCTTTCTTCTTTGATTTCATTTCTCATGTTTCTTGATACAAAACATGCTACATATACTCTGAAGTAGGATAGCAATACCTATCCGTTTAAGCTTTCTAATTTAATTCAGTCTATAACAGATCAATTTGCTTATCAAATAAAATTGTTAGATTTAGATTTAAAATTTTTGGTCTGTTGAATAAATGGGTGGAGTTTAGTTTGACAAAGTTTTAGCCTCATATGCATCCGATTAATCCGAATTTGGTCCAATCTGGCCTATTGCCACTCCTACTACATAATCCTTGCAATTTAATGGGCTACATAATTTGAAAACCTGTTCTTGCCATCCTTTTGGTAGCTGTAGTGAGTGGGAATCGGATACCTAACATAGCCAATTGGGATCAATAAATTTAGGTGCAATTTTTACTCACCAATTTTTATTCTCAGGCCCCATTTTCTAATTGGGCCATATGGTATCATTTTAGAGATTGTTATGTGGGAAAAGTCTTTCTACACCGTCTCCGGTGCAGCAAATCCTACGTGGGCTGCACCGCCTCTCCTGATTGATCCACGTGCATCCTACGTGGCTGACATTGCGGAACGGTATGTCTTTACTATGATATTACGTTCTGATCGTGACGGTCATTAAAAGCGCTTCGCCTTTATTTTAAAATTGCTATGCAGACGAAAATGCCCTTTTCCTCTAGCCTATTTCTACCGTCATTTTTTCTTGGATTACATCTGTGCAAGGAAAACTCTTTCTTCCCCCTCGCTCTGGGCTTTCAGATGCAAGGAATCAGTTCAATTTTTCTTGAGCAAGATCCTGAGCCCTCGCTCTGAGAGTCCGATCGGAAGAAAATATTTCAGCTTCGAAGCTGGAATACGTAGCTACTGAAGTCTTTGTACAAAAACTTCTGAAGAAAATATCATCCGCAGCAAGAAGTAAAAAGTCCTTGTTCCCACTTCTTTGTAAAGCTCCTTTATTACACCAACTATTTTTTCGTTAGAGAAAGTTAATGCTTTAAGAACCAATTAATGCGCAGGTAACTTCCTTAGACCAAAACAGTTATGACATTCTGGGAGTCATAACTGTTTAGAGTTTAGTGTTTTGTAGCACGAATGTCATACTGTATAACTTATGAACTGGGGTGTCGTCAGAGTGCTTTGGTGGCCTATATTCCCCGTTATTTCCTTTCCATATAGCTCTAGTTACAAACCTACGTACCCATGCTCCGGGATGTCGTCATAAAAGCTATGACACCCCAGATTTACTATTAAGACACCGTAGTTATAAGCCTACGACACCCGTGCTTATAACTAACCATGGAGAGAGCATGGGAATGGATATAAGAAAGAGGAGAAGAGGGGGGAGCAACAACCCAGTTTAAACCTTAACAGTCCCCGCACGGGTGTCGCCGCCTTAAAGCCAGGGTGTCGTCAGATGAGAGCGGGGTATCGGTAACAGCCTAAGTTGGGGATGTCATCGGTCCCCGCTTAACAGTCCTCGCACGGGTGTTGTCGCCTTAAAGCTAGGGTATCGTCGCGCTAAAGCTGGGATGTCGTAAGAGCCTAAGTTGGAGATGTCGTCGGTTCCCGCCTTAACAGTCCCCGCACGGGTGTTGTCGCCTTAAAGCTGGGGTGTCGCCGCGCTAAAGCTGGGGTGTCATAAGAGCCTAAGTCGAAGATGTCGTCGGTCCCCGCCTTAACAGTCCCCACATGGGTGTCATCGCCTTAAAGCTAGGGTGTCGTCAGATGAGAGCTGGGGTGTCGGTAAGAGCCTAAGTCGGGGATGTCGTCCGTCCCAGCCTTAATAGTCCCGTCACGGGTGTCGTTGCCTTAAATATAGGGTGTTGTCAGATGAAAGCTGGGGTGTCGGTAAGAGCTTAAGTCGGGGATATCGTCTGTCCCCGCCTTAACAGTCCCGGCTGGGTGTCGCCGCCTTAAAGCTAGGGTGTCGTCAAATAAGAGCTGGGGTGTCGGTAACAGCCTAAGTCAGGGATGTCATGTTGGGAATTGTATCATAAAGCCAATCATTTGATGATTGTGCTAATGTAAATTGTATAAATTGATATATTAATAAAATTTATTTAGAAGTTTATTCATTACAAGAACATCTTCTTATAACTCCTAATAGTAATGAAGCCCTCAGGATCTTCCTTCACGATAAAGGAGGATTTATCTTTGAAGGTCCTTAAAAGAGTTCGCGACCAAATGATATACTATGACAGGGCCATAGTACTATCAATTATAGGACGTTATATATCATATTTGTTGGTTGTCCTCTTAACCAAGGAGTGTAGAGACACTAGTATGACATACAGGTGAAAGTGTAGGAGTACATTTCACCGAACGTGACTCATTTCTGGATACTCTGCTGTCAAGAGTTAATCCGAGAATATATGGGTATAAGTATCCTTTAGACCTGAAGATCACAACCGGTGACTTGCAAGCAACTCATTGTACTTAGGTGCCGGACCACCTGGATTTCTAATTCAGCTACGAAAGGTTACTGGGTGCAGTCAAGTACTTGTGATAGTCAGTTATGGATCGAGATGGAATTTGACCTATCCCGTTAAAAGGAGTAATGCTTGTGTTTCAATTTAGCAAGACCTTGACCAAGGCACTTCATGTGAAAGTCACATGATCACTAAAATTGAAATCACTTTATGGATTCGCTGTTTAGAGTTGACAGGCTTTTAAGCCATCCTTAGCATTTGTGGTCAAGAGGATGAATTATACGGCAATTGTTTCTTAGGGTTCTTAGAGTTTGTTCGGCAACTCTTCGACCTATCCGGACGTCGGGTTCCATTGCTAGATGGGCACATCGATTAGTATAGAAAGTTATTTCTATGCTATCGGCTTAGGTTCGAACCTAGAGAGTCACACGCATAGAAGTTTCCTAGGATGATCTATTTGCTGATCAACGATTGAGAATCGTATATGATTTAATTAATCAATTTTATTGATTGAATTATCTCAATTGGGTTAAGTACAAGTGAATAAGATTCAATTTGGTTTAAGTCTATTAGAAGGACTAATCAATTTCAAATATTGATTTGAAATTAGACTTGATTTGGATTAAATAGATTCAAGACTAGCCAAATTTGATTTGGGCTAGGACCATGATCTATGTGGGTTCAGTCTAATAAATTCAGATCAGATTAAACCATCACCTGAACCCAAACCTCTCGCATAAGTATCTCACATGATGAGATAACTAATGTCTGAGAGATTAAATTCTTATTTAGAATTTAATGTATTAATTTAATCCTCTCCAAACCATTTCCATCGGAATTCTAAATATTAGAATTAAAGTGGAATTAATGTACCTCTTTGAATCAACCAAGCGATGTAATTCTAAGTGTTAGAATTTATATCTCTTTAGTTCTCACCGACGTCGGAATTAACAAAATGCCACATCTCCTTGGTTTTCATCGAACATCGGAATTAACCAAGCGCCGCGGCTCTTTGGTTCGGCGTCTCTTTGCTTTTTGCCAAACGACGGAATTCTTAATGTCAGAATTCAATGGGCAAGCTGAAATGAGACTATAAATAGAGGACATCCCTCACTAGATTACACAGAACAACAACACACGACATATCGTGGATTGTAATTCTAAAAAGGTTAGAATAGAAAATCCTGGTGATTCTGGTGTTAGCAAAAGCTTGGTGGATCTTGGAGGAAGATTCAAGTGGGAGGATTCAAGATCAGCAAAGTCATTTTTTCGCGAGCTAGCACTCTCGGAAATTCGATCATTCGGGGCTTCGCGTGAACGATACTAGAGGTCGGAGGATTGAACGACTAAAGAGCACAAAAGGATTTACCAACTACCCTTAAGGTAAGTGATATGATCCCTAAACCTTAAGGCATGATTCAAGGCAAGAAGTACAACTTCTTACGTTGAGGATCAAGATATGATCTTGATGATTATTTATATGCATATTTTAGATCAAGCGATCCTATATATAAGGCAAAGATATGATCTTGATGCATATTAGATAGATTAATATGTAATCTTTTAGCTTCCACATTAATAATAGTTATCAAATTTTAAAAATATGCATGCCTCGAAGTTTATTTCTCCCTACAAATAGTTTCAGAGCAATGGTTTCGATATTGATCTAATTTATTGCATGTAAATTAATGTTCTTATTAATTGTGTAATTATGGCTAAAACTAATCATAAGGCCATATGGTCATAGATGGATTAAAAATCCAAATTATCTATTCAATGAGGTATTCTATGACATATTGTCATGTGATTGTTTTATCATCGATGCTTAGTCTAAAGAAAATTTAAATTGAGCTTTGGCATCAAAACATAGATTACACACACTCTTAAAAATGTTTTATATTGATGTTGTATAAAAGCATGATATTTGCATGTTTAGTATAAAACATAGATATGAGATATGATGGCTTGTAGTCTATGTTATAAAACATACAAATATTTATGAGAGTTTTATTTGAATGTCAAATATTAATTCATAATCTTTTTAGATATGATCTAAATATAGGAATTATGAGTAGTAACATAATTCAAGTGATGCTTGATTGAAATATATGACATGTAAACATGAAATATATTTAATCTTTTGGGTTAGCTAAATCGGGTCCATGAAGGGTTAGACCCTAAGGTTTAAATCAACTGGACTAAAAGAGTATTTGATCAAATCTAAATTAATTAGATCAGGTTATGAATGCTCTAAATCAAATAATAGTTGTAGTGATCATGTCTTCTCTTTGATTAAACCAAATGGAAGTAGATTAGGCTCCGTGGTTGAGCATGAATCTCTTAAATGGTCAAATCAAAATTGGTTAACCATATGATGTCAAGGTGAGTTGGCAAGTTGCTCAAGGATCAACGATCAAATGGTTTTTAATTGGGAGCTACTCGTATTGATGCGTCTTTAACGAGTTAATGGCATATCCCTCCCATCGATCTCACTCACCTGGTCAATATGGTGAACCATTTATGATTCAGATCATTTACCTGATTCTGGTTGCCTATAAGAAAATCAGTCTGACTGATTTAGGTGCCACATAACCTGACTTAATCTTGTTTCATTCTACCGATTTCATAGATTCAGTGGGAGAACTTGATTAGTCAATTTATCTTTATATTATTAAATCCTCTAAAATTATTAGGTCCTTAAAATGAAATAGTTATATGATAACTAGATCATAGCCTCCCATTAAGGTGGGTGATAATGAGTCCGATGTCTTGATAATCATTGGAGGCACTCCATGCTTGGTGCTTGTCAACCATCGAAATTATCATTCATTATATGATAAGTCAGCGTAATTATTAAATAGACAGTTAGGTGAGCCAAGCTTCACTCGGGCTTGGTTGTCTATTGATAGGTTACACTGATTATATCATTTAATGGTTGGACCTAACCAGAACTTTTAGTGGAGGCACTCCATGCCTGCTGAAAAGGAACATGGGGCAAAACTGAACACTAAGAATTGTTTGGGGATTCAATTGGTTTTGAACCTACTCTTAGATGCATATGGGTTGGCCAAGCTTCACTTGGGCCTGTATGTAGTCTATGTAGATCTTAGTGCCCACTAAAGAATTAAGAATAATTCTTTGAATTGGGGTGTAGAGGCTACCAATTTGAACAAAATAGTGGGAGAATCTTTAGACTAAAGTCCAAGTCTTTAGATTGAATCAATTTATATACTAATAAACTTTAGTTTTTCCTTATGCAGAAAATGGCCACTAATTTATCATTAAGGTCCCTATTGGATAGTGACAAGTTGAATGGTTCAAATTTCAAGAGTTGGTTTAGGAAACTTAAGATCGTCCTTGAGCATGAGAGGATTCTATATATTCTGAACAATCCTGCACTAAAGATACCTGATGCAAACACACAAAGTTCTGAGAAAGACACTTATCAGAAGTGGCTTAGTGATAGAACTAGCGTACGTTGCATCATGCTAGCAACAATGAACGATGAATTCGGTCGCCGATTCGAGAATGCTCAGCCAGAAGAAATCATTCAAGCGTTGAATGAATCTTTCGGCACACCCAACAACGTTGAAAGGCACAAGACTAGTTGTGCTATTTTTAATGCTCGAATGAGGGATGGATCTCCTATCACTGATCATGTATTGTATATGATTGAGAAGATAGAACTCCTCAGCAAGCTCGGCTTTCCCCTACATGAGCAGTTGGGAAAAAATGCGATCCTGAATTCCTTGCCTCCATCCTTCCGACCTTTCCTTACTCATTTTCGAATAACAAAGCCTGCAGTCAACTACCACGGTTTGTTGGGGTTGTTATAGAACTTTGAGAAGGATAACCAACTCTCTAAGGGTTTGGTTAATGTGGTTGAAGGATCTAAGGTAGGGCATCAACCCTTTGGGAAAGGAAAGAAGAAAAAGAATAAGAAAAAGGTACAACATGCTAGGACATCTATAAGTGGTCAGATGCAGAAGAAGAAAGTTGATAAAAGTCAAGCTGAATGCTTTCATTGCAAGATGCAAGGGCACTGGAAGAGGAACTGTCCTCTTTACATTGCCACACTTGATCCAAACATGCAAAGAAGAAAAAGGGGTAAGATGTTGCTCAACAAGGTATTTATACGATAACACCTTGTAATTTTTCTGTATATGATAATCAGACCTGGGTATTGGATACCAGGAGTCTTTTTAACATTTGCAATTCATTGCAGGGACTACAGGTCACTAGAAGATTTAAGGACAATGAAAGATTCCTTAATGTCGGCGATGGAAGATTAGTTCCAGTACTGGCATTAGGAGTTCTTGAAATAGTTTTCAATAGAAATGTCATTATACTAAATGATTATCATTTTTACCCAACATTCTTGTTAAACGTAATTTCTGTAGGCCTTCTGGCCAAAAGTAATTATGAAATTTCAATAAAGGATGTTACTTTGAATATCATTATGAATGGAGTCACTGTAATGACTGGGCATTTATCTAATAGCATTTATATATTATCACAGCCTGTGAATATAGTTTACAACTCAAGTAAGCACCCTAGAACAACTGATGTCATAGACATTTATCTTTGGCACCATCGGCTGGGTCATATCAATAGAACATATTAAACAGGTTAACTCAGGAGGGCATCCTTCGAATTGATAATTGTGAATCATTAACTACATGTGAATCCTGTCTTCTTAGTAAAATGACCAAGTCATCTTTTACTGGAAAAGGTGAAAGAGCCAAAGAGCTATTGAGTCTAGTGCATACTAATGTATGTGGACAAATGAGCACTCGTGCCAAAGGTGGATATTACTACTTCATTACTTTTACAGACGACCTTTCTAGGTTCGGGTATGTCTATCTTATGAGACATAAATCTGAGTCGTTTGAAATATTCAAACTATATCATAAAGAAGTAGAAAAACAAATAGGAAAATGTATTAAGACTCTTCGATCAGATCGAGGAGACGAATACCTTTCCAAAGACTTTGTGATATATTTAAGAGAGAATGGGATTCTCTCCCAATGGACTCCTCCTGAAACACCGCAGCATAATGGTGTATCGGAAAGAAGGAATCAAACTCTGTTAGACATGGTTCAGCCCATGATGGGTTTTGCAAGCATGCCAATATCATTTTGGGGATACGCATTAGAATCAACTTATCATATTCTTAATAAGGTTCCAAGTAAGTCTGTTTCTAAAACTACACATGAGATGTGGTATGAACATAAACCGGTTATCACCTATCTGAGAGTCTGGGGGTGTCCGGCTTATGTGAAACGTGCAAAATCAGACAAACTTGAACTCAAACCTGACAAATGTTTTTTCATTAGCTATCCGAAAGAAACCAAAGGATATTACTTCTACAATACTGAAGAACAAAAGTTGTTCATTAGTAATAGAGCAGTTTTTCTTGAAAAGGAGTTCCTTAGTGAAGGAACAAATAGCTCTAATATTGAACTTGAGGAAGTTCATCAAGTAGAAGGAACAACACAAACCAGTGAACCCTTAGAATCTGAGTTGATTAGATCGAACTCAAAACCCATTTTAGATGCACCATTAAGGCGATCTGGTAGAGTACCACATCAACCAGACAGATACTTAGGTTTCTTGGTCCAGAATGAAGATCCTATTGAACTCGATGAGAACAACGAGGATCCGATCACCTATATGGATGCTATGCAAAGGACTGACTCTAATAAATGGCTTGAGGCCATGAAATCCGAACTTGATTCCATGAAGGACAATAATGTATGGATATTAGTTGACCCACCCGAAGGGATAAAACCCATAGGGTGTAAGTGGGTTTTCAAGAGGAAAAGAGGCGCAGATGGAAAGGTTGATACCTATAAAGCACGTCTGGTTGCTAAGGGGTATCGTCAACGTTATGGTATTGACTATGACAAAATGTTTTATCCTATGCAATGCTGAAATCCATTTGGATTATGCTAGCTATAGCAGCACACTTCGATTATGAGATTTGGCAGATGGATGTTAAAACCGCTTTTCTAAATGATGATTTAGAAGAATATGTATATATGATACAGCCTGAAGGTTCTATATATGAAGATGAGTCTAAAGTGTGCAGGCTACAGAAATATATTTATGGACTTAAGCAAGCATCTAGGAGTTGGAACATACGATTTGATAAAGTGATCAAATCTTATGGCTTTATTAAGAATAAAGAAGAACCTTGCATTTATAAATGGGCTAACGATTCAATTATTGTATTTCTTGTATTATATGTGAATAATATTCTCTTAATCAGGAATGACATCCCTGCATTACAGGGAATAAAGACATGGTTATCATCACAATTCTCCATGAAAGATCTGGGAGAAGCATCATACATCCTAGGGATGAAGATCTATAGAGATAGATCTAAAAGGATGCTTGGTTTATCCCAATCTACGTACATTGACACCGTGCTAAAGAAGTTTAGCATGGAGAATTCCAAGAAAGGCTATCTTCCTATAGGCCATGAAATTCATCTTTCTAAGAAGGATTGTCCGACAACTCCTAATGAAAGAGAACGTATAAGTCGAATTCCATATGCTTTGACAGTGGGATCGATTATGTACACCATGACATGTACAAGACTAGATATGACATACTCACTAGAAGTAGTAAGTAGATACCAATCTGATCCAGGAGAAAAACACTGGCAAGTTGTTAAGACAATCCTTAAGTATTTGAGAAATACTAAGGACTGGTGGTTAGTCTATGGAGAGTATGATTTGAAACTTGTTGGATATACTGATTCCAGTTTCTAATCAGATCATGATGATAGCAAAAGTGTATCGGGTTTCGTGTTTATCCTAAATAGTGGAGCTGTTTGCTAAAAAAGTTGGGGTGTTGCCGCACGGTTGTCATCGCCTTAAAGCTAGGGTGTCGCCGCGCTAAAGCTGGGGTGTCATAAGAGCCTAAGTCGGGGATGTCGTCGGTCTCCGCCTTAACAGTCCCCGCATAGGTGTCATCGCCTTAAAGCTAGGGTGTCATCAGATGAGAGCTGAGGTGTCGGTAAGAGCCTAAGTCGGGGATGTCGTCCATCCCAGCCTTAACAGTCTCATCACGGGTGTCGTTGCCTTAAATCTAGGGTATCGTCAGATGAAGCTGGGGTGTCGGTAAGAGCTTAAGTCGGGGATATCGTCCATCCCCGCCTTAACATCCCGGCCGGGTGTCGTCGCCTTAAAGCTAGGGTGTCGTCAAATAAGAGTTGGGGTGTCGGTAACAGCCTAAGTTAGGGATGTCATGTTGGGAATTGTATCCTAAAGCCAATCATTTGATGATTGTGCTAATGTAAATTGTATATAAATTGATATATTAATAAAATTTATTTGGAAGTTTATTCATTACAAGAACATCTTCTTATAACTCCTAATAGTAATGAAGCCCTCAGGATCTTCCTTCACGATAAAGGAGGATTTATCTTTGAAGGTCCTTAAAAGAGTTCGTGACCAAATGATATACTATGACAGGGCCATAGTACTATCAATTATAGGACGTTGTATATCATATTTGTTGGTTGTCCTCTTAACCAAGGAGTGTAGAGACATTAGTATGACATATAGGTGAAAGTGTAGGAGTACATTTCACCGAACGTGACTCATTTTGGATACTCTGCTGTCAAGAGTTAATCCGAGAAGATATGGGTATAAGTATCCTTTAGACCTGAAGATCACAACCGGTGACTTGAAAGCAACTCATTGTACTTAGGTGCCAGACCACCTGAATTTCTAATCCAGCTATGAAAGGTTACTGGGTGCAGTCAAGTACTTGTGGTAGTCAGTTGTGGATTGAGATGGAATTTGACCTATCCCGTTAAAAGGAGAAATGCTTGTGTTTCAATTTAGCAAGACCTTGGCCAAGGCACTTCATGTGAAAGTCACATGATCACTAAAATTGAAATCACTTTATGGATTCGCTGTTTAGAGTTGACATGCTCTTAAGCCATCCTTAGCATTTGTGGTCAAGAGGATGAATTATACGGTAACTGTTTCTTAGGGTTCTTGGAGTTTGCTCGGTAACTCTTCGACCTATCCGGACGTTGGGTTCCATTGCTAGATGGGCACATCGATTAGTATAGAAAGTTGTTTCTATGCTACCGGCTTAGGTTCGAACCTAGAGAGTCACATGCATAGAAGTTTCTTAGGATGATCTATTTGCTGATCAACGATTGAGAATCGTATATGATTTAATTAATCAATTTGATTGATTGAATTATCTCAATTGGGTTAAGTACAAGTGAATAAGATTCAATTTGGTTTAAGTCTATTAGAAGGACTAATCAATTTCAAATATTGATTTGAAATTAGACTTGATTTGGATTTAAATAGATTCAGGACTAGCCAAATTTGATTTGGGCTAGGACCATGATCTATATGGGTTCAGTCCAATAAATTTAGATAAGATTAAGCCATCACCTGAACCCAAACCTCTCGCATAAGTATCTCACATGATGAGATAACTAATGTCTGAGAGATTAAATTCTCATTTAGAATTTAATGTATTAATTTAATCCTCTCCAAACCATTTCCATCGGAATTTGAAATGTTAGAATTAAAGTGGAATTAATGTGCCTCTTTGAATCAACCAAGCGATGGAATTCTAAGTGTTAGAATTCACATCTCTTTAGTTCTCACCAACGTCAGAATTAATAAAATGCCACGTCTCCTTGGTTTTTACCGAATGTCGGAATTAACCAAGCGCCGCGGCTCTTTGGTTCGGCGTCTCTTTGCTTTTTGCCAAATGACGGAATTTTTAATGTCAGAATTCAATGGGCAGACTGAAATGAGACTATAAATAAAGGACATCCCTCACCAGATTACACAGAACAACAACACACGACATGTTGTGGATTATAATTCTAAAAAGGTTAGAATAGAAAATCCTGGTGATTCTGGTATTAGCAAAAGCTTGGTGGATCTTGGAGGAAGATTCAAGTGGAAGGATTCAAGATCAACAAAGTCGTTTTTCGCGAGCTAGCACTCTCGAAAATTCGATCATTCGGGGCTTCGCGTGGACGATACTAGAGGCTGAACGATTGAACGGCTGCAGAGCTCAAAGGATTTACCAACTACCCTTAAGGTAAGTGATATGATCTCTAAACCTTAAGGCATGATTTAAGGCAAGAAGTACAACTTCTTACGTTGAGGATCAAGATAAGATCTTGATTATTTATATGCATATTTTAGATCAAGCGATCCTATATATAAGGCAAAGATATAATCTTGATGCATATTAGATAGATTAATATGTAATCTTTTAGCTTCCGCATTGATAATAGTTATCAAATTTTAAAAATATGCATGCCTCGGAGTTTATTCTCCCTACATGTCATCGGTCCCCGCCTTAACAGTCCCGACACGGGTGTCATCGTCTTAAAGCTAGGATATCGTCAGATGAGAGCTGGGGTGTCGATAAGAGCCTAAGTCGGGGATGTCATCCATCCCCGTCTTAATAGTTTCGGCACGGGTGTCGTCGCCTTAAAGCTAGGTTGTCATCAGATGAGAGCTGGGGTGTCAGTAACAGCCTAAGTCGAGAATGTCGTCGGTCCCTGCCTTAATAGTCCTGGCATGGGTGTCGTCACCTTAAAGCTAGGGTGTTGTCAGATGAGAGTTGTGATGTCGTAACAGCCTAATTATGTTGTCGTGTTTTTTCAAGTGAGGTGTCGTATTTTTTTCACCTTGGTGTCCTAATACTTTGTCACGATATATTGACAGCTAAATCTATGGATATCATTGTTCATGACTGTGTGCCTATACTTCCACAGACGATGCTGAAATTATAAATCAGAAAGAAATCGAGCACACTCCTGGCCGTGCACCTTCTTCACCCATCGCTCCAAAAGCAGGGGTTAATACTGTAGTTCCTCAAACTGGAATGGAATTTAATTCAGCAGATGATGTATATACTTTCCACAATGGATACACAAAAAGAGTTGGTTTTGGAATCACAACAGTGTGTAGCAGGGCTAACAACAACAAACAACTTTGCTTCAAGCACCTAGCGTGTTGGAGGCAAGAAAAATCTAGAAAAATAGAGAAGAGCATGAATCATAGGGATACTGGGAAAGTTGATTGCATGACATCCATAAAAGCAAGACTGAATGCTACAAGTGGTAAGTGGATATTGGTTGAGATTTCTCTAGAACATAACTATGGGATGTCCATAACATCAACTGGTTATCTACGGTCGCATAGGAGGATCAGCACATCAGAGAAGGCAGAGATCAGTAATTTACATGCCGTGAATGTTCCGACAACTCAGATATACTCTGTCATAGCAAGGAGAAAAGGGGGCAGAAGATAATTGGATTTCACCGAGAAGGATGCTCATAATTTTATTTGTTGCGAATGTCAGTCTAAGCTGAAAGAAGGAGATGCTCAGTCGATGGTAATCCATTTCAACGAAATGCAACTCAGAAATCCCAATTTCTTATATACCTTAGACCTCAATGATAATGGTCATCTCAGGTCTATCTTCTGGATTCATCCAAGATCAAGATTGGCATGCACATACTTCGGTGATGCTCTAAGCTTTGACTCAACCTACTTGACAAATAGATATCAAATGCCTTTTTGTCCATTCGTCGGGGTCAACCATCATGGACAGTCCACCTTGCTTGGTTGTGCATTGTTGTCTGATGAGAGTACTGAGACATATAAATGGGTTTTTCAGTCATGGCTGGATGTAAATAGTGGTCAAGCACCTATTGCCATAATAACTAACCAAGATAAGGCAATCGAGGCTGTTGTTAAAGAAGTTTTTCCTAACACACGACATCAATTTTGTCTTTGGCATATATTGAAGAAGATACCTGAAAAGATTGGTCACATTTGCATAGCAAATACCAAATTTATGGTTGATTTCGATGAGGCGATATATGATTCATTGACCATACAATCATTCGAGGAAAGGTGGGCACATGTTATGGAGAAATATAAAGAATGCAAGGCTATAGATTGGTTCAATGTCCTTTACTAATGTCGGGATAAATGGGTCCCAGTTTACCTAAAGGATACAATCTTCGCATGTTTATATTTCATTGTCTTTGGTTCATGTTCGCATTCAATGCTTCTTTTTTGACAAAATTATGTACAGGAATGCCATCTTCACAAAGGAGCGAGGGCATAAATCACTTCTTCGATGGGTTTATAAATTTGAAGACTACACTAACGAAGTTCATAGGTAAGTACGAAGATGCCTTGAAGAAAAGGTACGAAGCCAAAAATGAGGAAGATAATAGGACATTGCAAACGATTGCTTTCCTAAAGACATCATCACCTTTTGAGAGACAAGCTACAGGAAGGTATACAAGGTGCATATTTAAAAAATTTCAGAATGAGATCCTTGAAATGGCTGCATCAAATACTAAATTGATCAAGGAAGCTGATGACTATTGTGTATATTTTGTAAAGTTGTATGAAAGGATTGAAGTCGATGGAGCAAGGAGATGATCAAATATTATATCGTGTCATACGATAGAAATATTGAGGATGTCCAATGCCAGTGTCAATCCTTTCAGTTTAAGGGTTACCTATGTAGGCATGCCTTGTTGGTTCTTCATCAAAGCGACGTATTTCGTTTACCAGATAAATACTTCTTGAAGAGATGGTGCAAGGACATGAAATACCAATTCGATGATTTCGATTGTAATACTGAAGGTTGTGATAAAAGCACACGAAAATCATGGTACGCAATGATAATTTTTTATTTGAAATGTCTTAATATATGTTTTCGATAACATTATGTTATTGATTGTATATATAGTTTGCTGAGTCATCGGATGATGAAGCTCGCAGAGATAGCCTCCGTGTCTGAAGATGCATTTAATTTAGTGATGGATGGTTTAATACTTATATTCAAATTATCGTTGATGCTAACTACGCAGCTAAGCCAAGAACAGAGCTTGTAATTCAAGATCCTCAACAAATTAGGATGAAAGGTCGCCCAAAAGAGAACAGATTAAAGAGTGGAGTCGAGAAGAAGTCAAAAAGATCAAGAAAAAATCTGGTTAAGGCAACCGTTGATGCTCCACCAATGCAAAGAATTGTACCAACTTTCGAAACTTTGATGGACAAGTTTGATGCTTATGTATTGAGTCAGCTAACACAGGAGGAGCATATATAAAATACGGGTGTCGTAACTTTGTAATGAGGGTGTCTTGGTCGCAAATGAAGTACTTTATAACTTTTAGCGCGGTGACCCCTCAGCTCTGGACTAACGACACCTAGCTTTAGCTCGACGATACCCGAAAGGTAAAATCCTAATGCTTTTAGCGCGACGACCCCCCAGCTCTGGGCTAACGATATCCTAGCTTTAGCTCGACGACACCCGAAAGGCAAAATCCTACGACACCCCTGTTCTCATGAAAGGACACCAATGCTTTTAGCGCGACGACCCCCCAGCTCTGGGCTAACGATACCCTAGCTTTAGCTCGACGACACCCGAAAGGCAAAATCCTACGATACCCCTGTTCCCATGAAAGGATACCAATGCTTTTAGCGCGACGACCCCCCAGCTTTGGGCTAACGATACCCTAGCTTTAGCTCGACGAGACCCGAAAGGCAAAATCCTACGACACCCCTGTTTTCACGAAAGGACACCAATGCTTTTAGCGCGACGATCCACCAGCTCTGGCCTAACGACACCCTAGCTTTAGCTCGACGACACCCGAAAGGCAAAATCCTACGACACCCCTATTCTCATGAAAGGACACCAATGCTTTTGGCGCGATGACCCCCCAGCTCTGGCCTAACGACACCCTAACTTTATCTCGACGACACTCGAAAGGCAAATTCCTACGACACCCTGTTCTCACGAAAGGACACCAATGTTTTTAGCGCGACGACCCCCCAGCTCTGGGCTAACGACACCCTAGCTTTAGCTCGACGACACCTGAAAGGCAAAATCCTACGACACCCCTGTTCTCACGAAAGGAAAGCAATGCTTTTAGCACAACGACCCCCCAGCTCTGGCCTAACTACACTCTAGCTTTAGCTCGACAACCTGAAATGTAAAATCCTACGACACCCCTGTTCTCACGAAAGGATACCAATGCTTTTAGCGTGACGACCCCCCAGCTTTGGCCTAACGACACCCTAGCTTTAGTTCGACGACACTTAAAAGGCCAAATCCTACGACACCCCTGTTCTCAATTTACGACATTCTAGTTTTTAATTTACGACATCATATATAAAAACTTAAGAAATTATGAAGTAGAAAAGGCATAAAGATGAATAAATCGAGGACACCCCTGTTCTCAATATAAAATATTTGCATTTGCATTAACTATGAAACAGTGTCAATATGAATAAATTACATTAAATTTTTAATGAAAGAAGAATGAAAAAATTAAGAACAGTTTGCGACAAGGTCGTTGATCTTTTGGTTGAGGCCCTCTCTCAATATCGTCACAGCTAATTATCGCCGGTATTCTCTTAGTTACTCCTCCGTGAAATCCATCTTCATATCAGGATTGTACCATCGAGCAAGACATTCCATGTATCTCAGACAATATAGGCCACAATCCAGTGATCTGGCCGGTTGACTTGGGCAATCCGAAATCTCTTCCATCGGCCAAGTCATCACCTCCTCCTTATCGCAGTAGATATAAAATATGTGGCCCAGAATTGTATGCCATTTCTTCGCATTGGCCTTGTACCTAGCGTTGCGTTTTAATGAATTTAGGTGCAGGAACACCTTTCTTTCCATGTCGATAGCAACAAGATGCTAGTGCGAGTTATTGGAGTTTATTATGGTGAATAGAAACCGGAATTGGGCCTTATCTTCATCGGATACATTGTCAAATATCGATGCCCCTGATGTTGCAGCAAGTTCATGAGGAGTTAATGGAGAAGTCAGACATAAAGCGGCTACGAAAATTGATGCAAAGATGCACTTATGGTATCGGTTTGGATGCTCTATTCAGTTGCACATCAAAAACTCCTGGTCGACATCAATTATCTGCCAATGGAATGTAAACCGATTAATATAATTCTAAAATCAACAACTAGAAAAGGTTTCTTGAGATACTTACATCATCTATATCATATCATTGTTAATAAGATCCCGAAGACTTTTCCTTGTTACAATATCACCTAACTTATTGGTGTATACGATCTCGTCGGTTAGTCATTCGTTCAAAAAAAAATTTATAATAATTTGGTCATCTTCGATCGTTGTATGGGCTTTGATGTGCCCACTGTCTTCGACGACTTTTTATGACGCGTTGTCTCATAAGAATATCCTCTGACCTTGGATGCCTTTCGCTTCCTCGGCTATTTTTTCACCCTCTTAACAAGAGAAGGCATTCCAATGATTTCTATGTCAACATCGTCACCCTTTGGAGCAGGGGTGCCAAGTTTATTATCAGATTTGGACTCCTTTTGGCCCTCCGTAGATTGCCCCTCCCCGCTCTTCTCCTCCTCTTTATTTTCAATCCCATGCTCTGTTTTATCGTCCAAGGATTCCCCCTCCAATCCCTTCTCCTGTTGGTCCTCCTCATCTTATTCTCCTTAGTATTTCCTTTAACAGGCTCGAGAAGACACTCCAGGGAATGCCCCTCCTCTGTCTTCCCGTCTCCCTTGTCCTCCTCATTTATTGCATTGCTTTCCTTTCTGAGCAGTGAACTGAGGAGGCTCTCATCAATGGACAGCCTATGCCTGACATGTCGAGTTGATCCTTAACGCAGGCCAATTCAATCCTCAACTCGGCATAGCTTTTGCAGCGCTCTGTTGGTTCAGGCGATGCTACTGTCGGTTAACTGAGAAGCCAGCGCTCCTCTGACAGTGGTACAGTAGCTTCTTCCAACTGCAAAGCAAGACGATAAACAAATTAATATTAAGTAAAAATATTAATATATTAAGTAAAAAAATATGATCAGAGCAATAAAGCAATGTATTAGCTTACCAAGTCGTGAGGCTGCATGTTGGCAAACTGAACCGACTGGATATTCATTTGGTTGTCATACCACTTCAACAATCGGGGCAGTTTATCGGGATATGCTGGTGCTCTCATTGATGTATGCTCAAAAAACCACACCTAAACATGATAATTTTCGGATATAAAAACATGTAATATTAACAAAGAAATTATACCAAGGACACTATTTCTGCATCTCAATAATCCTTACCACCAGCGCTGCCGAGCATCCGAACATGGTAGGCTGCCTCCTAACCTTTTGTGCTCTCATTGAGTGGATCGGCTCCTCGGAACGCAAGCAAGCGGCTACTTCTGGGAGAGCCAGAACAATCAACTCCTTGAATGCCGAAGCCCAGTCGATCCTATCCAGTTGACTTAAGTCATCCAAGTGCTGGATGAGATACGTGGACATCTCTGATTAGACTTTGGAGCCAAAAATATGGCAAACATGTAGGCAATCCAAAGTCTGATGATGTTCTTGACATCTTCCTGTACCTTAGATGATCGGAGTCAAAAAATTAACTTCTCCAAACCTTCTTGACAAAGATCTAAACCCTGGCCAAATCGTCTGAACAACCTTCCGTTGAACAGCTGGCTGGACGTGTCGATCTTCTTCCCATGAGCTGAAAGATCCAAAATAAGTGCGACTTCGTCGGCACTGAATAGAACCGGCTTGCCATATAAAATGAACTCATCGCCTCCACTGTGACATCTTATGATGTCGATGAAGGCACCAAATTGGGTCCTTCGAATAAGTTTTGTATGCTGTCTAGTAAACCCCATCTTCCAAACCTTCTGAACGTATACGGTCGGCCTGCAACTATTTTTAAACAACTGGGGGAAGCCTTCACTCGGGGGACTGGAATAATTTTCATGTCATCTGAAACAGGGGGTAAAACATACTAGTCAGCTGGGTACCATTATGTATGAACTAGGGTGTCATGACATTTTAAGACAGGATGTCATAATATCTTAACAAAGGGATAAACATACCTGAAGGAGATGCATCCTCATTCGAATGAAGAACGATGTCCTTGCTTTGTTCCGCCATTTTCTCCTTCTGGTTCTTCTTTGTTCGCGGTCTTCGTCCACACAACAAAAGCACTCATCTCCGTGAATGAAGTAGATGGAAGAAAGAACTGTGGAAGAAATTTAGAACACCGGTGGCTTCTCGAGCAACAAACGAAGGACCTCTAGGGTTCAGAAATTTTTTTATGCCGATCTCAGAGAAATATGAAAGGATACCAGGAGCGCCACGATCATATCGCTGATACGCAAACCCGTAGGAACCTGCCACGTTATGCAACTTTTCTTGAAAAGATGGCATAGCTGAGTTACTAGGGTGTCATCGAATTACAACTAGGGTGACGTCAAAATTCCCGCCTAGTTCAAATTTATCGTAGTGGTGTCATAAGATTATACCAAGGGTGTCGTAACGTTTCAACTGGGGTGTCGCAAAGGAAACCCCATGAAACAACTTACGACACCCAAGCTCTCATCCGACGACACCCTAGAGGCGACGACACCCATGTGGGGACCTATGACATCCCTGACTTAGGCTATTACGACACCCCAGCTCTCATCCGACGATACCCTAGCTTTAGCGCGATGACACCCTAGATTTAGCGCGATGATACCCGTACGGGGACTATTAAGGCGGGGACCTACGACATCCCTGACTTAGGCTGTTACGACACCCCAGCTCTCATCCGACGACACCCTAGCTTTAGCGCGATGACACCCGTGTGTGGATTGTTAAGGCGGGGACCTACGACATCCATGACTTAGGCTGTTACGACACTCCAGCTCTCATCCGACGACACCCGTGCGGGGACTGTTAGGGCAGGGACCTGCGACATCCTTGACTTAGGCTGTTGCGACACCCCAGCTCTCACCTGACGATACCCTAGCTTTAAGGCAACGACATCCATGCGGGGACTGTTAAGACGAGGACCTATGACATCCCTGACTTAGGCTGTTACAACACCCCAGCTCTCATCCGACGATACCCTAGCTTTAGCGCGATGACACCCATGCAGGGACTATTAGGGTGGGGACCTACGACATCCCTGACTTAAGCTATTGCAACACCCCAGCTCTCATTCGACGACACCCTAGCTTTAAGGCGACAACATCCGTGCGGGGATTGTTAAGGCGAGGACCTACAACATCCCTGACTTAGGCTATTACGATACCCCAGCTCTCATCCGATGATACCCTAGCTTTAGCGCAACGACACCCATGCGGGGACTGTTAGGGCGGGGACCTACGACATCCATGACTTAGGCTGTTGCGATACCCCAGCTCTCATCCGACGATACCCTAGCTTTAAGGCGACGACATCCGTGCGGGGACTGTTAAGGCGGGGACCTACGACATCCTGACTTAGGCTGTTACGATACCCCAGCTCTCATCCGATAACACCCTAGCTTTAAGGCGACGACATCCGTGCGGGGCTGTTAAGGTGGGGACCTACGACATCCCTGACTTAGGCTCTTACGACACCCCAGTTCTTATCCGATGACACCCTAGCTTTAGCGCGATGATACCCGTGCGGGGAGTGTTAAGGTGGAGACCTACGACATTCCTGACTTAGGCTGTTATGACACCCAAGCTCTCATCCGAAGATACCCTAGCTTTAGCGCGATGACACCCATGCGTGGACTGTTAAGGTGGGGACCTACGACATCCCTGACTTAGGCTCTTACGATACCCAAGCTCTCATCCGATGACACCCTAGCTTTAGCACGACGACACCCATGCGGGGACTGTTAAGGCGGGACCAACGACATCGCCGAATTAGGCTGTTACAAACCCTAGCATGGGTGTCGTAGCATTGGTGCTAGGGTGTCGTAAGGTGTAAACTGGGGTGTTGCCAAGGATTTTCAGTAGAATTCTTCCTGGGGTGTCGTGGGGCTTCTCACAATGGTCAGTTGTAAGAATGAATGTCGTAGCATTGTCGCATGGGTGTCGTAAGGTTTCAACTGCAGCGTCGTAGATCTTTTTTTGGGTGAACATAACTTGGGTGTCACAATACTTCCGACCTATTCCTCTTGGGACATCATAAAGCTTATTCGTTCAGCATGCATTTAAACCAAGGGCACCAAGTGGCTGATTGAATAATTGAAAAGTGCTCACTCCGTCATGCGAGGAGAGACACTCCGATTTACTATAACGAAGACGCTAGTATGGTCAATACTTGTTCCAAATCGGGGATTGGAACACTGAGTTCGACAAGATTTGGCTTCTCGATACTCTCTTCAGTAATGGTTTCTGTCCCCCATCCCTCAACTCGATGGCTATAAAAGGGGAAAGGATGAGTATTGCCTGCAACCACAGGAAGTATAGACGATATCGGAGGTAGTTTAAGAAGGTTAAGAAGCTTCGCCCATGACGACATCGGAGGTAGACGAGCTGGCTATCGCTTTTAGCATGAAACTTCGTCTCGATGGCTCCGACGAAGATATAGAAAAGGAAACTGCCAAGGGATCGTTGAAGAAAGACTCTAGTGGATCTCCGAAATAGAATTTTGAGACTACAAGTAAGAAGAGAAAGGGAGGAGACCGTAGAAGTCTATCTATAAATGCCAAAAAGCGTTTCCGTTTGAAATTGTAATGAAATTTTGCATGACTAATAATATTTTAGATGAAATTGCGACTGCTTCGATGCTACTGTGTTTTAAAGTAATTCTGGGGTATCGTAGATTTATTACGATTACGATGGATTTTCTCCTGCGATGTCGTAAAGCTTTTCACCTACGCATGAACGGATGTCTTAGGTTTGTAACTAGGGTGTCATACTATTTCATGTACGAAACCCCATGAAACAACTTACGACATCCTAGCTCTCAACTGACGACATCCTAACTTTAAGGCGACGATACCCGTGCAGGGACTTGTTAAGGCAGGGACCTACGACATCCCTGACTTAGGCTCTTACGACACCCCAGCTCTCATCCGACGACACCCTAGCTTTTAGCGCGACAATATCCATGCAGGGACTGTTAAGGTGGAACCGACGACATCCTCGACTTAGGCTTTTACCGACACCCCTAGCTCTTATCTGACGACACCCTAGCTTTAAGGCGACGACACCCGTGCGGGGACTGTTAAGCGGGGGACCGACGACATCCCCAAATTAGGTTGTTACGAAACCTCAGCATGGGTGTCATAGAATTGGTACTAGGGTGTCGTAAGGTTTAAACTGGGGTATCGCGAAGGATTTTCGGTCGAATTCCTCATGGGGTGTCGTGGGGCTTCTCTCCATGGTCAGTTATAAGCATGGGTGTCGTAGCATTGGTGCTATGGTATCATAAAGTTTCAACTTGGGTGTCACCAAGGATTTTCGGTCGAATTGCTCCTGGGGTCGTAGCATTATGCTAGGGTGTCATAAGGTTTCAACTGGGGTGTCGCGAAAGATTTTTGACCAAATTCCTCCTGGGTTGTTGCGGGGCTTCTCTCCATAGTCAGTTATAAGCACGGGTGTCGTAGCATTGGTGCTAGGGTATCGTAAAGTTTCAACTTGGGTGTCGCGAAGGATTATCGATCGAATTGCTCCTGGGGTCGTAGCATTTTCGCTAGGGTGTCGTAAGGTTTCAATTGGGGTGTTGCGAAGGATTTTCAGCCGAATTCATGTGGGGTGTCGCGGGGCTTCTCTCCATGGTCAGTTATAAGCATTGGTGTTGTACCATTGTCGCTAGGGTATCGTAAGGTTTCAATTGGGGTGTCGCAAAGGTTTTCGGCCGAATTTCTCATGGGGTGTCACGGCCGTTCTCTCCAGAGTTGTAAAGTGAGGACACTAGAGCTATATGGATAGAAAATAATGGGGAATATAGGCCAAAACACTCCGACGATACCTTAGTTCTAAGAAAGTTACCTGCGCATTAAACGGTTTCCTAGAGCATTAACTTCCTCTAACGACAAAAATAGTTGGTGTAATAAAGGAGCTTTACAAAGAAGCATGAACACCTTTCTTTTTACTTCCTACTGTGGATAACATTTCCTTGCATCCGAAAGCCCAGAGCGAGGGGGAAGAAAAGTTTTTCTTGCACAAATGTAATCCAAGAAAAAATGGCGATAGAAGTAGGCTGGAGGAAAAGGGCATTTTTATCTGCATAGCAATTTTAAAATAAAGGCGAAGCGCTTTTAATGGCCGTCACGATCGGAACGTAACATCGTAGCAGAGCCATACCGTTCGCAATGTTAGCCACGTAGGATGCACATGGACCAATTAGGAGAGGCGGTGCAGCCCACGTAGGACTTGCTGCACCGAGGGCGATGTACAAAGACTTTTCCTTGTTCTGTGTATCACATATGGTACATCATGCATGTTGACCCAATTGATAATTTTGATGATTAACAAAACTATTTGAGTATAACAATTGAAGGCTCTAATGATTTGATTAAGTTTTTCAGATTATAAGTCGATTGAATGATCAAAATCAGGAGTTAAATCTTGTTCTGGATCGAATCTAATGTCTAGGTAAGATTGCAGACATTAGAGTCGACTCCGAGAATCACAGAGCCGACTCCAATATCTGTCATGGAAGTTAGAGTTGACTCCGAGACTGTTAGAGCCGACTCCAACAGAAAAGACAGAACGTTGATTTTTCTGGCCCCAACTTAGAGTCGACTCCGGGTCTGTTAGAGTCGACTCCAGAAAAGTTTCTTGTCGACCCAGAAAAGTCAGAGACGACTCCAGAATTAACGGATTAAAGTGTTTCGAGTTAGAGCCGACTCCAGAAAAGTTAGAGTCGACTCCAACCCACCTGGAACGAAAAATCAAATTGCCAGATCAGCTCTAACGGTAATATTTCTATTTTACTTTATTTCTAACGGATATTTTTTGTTGCAAGGTACACTCCAACGGATAGTTTTCTTCCAAAAATGGTTTGAAAGAAATCTATAAAAAGGGAAGACTATCATTCAAAAAAGAACGGAAAAATAAAGAAGAAAAACGGAAATAGAGAAATCCCAATTCAAAAATCCGAAAAAGAGAGAGCCTGAATCTCAAGAGAAAAAACCTTCTAGCTCAAATCCACTCCACTCCAAAAAGCTCAAGAGGAATCCAAGGCATTCAAATCAAAGTTTTGATGGATTTCCCAAATTGGAGAAAGAGGATCAGTTTCTTGCTTTTCAATCCTTCTCAACTGCTTCAACTGTGAAGAATCGGAGCTGAGGCTTGATTCAATCTAGCAAGGAGAAGAAGAAAAGAAGAAAAGCTCAAAAGCCAACCAACTACAAATCAGGCTTTTCTAAACCTTGTTCATTTACTTGATTATTTGCTCATTGAGGAGCTGTGTACTTGAAAAATAATATTTCTTTTGTTTGTGTCTAGTTCAATCTGGGGGATTGAACTAGTGGAGGTAGTCTTACCTCGGTACAAGCTTGGTATAGCTTGTGTTAGGGTTTTTGTGCTGGTGAGCCCGGAAAACGGCTGGGTTCGTTGTGATCCCGGGAAAACAACAAGTTTGAGTTGTGAGCTTGTAAAACAACTCGGCTGTAATCAAGGAAGATTATAGTGTGGACCCAAGTGAATCTTGGGAGTGGACGTAGGTGTTGGATACACCGAACCACTATAAAATCTTTGTGTTTGCCGTGTCTCCTTTATCTCTATCTCTATCTCTATCTTATTGATTGTATTTTTTTTTTGCATCTGCATTCACTTTCACTCACACTAAGCAAACAAATATTTCAAAAGGTTTAAATTTTTTAAAGAACCCAATTCACCCCCCCCTCTTGGGTTGTCATCTGGGCCAACAATTGGTATCAGAGCTAGTGCTCATTAGATTTTGATCACACGATCAAGAGCTAAAGATCCAAATGGCAGCTCAAGTTGGATCATTTGCTGAAGGTCATTCTACGAATAGACCTCCACTGTTTAATGGTTCAAATTATTCATATTGGAAAGCTAGAATGAGGATATTCATTCAAGCTTCTGACTATGAACTATGGGGTGTTATAATTAATGGACCTAGTACACCCACACATGTTATTGATGGCACTATTGTTCCTAAGCCCGAAAGGGACTGGAATGATAATGATAGGAAGATGGCACAGCTTAACGCTAAAGCCATGAATGTTTTATATTGCTCTTTAGATGCAAATGAATTTAATAGAATCTCCACATGTAATTCCGCAAAGGAGATTTGGGATAGATTAGAGGTTACCCATGAGGGTACCAACCAAGTAAAAGAATCTAAAATTAATATTCTTGTTCATAAATATGAGTTGTTTAGCATGGAACAATCTGAAACCATTGCATGCATGTATACTAGATTTACAGATATTGTAAATGGTTTAAAAAGTCTTGGTAAGACATATACTAACTCAGAACTTGTTCGAAAAATTCTTAGGTCACTACCAAGATCATGGGAAGCCAAAATGACAGCAATCCAAGAAGCAAAGGACCTCAACACTCTGCCCTTAGAGGAGCTTCTAGGATCACTTATGACCCATGAGTTGACAATGAAGCAGCACGTAGAGGAGGACACAAAGAAGAAGAAAGTGATTGCCCTCAAAGCTGCAAAAGAAGAAGAGAGCAGCATGATGATGATGATGATGATGATGAAGAGACTGCTCTCTTAGCTAAAAAGTTTAAAAGATTCATGAGGAGAAAGAAACCCTTCCACAAGAAGAAATTTGGAGCAAAGTGGGAAGGAGAAAAGGATAAGAACAAGGACAAGGACAAAGAAAAAGAGAAAGACCCCTTGACTTGCTATGAGTGTAATAAACCGGGGCACTTTAGGAATGAATGTCCTAAATTAAAGAAAGCCTACAAAAAGAAAAAGAAGGCTTATGTGGCGACTTGGAGTGATAGCGAAGAATCTTCTTCCGAAGAAGAAGAACAAAAGGAAGTCGCAAATGTTTTATGGCGGACGACAACGATGAGGTAAGTTCCGATAACCCTTGCGATGAGTTTGCATTTGATGAATTATTTGATGCTTTTAATGAACTTGTCGGCGATTTCAAGGTTTTGAAAAAGAAATACAAGCTTTTGAAAAATGAAAATTCAACTTTCATTAAAGAAAAGGAAGATCTTAATAATGAAGTTAAGAAACTTAAATCTGAAAATGAAATTTTGGTAAAAGAAAAAGAATTAATTTCCAATGAAAATGATAAACTAAGGAAAGAGGTTGAAAAATATAAGAACATAGTTGATAAGTTTACCTTAAGCTCAACTAAATTGAACATGTTATTAAATAGTCAAAAAGCAGTTTTTGACAAAGCCGGATTAGGGTATAACACTTTTAGAAAACAAAAATCACTGAAAAATATTTTTGTGCGTGCTGGCCAAAGTAATTTTACATGCTTTAAATGTAATCAAAAAGGACATAAATCTTATGAATGTAAAATTCTAAAACCTAATAAAAACTTAAATATTAAAGGAAAGAAAATATGGGTTCCAAAAGGAACAGTTTTTATTGCTACTAACCATGAAGGACCCAAGAAAGCTTGGGTACCTAAACATAAGACTTGATCATCTTTGCAGGAGTGTCTTGCGGCCAAAAGATCAAAGCGAAAGTGGTATCTTGATAGCGGCTGCTCAAGGCACATGACGGGTGACAAAGATCAATTCATCACCCTCGAAAGCAAAAGAGGAGGAGTAGTTACATTTGGGGATAATGGCAAAGGCCAAATCTTGGGGCTTGGTAACATTCAAATAACTCCCTCCACATATATTGAAAATGTCTTATATGTTGATGGTTTGAAACATAATTTAATTAGCATTAGTCAATTATGTGACAAAGGTTTTAAAGTATCATTTGAATCTTCTATATGCACAGTTGCTAATCCCATTGATAATAGCATTGTTTTTATTGGAAATAGAAATGGCAATGTATACTTGATTGACTTAGACAATTTGTCTACTAATAATCATTGCTTAGTTGCTAATAATGCTAATATGAATGAGATTGGTTGGTTGTGGCATCGAAGATTAGGTCACGCAAGCACACACCTGATTTCAAAACTAATTAGAATGGATTTAGTAAAAGGACTACCTAAAATAGATTTTGAAAATAACAAAATATGTGATGCATGTCAGTTTGGAAAACAAACGAGAAGTTCTTTTAAATCTAAAAATGTTGTTTCAACTTCTAGGCCATTAGAGCTACTTCACATGGACCTTTTTGGACCAACTAGAACCACAAGTCTAGGAGGAAAGAAATATGGTCTTGTGATAGTAGATGATTACTCTAGATTCACTTGGGTAATGTTTTTAGCTCACAAAGATGAGACTTTCTCGATATTCCTGAAATTCTTCAAGAAAGTAACAAATGAGAAAAACACTACCATAGTGTCTCTAAGAAGTGATCATGGAACTGAATTTGAAAATCACTTATTTGAAAGTTTTTGCAATGAAAATGGTATTAATCATAATTTTTCTGCACCAAGAACCCCTCAACAAAATGGAGTAGTTGAAAGGAAAAATAGAACTCTAGAAGACATGGCCCGTACCATGCTATGTGAAAGTAAACTCCCGAAATACTTTTGGGCGGAAGCTATTAACACAGCATGTTACATCCTAAATAGAGCATTAATAAGACCTATTTTAAAGAAAACACCTTATGAATTATGGCATGATAGAAAACCCAACATTAAATATTTTCATGCATTTGGTTGTAAATGTTTTATTCATAATAATGGTAAAAATAACTTAGGTAAATTTGATGCAAAATCTGATGAAGGAATATTCTTAGGTTATTCAACAACTAGTAAAGCATATAGAGTGTTCAATAAAGGAAGTTTAATTGTTGAAGAATCTATTCATGTAGTTTTTGATGAATCTTTAGCATCAAGTTCCAAAAGGATTGATGATGAGGAAGATACAAACATTCTCGAAAACAATCTTGAAAAACTTAATATTGATGTATCTTCAGATCATGAACAAGAAGCTAAAGATAATGATTCGCCTAATGCTGATGTTATTAATACTAATCATAATGATGTAGATCTACCAAGAGATTGGAGATACGCTTATAGTCATCCCAAGGAATTGATTATAGGTGATCCATCTCAAGGAATAAGAACTAGATCATCTATGAGAAATATTAGTAATCACCTTGCATTTGTTTCTCAAATTGAACCTAAAACCATTGAAGAAGCTGAAAAAGATAATAATTGGATGTTAGCTATGCAAGAAGAATTAAACCAATTCACTAGAAATAATGTATGGACATTAGTGGAAAGACCTAAAGATCATTCTGTTATAGGATCAAAATGGGTTTTTAGAAATAAACTAGATGAAAATGGCATAGTAATTAGAAACAAAGCTAGATTAGTTGCAAAAGGATATAATCAAGAAGAAGGTATTGATTTTGATGAAACCTTTGCACCTGTAGCTAGATTAGAAGCCATTAGGCTATTACTTGCATTTGCATGTCACATGAACTTTAATTTATTTCAAATGGATGTCAAAAGTGCATTTTTAAATGGATTAATAAATGAAGAAGTATTTGTTGAACAACCACCGGGATTTGAAGATCATGAATTTCCAAATCACGTTTTTAAATTGCACAAAGCTTTATATGGTTTGAAACAAGCACCTAGAGCTTGGTATGATAGACTAAGTAAATTTTTGATTGAAAATGATTTTACAAGAGGAAATGTTGATAAAACATTGTTTTTGAAAAGAAAAGATAAAGATTTACTTGTAGTTCAAATTTATGTTGATGACATTGTATTTGGTGCTACTAACAATCTTCTATGTCAAGAGTTTGCTAAGTTAATGCAGGGAGAATTTGAAATGAGCATGATGGGAGAACTCAATTTCTTCCTTGGACTCCAAATCAAACAAAGCAAAGAGGGAATCTTTATCAACCAAACAAAGTACACAAGAGAAATTCTAAAGAAGTTTGGTATGGAATCAATCAAACCCCTCGGAACACCAATGAGTCCTTCATGCAAGCTGGACAAAGATGAAGAAGGTAAGAAGGTTGATCAAAAATATTATCGAGGTATAATCGGATCCCTACTTTACTTAACTGCAAGTAGACCAGACATAATGTTTGCTGTTTGCTTATGTGCTAGATTTCAGTCTGAACCTAAAGAATCACATTTAATTGCTGTTAAAAGAATTCTTAGATACCTTAGTGGAACAAAAAATGTAGGTTTATGGTATTCTAGAGACTCAACATTAAATCTGATTGCTTATTCTGATTCTGATTATGCTGGATGTAAGTTAGATAGAAAAAGCACAAGTGGTGCATGCCAATTTTTAGGAAGTAACTTAATCTCATGGTTTAGCAAAAAGCAAAATTCGGTTGCATTATCTACTGCTGAAGCAGAATATGTTGCAGCTGGAAGTTGCTGTGCTCAAATCCTATGGATTAAGAGACAACTTGAAGACTATGGTATCACACTTGATAAGACACCTATAAGATGTGATAATACAAGTGCAATCAATCTAACTAAAAATCCAATTCAACACTCAAGAACAAAGCATATTGAAATTAGATATCACTTTATAAGAGAACATGTTGCCAATAATGAAATTTGTCTTGATTATGTGAATACTGAAGAACAACTGGCAGATATATTTACAAAACCTTAAGTGAAGAGAGATTTTGTTATCTTAGAGGAGAATTAGGAGTTTGTGATCCTTTGGAATAATTTTCTGAAACTCTTAAGAACAACTATCTAGATTTCATCAATTTCTTGAAAAATCTCGATATTCAATAAGGAAATCTATCTAGATCTTGATTCATTGTTTCCCCAATTGCTAAGGAACATTTATCTAGAGTTTGATGATTAATTTGAATAGTTTCAGATCCTTGAAACTTGATTTTTTATCTCTGAAACTGTTAGAGTCGACTCTAACAGTTTGTGGAGTCGACACCTTAGTTTTTGATGTTCTGTCTAAGCAATTAGAGCCGACTCCGGCTTCTGTAGAGCCGACTCTAATTCGAGCGCTGACAGACTTTCTGGTTCGGAGCCGACACCCAGTTTTGGGAGTCGACTCTAGGTCGAACTAGGTCAAAAATAAAAAGGCGGAGTCGACCCCAAATCATTTTATCCGTCTCCCAAAACCCCTCCAAGGAGTTCCAAAGCCTTTCCAACCTCCCCAATCTTCTCAAAACCTTTGATTACACATTCCAATCAACTCAATGGCACCCAAGAGGCGCGGTTTCGTCGGAGGAGCGTCCGTTCCCACGAGGCGACGCACGATTCGGAGGCAACCCTCGCCATCCTCCTCTTCGGCCACTCAAGAAGATTCCCCTCCTTCACCCTCTTCACCCAAAGTAGATCAACTAGCCGGTAAGACTATCACAACTGGAAGGAAGGTCAACTTTGATTTCTTTGAGTCGGAGGGCTTCTCAATAGGAAGATGTTTAAAAGAAATGGGGTGGGAAAAGATTTGTTCATTAGATATCCCCACTTATCCTGCCCTAGTGAGAGAATTTTACAATGATTTGAGTAGAGGAGAAGGCGGTTTAGTCAGTATTGTAAGAGGAACTAGAGTTGTAATAACTGCTGAAATCCTTGGAAATCTGTTGGAAATGCCCACAATTGGTATTATGGAATATCAGCATGATGATAGAAGTGGTGCATTGTCAAGAATGTTAGGGAGGGATGTAACCGAGTTTGAGGAAATTCTTGCTAATCAATTAAATCTGGAGCTCAGGTTACTACACAACATATGTGGAAGAATTTTATTCCCCAAAATTGGTAGATTTGAGTACGTCTCGGAGCGAGACATTCTTTTGATGGATTGTATTATAACTGGAAGGCCAGTCAACCTAGCTGGCATGATGATTGGTTATATGGCAGAGGCTGCTACAAAGAAAAGATCTACACTGCCATATGGTATGGTTCTGACATTGATCTTTAGAAGCCAAGGTGTGCTAATTATGGATAATGAACCCCTAAGGAAATTAAGGCACACTGACTATTATAGTATTTCTACTATTCATCGGATGGGCTTCAAGAAGTTAAATGGTATCTGGATGAAAGGAGGACGAGAAGAAAGAGCTGAGAGAGATAGAACTGAAGAGGCCAGAGTAGAAGATATCCCTGGACCATCCACTGCGGGACCATCAGTCCCTGATCCATTTATTGCGGGACCATCTACAGCTGGACCTTCAGAAGCTGGACCGAGCACAGTTCCCTCTCCTCCACATCTGTCTGTTACTGCTTCTGGGAGATTCTCTGATGAGCAGATTGGTCAGTTGAGAGCCTTGCTTGCTGAATATGACAGTCAGAGATCTCATGAGATTAATCAATTAAAAGAAGACTTCAATCAGCTAAAAGAAGAACTTAACTCGAGACTTGACATGATTTCCTTTTCCATAAGCAATTCTGTTGAATCCTTTGGTGCTGAACTTCACAAAATCTTTGAAAGGATGGAAGGCATTGCTGATGGCTCGGGATCTTATGTTCATGCAACTGGTCAACTGAAGAAGGACATTGACCTTGCAGTCTCACAGATTGAAGCTTGTCTTGAAAATTTTAAGAAATCTCAAAAAGATGATGTAATGGAAATCATAGGTCACTTGAAGAAAATTGTATTCAAACATATCTGACTTTGATTTTGATTTTGATACTCTTTTGTATCTTAGGTTCTCCAGGTTTACTTTATCTTGATAGTTTGTATTTAGGAATTTTGAGTATCTAATGTATCTCACTTTGGAATGTACTTGAATCAACTTATGTAATGTTTCTTACTTATGTAATGCAATTACACATTTTCAAATCTGTCTATGATTGACTGCTTGAATCCCTATGTCTTATTGAACCAACAATTTTTCTCTAATAACTTTCTTTATCTAATACTCTCCTTATTGCTGATAACAAAAAAGGGGGAGAGATGGTTGAATATGCAAAAAAAAAAAAGACTTGAAATTTTAATGAGAGATGGTTGAATATGCAAAAAGAAAGAAAGAAAGGGGGAGAAATGATTGTTTATGCAAAAAGAAAGAGACTTGAAATTTTAATCAGTTCAATTAAAATTTGATTTTTATATATAGGGGGAGCTATTCAATGCAGGGGGAGCTTAACAACAAGCTTAATTGCAATTTTCTGTACATTTAGTTTAAATGTTCATAATTGATGGCTTATATAGAACTCATGCATAATTTTAAAAGTTCACTTTGAATATTGGCATCAAATCCTTCATTAAAAATGTTTTAAGCTTTAAAATGACTATAATCTTTAGTTCGAATGAATTTTTTGAATGCATATACTCAAAGTTTTTGTTATCATCAAAAAGGGGGAGATTGTTGACCCAATTGATGATTTTGATGATTAACAAAACTATTTGAGTATAACAATTGAAGGCTCTAATGATTTGATTAAGTTTTTCAGATTATAAGTCGATTGAATGATCAAAATCAGGAGTTAAATCTTGTTCTGGATCGAATCTAATGTCTAGGTAAGATTGCAGACATTAGAGTCGACTCCGAGAATCACAGAGCCGACTCCAGTATCTGGCACGGAAGTTAGAGTCGACTCCGAGACTGTTAGAGCCGACTCCAACAGAAAAGACAGAACGTTGATTTTTCTGGCCCCGACTTAGAGTCGACTCCGGGTCTGTTAGAGTCGACTCCAGAAAAGTTTCTTGTCGACCCCAGAAAAGTCAGAGACGACTCCAGAATTAACGGATTAAAGTGTTTCGAGTTAGAGCCGACTCCAGAAAAGTTAGAGTCGACTCCAACCCACCTGGAACGAAAAATCAAATTGCCAGATCAGCTCTAACGGTAATATTTCTATTTTACTTTATTTCTAACGGATATATTTTGTTGCAAGGTACACTCCAACGGATAGTTTTCTTCCAAAAATGGTTTGAAAGAAATCTATAAAAAGGGAAGACTATCATTCAAAAACAAGAACGGAAAAACAAAGAAGAAAAACGGAAATAGAGAAATCCCAATTCAAAAATCCGAAAAAGAGAGAGCCTGAATCTCAAGAGAAAAAACCTTCTAGCTCAAATCCACTCCACTCCAAAAAGCTCAAGAGGAATCCAAGGCATTCAAATCAAAGTTTTGGTGGATTTCCCAAATTGGAGAAAGAGGATCAGTTTCTTGCTTTTCAATCCTTCTCAACTGCTTCAACTGTGAAGAATCGGAGCTGAGGCTTGATTCAATCTAGCAAGGAGAAGAAGAAAAGAAGAAAAGAAGAAAAGCTCAAAAGCCAACCAACTACAAATCAGGCTTTTCTAAACCTTGTTCATTTACTTGATTATTTGCTCATTGAGGAGCTGTGTACTTGAAAAATAATATTTCTTTTGTTTGTGTCTAGTTCAATCTGGGGGATTGAACTAGTGGAGGTAGTCTTACCTCGGTACAAGCTTGGTATAGCTTGTGTTAGGGTTTTTGTGCTGGTGAGCCCGGAAAACCGGCTGGGTTCGTTGTGATCCCGGGAAAACAACAAGTTTGAGTTGTGAGCTTGTAAAACAACTCGGCTGTAATCAAGGAAGATTATAGTGTGGACCCAAGTGAATCTTGGGAGTGGACGTAGGTGTTGGATACACCGAACCACTATAAAATCTTTGTGTTTGCCGTGTCTCCTTTATCTCTATCTCTATCTCTATCTTATTGATTGTATTTTGTTTTTGCATCTGCATTCACTTTCACTCACACTAAGCAAACAAATATTTCAAAAGGTTTAAATTTTTTAAAGAACCCAATTCATCCCCCCCCTCTTGGGTTGTCATCTGGGCCAACAATGCAGCCATTCAGTATGTGGCCATTGTGCATGATTATGCGTACGCTAAGAATATTTTTATTGTATGTATGTATGTATGTATGTATGAGGTTAATGCGTGTGGTATATAACAAGCTTTGCATTAGGTATGATATAAAAATATATTTTTTAATTTTTTACGCATTGCACATCCATTTTTTTTGGTAAAAATGGATGATCACACTAGTCTAGTACGAGCCAACCCATATACATCAGAAAATAGTATTTGCTTTAGTACAAGAGAGTAGGGATCACCCTCTTTCCAAACCCAAAATCCGGAGTAATAGGCGACTGAGGCTGCAACCCAATTCGCCGCCGCATTAGCTTCCCGATAAACATGCCGTATATGGACTGTATGAACCTCCTAGAGTTTAGCCCAAATATCAAGGAGTAAAGGGTTGGTAGGGATCTTATCACAATAATCATGCCGAACCTAATGGATAACCGTAGTGGAGTCGCCCTCTATGAATAGACAATGAGCATGGAAGATCCGAGTGGCGTATGAAATCCCTGCCCAAATTGCATAAAGCTCAGCTAGAGGGACTGAAGAGTCTAGGAGGCCGAAGCCACCTACCGCCAGCATCGCTCCATCAGTCCCATGAATAATAAATGCTAAGCCTGCACATCTTCTTCTAACACTCCTATCAATTGATTTTGACAAACCATGGAGGGGAGGCTCCCAAGCTATGAAAATCGTATGCCGGTTCGCTGCCGAGGCAGCAGGGGAGCCCCAGTGGCCAAAGCTATCAGAATCAGAAGCAGACCCATGGAGTGCGTATTCTTTAGAGAAAGAAATAACTTTCCTCACAACCCTTTGGGAAGATACAACCTCATCAGTGAAGATAAGCAGGTTTTGCGATAACCAAATCTGATAGGTTGTGCTAGCCCAGATAGTGCCCTGCTATCAGATTCTTCTCCGAATGTCACTCAAAAGAGCAGTCCTCTGAGAGCCATCAGCACCCTCCCTAAGATAGTATCCGATCATCAGCCAGATCTATCTCACTCTAGAGCAACTAAAAATGACATGATCAGTGGTCTCCTCCTCCTGTCCACATAATGGACAAGTAGCCTGAATGGGCATTCCCCTCCCAGCAAGCAGGGAACAGGTGGGAAGGCAATTCCACGCAAGCTTCCAAATAAAGAGCTAGATCCTGGGATTGATAGGAAGCCTCCATATCCACGATGCATCCATCATACGGTGCGGGTGTGGCCTATAAATCTTCGTCAGATCCTTGGTAGGCGCACTAGAGAGACTTGATCTCCTCCATAATCTGATATCAGATGAGTGCTCCGGCATGAGCGGAATAGAAAGAACCCTGCGTGCTAACTCCTCCCAAAGAACCGGGACATCGTGGGAATGTGCCAGGAAATGTGGTCCTGAGAGATCAACTCTATAACTCTCATGCTGCTAGGAACATCCATGCTGATAAAAGTAGGTCAGAGAGAGGGGGAGCTTAACAACCCACGTATCCTAAATAACATCTATCGAGGATCCATCACCAATCATCCATGAGATGTTATTCAAGATTATCGGAGTGTGCCGGCATATCTCCTTCCAGAAAAATGAATATCCATGGAAAGACTAAAAATATGAAGAGGGAGTCCAAGGCCCATAATGAGCCCATATAAAAGAGCTCCAGAAGTAGTGCGGATCCAAGAGGAACCGCGAAGCGTGCCTAGCAATCAGCGCCTTTTGACTGTCAGAGACTGGATTCCAAGGCCACCTTCAGAAATAGGCAAGCAAACAGTCTCCCACGCCAGCAGATAAATACATTGGCCATCCTGCATGGATGCCCAAAGAAATTCTCTAAAGCATCCCTCTATCCTTCTCAGATAAGTCCTCAGGACATCAGCGTTATATAGAAGATAAAGAGGAAGAGAGGTGAGGACCGAGCGTAGAAGGGTGATCCTCGCCATCATAGATAATCCCATGACCTGCCAGCCATCATCCGGTCACGAACCCGTCACTCTAAGTTAATGTAATCTCTACATCGCGGCTGTCTACCCATGAAAGGGATTCCCAGATAAGATAGCCGGTCAGTCTGAGTAGTAACGCCCAAGATTTCGAGGATGGCCTCCCTTATAATAGCATTCATCTTTGAACTAAAACAGATCATGGACTTATGAAGATTAACTCGCTGACCAGATGCTTGATAGTAGAGCTGAATAATGAAAGCAAATGTCATAATGTTGTGTATAGTAGCCTGACCCAATAATATGCAATCATCAGCTAACAAAAGATGAGAGACCAAGGAGCCCTGGGGAGCTGCCATAAAAGGGGCGATGTAGCAATCAGCCTGTGCCTGGGTGAACGCATGTGAAAGATCGTCAGCAATAAGAATGAACAGAAAAGGAGATAGAGGGCATCCCTGACACAGCTCAATAGCAAAGTGGAAGAAATTCGTCTGACTACTATTAATAATAAGAGAGAATGATGGCCTATAAATGTAGGCCATGATCCAGTCAATAAGAAGGCCGTCAAACCCGAATTTGTGGAGAGTGCGGTACAGGAAGTCCTAGCTCACCCTATCATAAGCTTGCTCCATGTTTAGCTTGATAGCCATGAGATACTATCATGCAGAAGATCTCTGAAGGTCGTGCATAAATTTCTGTGCCATAAAAATATTGTCAGTAATGTAGCGATTTCTGATAAAGGCACCCTACTCGACAAAAATGAGGTGAGGTATCATATTCTGCAGGCGGGTGACTATAATACGCGCACAGACCTTATATAAGGTGGTGCAAAGGCTGATGGGCCAAAAGTGCTGAGGTGTGGAAGCATCAAATCGCTTAGGCATAAGAGTGATGAAAGTCTGATTTCAGTCAGCAGGAATGGATTTGGTATGAAAGACACTCTGGATAGCCTCAACAACATCCTGATACACTATTGTCCAGTAATAGCGAAAGAAGAAAAGCGGAAACCCATCTGGCCCAGGGGCCTTGTCAGGCCTAAGATTCCAAACAGCCTTCCAGATCTCATCCACTGAAATTGGCTGATAAAAAGGTCATTCTCCTCAGCTGAGACCTTCTTAGCAGCCAAAATCGGGTGGACATAAAACCCAGCACCAATGCGCTCTGACCATCTAGACCGGAAGAAATGAAGAAGCTGATCCCTAATGATATTAGTATCCTTCTAGTAGTGCCCCGCCTCATCAGCAAGTCACCGAATCCTATTAGCAGCTCGATACTTTAGGGTGGCCTGGTGAAAAAAATCTGGTGTTACGATCCTCATCTCTGATCCACTGCACCCGAGTCCTTTGCCTCCAAAAAATTTCTTGCTGTTGTAGGAGTGAGTGATGAAGAGCTAGCTTAGCTCGGAGAGAGGTAAGGTGATGCGTGTCGTAGCATAACGATTTAAACACCTTAATTTCACTAATAGAATAGTGAGAGTAAGGGATCGATTCCACAGGGACTTTAGCGATTATCTTGAAATAAATTTATAAATTTAACTAAATAGATAACGAAGCAGATAATTAGTAGTGCAAAATAATAAGATATGGTTTATCTTATTAGAGCATAGCTCGTACTCGTAGATCACGGCCCGTCCCTTTTAAGAATAAATTAGTCTAAATTATTTTCACTTAAATAGAATATAATAACAATAAATATGCATAAAACTTTATTTCAATAACATCCAAGAGTGCATATTAAAATCTAAAATAAAAGAGTTTTAATTTATGATAGCAATAAGAGAGCAACAAATTCTTCATAAATCAAATCAAAGACCAGATGAAACGGACTGAAGACAGGCTGAACCGGGTTGAAGACATGAACCGAGCCCACGAAAAGAACGGATCCTCCAACGCCCACGAACGAATAGAGCCTCCACGATCCCCAATCGCTCCTGGGATGCGCAGAATAGAACAGCCGATCTCCACGGAACAGAGCACACGATTGAGGAAGAACAGAGCTTCTCTCCTCTTCTCCACGGCTGGAACGAAGTCTCTGGAACAAAGCGTCTGGAACAGAGCAGCATGCGGACTCCAATCCACGGACGAACACACTCTCAAGCCACGGAACGGATGTAGATTGCTAGACGGATGGCTCGCCTCCCGGACTTCCTCTCAAATGACGCTTCTCTGCTGCTATTTGTAGAGGCCCTGGATGCGGAGAAAACGTGGCGAAGAATTTTGTTTCAAAATAGAGACGCGAAAGCAACGAAGAAAATAACGAAGAAAATCTAGATAAATCATAAATAAAATCCAAATTCCTTCTAGAGAAATTTAATTCTTTCAATTTTATAACTTCCAATCTAATCTATTCCTTAATTGGTGGAGAAAAAGATTAGATTGGAATCGGAGAAGAATCGTGCAGAAACAGGGAGCTGGGTTGAGAAAACGATGAAGTCGGCAACGTGTTTGCCGTTTTTGCTTTGAAATCCATACTAAATCCTTATAAAATCAATTCTGAGCTCGTTTTAAGACCGATTTGAGTGCCGTTTATGTCGTTAAATCCCTAAAATAGAGCCCTTTAAATTGATAAGGTTTTATCTAAAATATTATATAAAATATTAAAATATTAAATAATAATAGATACGTTAAGTTATTAATTAATAGGTTTAATGATAATTATTTATGCATTTATCACTCCCCCCAACTTGAATCTTACTCGTCCTTGAGCAAATAAGAAATTTAGAAATATGTACCAAGCAAGTCCAAGAATTGATAGTTATCTTACAGTTCTTCTTAAAAATTTCTGGTTAGATCATAAGGGAGGTACTTCATTGGATTATTAAGTTTACCCATTTAGTGATAAAGTGTAGTCCATAAGAATTTATAGAAGTCTTCCTTCACCAACTTTTTACTTCTTTAATTAAGTCTTCTAACTTAATTTGGGTTGGGTGTAATGTCTTTTGTAATTTGGTTCTTTATTTATTTATTTATTTATATGTAAAGTCAGTGCAATGTCCTAACCCCTTGCTTTCTAATTAACCCTTGTAGCGAGCTTTAGGCCAATGGCTCCCAAACCAATTGGTTTTAGGGCATTAGGTGTAAAACACCCCTCAGACTTACTTACTCGAGTCAAAAAGGCTTTAGGTAGGACTGACTCTACTTAGGTTCTTTTACATTCTCATTTTTTTACGCGAACAACATCACTTTCTTAGGTGACGGGGCCCGGTTACTCAGTGAAAAATGCTAAGAACCTAATCTATTAACTTTAAGAGAGATTTTTTTTCCTTTTTTCTTTCTTTCTTTTTTTTCTTTTTTTTTTGAATAACATTTTCACCCATACCCTTATTAAGTAGATTGTACTATTAAGATCAGTGGTTAGGAGGGTCTGAAATTATTCTAAAAATTTTTCTGGGCTAAACCCTACCTTTTATTAGGTTTTCTTAATAATTTATTCCTCAGTATTTCAAAAAAAAAATCTAACCATTAATTCATTAATAGACTGCTTGATTAACTTCAAATCGAGACAGAATCTGGTTATAGTTTTACTCGAGGATTTATTTATTCTTTTTCTTCCCCCCCAACTTAATTTCCATTGTCCCTAATGGAAGAAAAATTAATTAATTGCAAGGAAAGATACTACCTGTGAAGTATTTGAAGGTTGGAAGTTTCATTGTTGCCATCTTCTTTCAATCTGCTCTGTTGCTCTTCTCTGGTCATACTAAAAGAACATACTAAAAGAATAGAAAGTTAAAAATAACTAATAACCTGGGTTGCCTCCCAAGAGCGCTAAGTTTAAAGTCTTCAGCCAGACTGTGCTGCTTATTATGATAATGTTAGGTTCACAAGATCAATTGATTCAACAATTTCTCGTCATTAATTTCTTCTATATATGGCTTCAACCGCTGGCCATTTACTTTGAATGTATTTCCCTACTTGGGGTCTTTAAGCTCTACAGCTCCATGGGGAAATACTTGAGTTACTATAAAAGGTCCATTCCATCGTGAATGAAGTTTTCAGGAAAAAGGTGTAATCTTGAATTGTAAAGCCATACTTTTTGATTTGGTTCAAAAGTTTTTCTACTAATAAATTTGTCATGATATGCTTTGGTTCATTCTTTATAAATTTTTGAGCTTTCATATGCATCATTTCGTAGCTCTTCTAACTCATTCAATTGGAGTTTTCTATTGACACCTGCATTTTTCATATCATAATTAAATTGTTGATGGCCCAAAATGCATGGTGTTCTAATTCTACAGGTAAATGACAGGCTTTTCCAAATACGAGCCTATAAGGAGACATTCCTATGAAAGTTTTAAATGCAGTACGATAAGCCCATAATGCATCATCTAAACGTTCTAACCAATCTTTCCTATCGGGTCTCACCGTTTTTTCAAATATATGTTTAATTTCTCTATTTGATATTTCAACTTGGCCACTAGTTTGGGGATGATAAGGTGTAGCTACCTTATGAGTAATTCCATATTTGTTCATTAATCCTTCAAAGTGTCTATTCGTGAAATGTGTACCCCCATCACTAATTATAGCCCTTGGCATCCAAAACGACTAAGGATATTATGCTGAATAAACTTGATTACAACTTTATGGTCATTGGTTCGAGTTGCCATGGCTTCAATCTATTTTGACACATAATCAACTGCCACTAGAATGTATTCAAATCCAAAAGAGGAAGGAAATGGGCCCATAAAATCAATACCCCATACATCAAAAATTTCTACAACCAAGATAGGGTTTAGGGGCATCATATCTTTTCGAGATATATTTCCTATTTGTTGACATTGGAGACAATTACGGCTAAATTCATGTGCATCTTTAAAAAGAGTTGGCCAATAAAACCCACTTTGTAGTACCTTTGCTGCAGTTTTCTTTCCACTAAAATGTCCCCCACAGGCAAGAGAATGACAGAAGTTAAGTATACTTTTGAATTCACTTTCGGGATACATCGCCTAATCACCTGATCTAAACAGTACTTAAATAATTCAGGGTCTTCCCAAAAGTAATATTTGACTTGTGAGAAAAATCTATCTTTTTCTTTTTTGTCCAGTGGGAAGGTACTTTTCTTGTTGCCAAATAATTCACAATGTGGGCAAACCAGGGAAGACTGCTATGGGAAATTGAAAACAATTGCTCATCAGGGAACCTATCTCTGATTATTTCTTTATTGTATTCCACTGAGATCCTAGAGATATGATCTGCTACCATATTTTCAGAACCCTTCTTATCTAAGATTTCTAGATCAAATTCTTGTAGTAGAAGGATCCATCTAATCAGTCTGGGTTTTGTATCCTTTTTTGATATAAGATGCCTCAACACTGCATGATCTAAATAAACTAAAACCTTAGACCCTAACAGATATGATCTAAACTTTTCTAGGGCAAACACAACTGCTAGTAATTCTTTTTCAGTGGTAGTATAGTTCATTTATGCATCTGAAAGAGTTTTGCTAGTATAATAAATTACATGGGGTTCTCGATTGAGTTTCTGTCCTAGAACTGCCCCTACAGCATAATCAGAAGCATCACACATAATTTCGAAGGGTATGGTCCAATCTGGGGGCTTGATAATTGGTGCAGTGGTCAAAGCAGTTCGAAGGGTGTTATAGGCTGTTAGACAATCTTTATCAAAATTGAAAGAACTATCTTTAGTCAACAAATTACACAATGGTCGAGAAATTTTACTGAAATCTTTGATGAAGCGTCTATAAAAACCAGCATGACCAAGGAACGATCGTACTTATTTAACTGAGGTTGGGGGTGGTAGATTTGAGATCAATTCAACCTTGGCTTTATCAACCTCAATACCTCGTTCTGAAACAATGTGTCCGAGCACAATTCCCTTACGAACCATAAAATGGCTCTTCTCCCAACTTAGGACTAAATTCATTTCCATACATCGTTTCAGTACCCTAGTCAAGTTCTCGAGGCAGCTATCAAATGCACCAAACACTGAAAATCATCCATAAATACTTCCAAAAATTGACCAATCATATCAGAAAATATGACCAACATACATCGTAGAAATGTGGCTGGTGCATTACAAAGACCAAACGGCATGCGTCTAAAGGCAAATGTTCCAAAGGGACAAGTGAAGGTGGTCTTTTCTTGATCTGCAGGAAATACTGGACTTGATTGTATCCTGAATATCCATCTAAGAAACAAAAGAAACTTTGTCCCGCTAGCCGTTCTAGAATTTGATCGATAAAAGGCAAAGGAAAGTGGTCTTTCCTAGTCACGGCATTCAACTTTCGATAATCTATACACACTCTCCAACTAGTTGATATACAAGTAGGAATTGATTCGTCCTTTTCATTTTTAATCACAGTAATACCTAATTTTTTAGGTACTACTTGGATTGGACTGACCCATTGGCTATCTGAAATTGGATAAATAATACCAGCATCAAGCCTTTTTACTACTTCTTTCTTAACAACATCCCTCATGTTTGGATTTAGCCTTTGTTGCATGTCTTTATGTGGTTTGGCTTCAATTTCACTATGAATATGGTGCATGCAAACGAAAGGGTCAATTCCCTTAAGATCAGCTATTGTCCATCCAATTGCCTCTTTATGTTCTTTAAGTACATCTACCAATTTATCTTCTTGCTCAGAGGTTAGGGTAGATGCAATGATTACTGGAAGGGTATCATTGGGTCCAAGGAATGAATATTTTAAGTCATCTGGAAGAGGTTTCAATTCTAGTTGGGGTGATTCTTCCAAGGATGGTATTAAAGGACTTGGTTTAGTTGGAAGTGGTTCATATTTTATAGTCCAAGGAGGGATGGTGTTGAACTTAGGTGGTTCTAATAACATGTTTATCTCTTTGGTATACTCATCAATATCAAAGTCATCTATTCCAAAATGTGTAAGACATGTTTGTAAAGGATCCAAATCAATCAAACTTTGGAATTTCTTATCTACTACATCCTCTATCATGTTTACTTCATTTAAATTATACACAGGTGATCCTTGGGAAGCATTAAAAATATTTAATCTCGTCTTCTTGTTTCCAAAAGATACATCCATCACACCTGTTCTACAATTTATACATGCATTAGCGGTAGCTAGAAAAGTCGTCCAAGAATGATGGGAATTTGGTTAGGATTACCGCTAGATTCCATATCTAACACAAGGAAGTCGACAGGAAAATAGAATTCATCCACCTTTACTAATACATCTTTCAATATTCCATGAGGTTCTTTGACTGATCTATCTGCCAATTGTAGTGTTACTGTCGTGGGTTTCAACTCTCCAAATCCGAATAATTCATACACTAAACTTGGGAGAAGATTTACACTCGCACCCAAATCTAATAATGCTTTCTTGATTGTGAAGTTTCCTATGACACACGATATAATCAGGGTACCAGGATCTTTTAGTTTGGGTGGGGTTATTTGCTGAACAACTGAACTGACTTGCTTAGTCAAATGTATCTTTTTTGGTATTTGTAACTTTGCTTTCCATTTTTGTGTGCATAGATCCTTCAAAAATTTGGCATAAGCCAGAACTTGCTTGATAGTATCGAGAAGAGGTAAGTTTATTTGTACTTGCTTAAATAACTCAATCATCTCATTCATCTTTATATTCTTCTTATCTGAAGGCAAAGGAGATTCTAAAGCACTAGTGAATGGGGCTTTAGGTATGATTGCTTGATCATTGAATTTCTTTTCTTTTTCATTTCTTCTCTATTCTGGTTTAGCCACTTCTAATTTCTGGGTTGGTTCAGGTGGGTTCAATGTTTTTCCACTTCTAAGAGTCATGACTGATTTAGCATGTTCTGGGAATTTGTTAGGACTATTGGAACCCTCAGCCATGAATTGTCCTTTCGGGTTATCGATAGGCTGACTAGGTAACTTACCCTCCTCCCTTCTACTGAATGCTGTGGCTAATTGACCTATCTGAGTTTCTAGTTTTGCAATAGATTGTGTGTGGGAGTGAAGGATTTGAGTATTCATTTCTAGCCCTTTCAATGCTTGTAATACTTTATCTTCAAAAGTAGGATGATTATTCGGTGGAGGTTGTGGGATGTTTGGATATTGTGAATATGGCATGCTTCTAAAATTGGTTTCTTGATAATTAGGTCTGATCGATGAATTGGTTACAGGTTAAGGTTTCCAAGAAAAATTTGGGTGATTTCGCCAGCCAGGATTGTAAGTATTTGAAAATGGATCATTTCCTATTCTAGGAGCTAATCGGGTTTGGGCTTGGTGGGCTTACTCTTGAACAAGTTCAGAAAATTGGTATACAGCTGGACATTCACCTATAGAATGGGTTGGACTCAAATAAATTATGCAGACCTCATGTAATTGAGTAGATGGGGAAGAGATGTTTCCAACTTGTAGAATTCGATCAAGTTTATGGGATAATTCATCTACCTTAGTATAGATATCTGTAGAATGACCTATTTCATATATTCCACCTCTTTTAGGTTCTACGGGAGGGTCTCGACGAGCAACCGACATATGATGTAATGAATTCTCACTCAATGTCTCAAAGAGTTGCCAAGCCTCATGTTCATTTTTTAACATAAATGTCCCACCACATGAAGCATCAACCATCTGCCAGTGCTTTTCTGATAAACCATCATAAAAGCACTGAACCAGTTACCATTTAGGTATAGCATGATGTGGACATTTTCTAATCAGTTCTTTGAATCTCTTCCATGTCTCATGGAACATTTCTCCATCTGTCTGGGAAAAACTTGTTATGGCTTTTCTTATTTGATTCATTTTTCCTATAGAAAAATATTTCTTAAGAAATTCTCTCTGAAGATGATCCCAAGTTGAAATTATAACAGTGTCTAATGAATTTAACCAATACTTGGCTTTATCTTTTAGGGAAAAAGGGAATAGCTTAAGCCTAAGTGCATCATCAGAGAAATTTTGAATCTTGACAGTTGAGCAAATTTCCAAGAATTCATCTAAGTGCTTGTATGGTTTCTCATTTGTAAGTCCATAGAAAGATGGTAACATTTGGATTACACTTGACTTAATTTCATATTGGACAGCCTCTACTGGAGGCACTTGAATGCAGGGAGAGTAGGTATACCTTGAAGGAGTGAAATACTCTTTTAACTGTCGTAGTTAATTATTTTCGTTATTAGGATCCATAATTCTGAGTCTGTTTGCTCTAATAGTTCTTTCTATCTTAGGATCTAGGGGTATAAGGTTGGGCTGCAACGATCGGCAACCAAGCATACATCCTACCAATGACTCTAAAGCAAACAATAATTTAGTTTTTTTTCTTTTTATTTATTTCTTTAATTTTTGTAATTAAGTTTCTAATTTTCTAATAAATTATAAGATGTCAATGGAAAAATTTGAGTTTTGCAGAAAATAAATTCACCTAAGTCAATCTATAGCATAGAAATAAAATAATTATTTTGTTTATATATTTTATTTTTATTTTTATAATTTTTTTTGTTAAATTATTTATGTTTTATGGAAGATGTCTTAGGGTTTTCTTTCATGTTTTTTTTAGGTAAGTTAATTAAAAGGAAATTTTGATTAGGTTAAAATTGGATTTGTGGCAAAAAGGAAAGTAATAATTTTTTTTATGTTAAAAAGAAAATGCAATTCTAACAATTAAGGAAATAAAATAAAGTGATAATAACTATTCAAAAATCAAGAGAAATTAATCTAATTTTTTAAATATATTTTTATATTTTTTAATTTTTATAATAATTTTTAATTTTTTTTTCAAAATAACACACTTAAGTCCCCGGCAATGGTGCCAAAAATTTGATGCGTATCGTAGCGCAACGATTTAAACACCTTAATTTCACTAATAGAATAGTGAGAGTAAGGGATCGATTCCACAGGGACTTTAGTGATTATCTTGAAATAAATTTATAAATTTAACTAAATAGATAACGAAGCAGATAATTAGTAGTGCAAAATAATAAGATATGGTTTATCTTATTAGAGCACGGCTCATACCCGTAGATCACGGCCTGTCCCTTTTAAGAATAAACCAGTCTAAATTATTTTCACTTAAATAGAATATAATAACAATTAAATATGCATAAAAATTTATTTCAATAACATCCAAGAGTGCATATTAAAATCTAAAATAAAAGAGTTTTAATTTCTGATAGCAATAAGAGAGCAATAAATTCTTCATAAATCAAATCAAAGACCAGATGAAACAGACTGAAGACAGGCTGAACCGGGTTGAAGACATAAACCGAGCCCACGAAAAGAATGGATCCTCCAACGCCCACTGAAGACAGGCTGAACCGGGTTGAAGACATGAACCGAGCCCACGAAAAGAATGGATCCTCCAATGCCCACGGATGAATAGAGCCTCCACGATCCCCAATCGCTCCTGGGACGCGCAGAACAGAACAACCGATCTCCACGGAACAGAGCACACGATTGAGGAAGAACATAGCTTCTCTCCTCTTCTCCACAACTGGAATGAAGTCTCTGGAACAAAGCGTCTGGGAACAGAGCAGCATGCACGGACTCCTTCCTGCGGACTCCAATCCATGGACGAACACACTCTCAAGCCACGGAACGGATGTAGATCGCTAGACGGATGGCTCACCTCCTGGACTTCCTCTCAAACGACGCTTCTCTGCTGCTATTTGTAGAGGCCCCGGATGCGGAGAAGATGCGGCAAAGAATTCTGTTTCAAAACAGAGACGTGGAAGCAATGAAGAAAATAACGAAGAAAATCTAGATAAATCATAAATAAAATCTAAATTCTTTCTAGAGGAATTTAATTCTTCCAATTTTATAACTTCCAATCTAATCTATTCCTTAATTGGTGGAGAAAAAGATTAGATTGGAATCGAAGAAGAATCGTGCGGAAACAGGGAGCTGGACTGAGAAAACGATGAAGTCGGCAACGATTTTGCCGTTTTTGCTTTGAAATCCATGCTAAATCCTAATAAAATCAATTCCGAGCTCGTTTTAAGTCCGATTCGAGTGTCGTTTGCGTCGTTAAATCCCTAAAATCGAGCTCTTTAAATTGATAAAGTTTTATCTAAAATATTATATAAAATATTAAAATATTAAATAATAATAGATATGTTAAGTTATTAATTAATAGGTTTAATGATAATTATTTATGCGTTTATCATAAGGTCATGATCAATGAGGTAGCTGTTAGGAGAGTTAATTCCCGAGGCATGCATATTTTAAAATTTGATAACAATTATCAATGCGAAAATTTAAAGATTACATATTAATCTTTCTAACATGCATCAAGATCATATCTTTGCCTTATATTATAAGATCGTTTGATCTAAGTATTGCATATAAATTAAATAATTAAGATCATATCTTAATCTTCAAGATGAGAAGTCATACTACTCATCTTGAAGCCTGCCTTAAGATCAAAGGATCAAATCACTCACCTTAAGAATAGTAGGTAAATCCTTTGTGCTCTGCAGCCGTTCAATCGTCCGGCCTCTAGTATTGTCTACGTGAAGCCCCCGAATGATTGGATTCCCGGGAGTGCTAGCTCGCGGAAAAACAATTTTGCTGATCTTGAATTCTTCCACTTGAATCTTCGTCCAGGATCCACCAAGCTTTTGCTAACACTAAAATCACACCAGAATTTTCTATTCTAACTCTTAGAACTGTAACACTTGGTTCTAACTGTTTAGAATTTTTGATCTCTTTTGATCTTGTGTTTTTGTTATCTGGTGAGGGATGTCCTCTACTTATAGTTTATATTAGCCAGCCTATTGAATTCTAACATTTAGAATTCCGCTGTTTTTGTGAAAACCAAAGAGACATATTAAATTCACACACTTATCAATGCATGAAAAGTTGTGTGGAGTGCTCTTCCAAAGAGGCACATTAATTCACACGCTTGTCAATGCATGGAGAGTTGTGTGAAGTGCTCTTCCAAAGAGGCACATTAATTTACACACTTGTCAATGCACAGAGAGTTGTGTGGAGTGCTCTTCCAAAGAGGCACATTAATTCACACACTTATCAATGCACAGAGAGTTGTGTGGAATGCTCTTCCAAAGAGGCACCTTTTAGCAAAATTTATTTTTCTTGAACTTGGGAATCATTTGAAGAAGACTAAAAGTTATAAATTAAATTCTGCATGAGAATTTAATTTCTCATGAGATGAGATTTTAGTTATCTCATCATGCGAGAAAACCTTTTTCACACATGGGGTTTGGATTTTTGGTTTTAAGCTAATTTGAATTTATTGGATTAAACCAATATAGATCATGGTCCTAGCCCAAATCAAATTTGGCTAATTCTGAATCTATTTAAATCCAAATCAATCTAATTTCAAATCAATATTTGAAATTGATTAGTCCTTCTAATAGACTTAAACCAAATTGAATCTTATTCACTTGTACTTAATCTAATTGAGATAATTCAATCAATCAAATTGATTAATTAAATCATATATGATTCTCAATCGTTGATTACCTGGCCAAGGTCTTGCTAAATTGAAACACAAGCATTTCTCCTTTTAATGGGATAGGTCAAATTCCATCTTGATCCACAACTGACTACCACAAGTACTTGACTGCACCCAGTAACCTTTCGTAGCTGGAATAGAAATCCAGGTGGTCCGGCACCTAAGTACAATGAGTTTCTTGTAAGCCACTGGTTGTGATCTTCAGGTCTGAAGGATACTTATACCTATATCTTCTCGGATTAAATCTTGACAGTAGAGTATCCGGAAATGAGTCACGTTCGGTGAAATGTACTCCTACACTTTTACCTGTATGTCATACCAGTGTCTCTACACTCCTTGGTTAAGAGGACAACCAACAAATATGATATACAACATCCTATAATTGATAGTACTATGGCCCTGCCATAGTATATCATTTGGTCGTAAACTCTTTTAAGGACCTTCAAAGATAAATCCTCCTTTATCGTGAAGGAAGATCCTGAGTGCTTCATTACTATTAGGAGTTTTAAGAAGATGTTCTTGTAATGAATAAACTGCCAAATAACTTTTATTAATATATCAATTTTATATACAATTTACATCAGCACAATCATCAAATGATTGGCTTTAGGATACAATTCCCAACAAACTCCCACTTAGCCTAAAGCCACTCATTACAGTATCTAATACCCATCTTCAATTTATAGTCATCAAACTCCTTGATGTTGAGTGCTTTAGTAAATGGGTCACCTAGGTTTTCCTTTTCATCAATCTTCTGAAGATTTATGTCACCTTGGTCTACAATCTCTCGTATAAGATGAAACCGATGCAGTATGTGCTTGGTGCGCTGATGTGCTCTTGGTTCCTTTGCTTGAGCTATGGCACCAGTACTGTCATTGTACAACAGGACTGGTCCATCTATGGAAGGTGCCACTCCAAGCTCGGAGATAAGCTTTCGCAGCCACACAGCTTCTTTCGCAGCATCTGATGCAGCGATGTACTCTGCCTCGCACATCGAATCTGCCACTGTATGTTGTTTGGAAGTTTTCCAGCAAACAGCTCCACCATTTAGGATAAACATGAAACATGATACACTTTTGCTATCATAATGATCTGATTGGAAACTGGAATCAGTATATCCAACAAGTTTCAAATCAGACTCTCCATAGACTAACCACTGGTCCTTAGTATTTCTTAAATACTTAAGGATTGTCTTAACAACTTGCCAGTGTTTTTCTCCTGGATCAGATTGGTATCTACTCACTACTCCTAGTGAGTATGCCACATCTGGTCTTATACATGTCATGGTGTACATAATCGATCCTACTACCGAAGCATATGGAATTTGACTCATACGTTCTCTTTCATTAGGAGTTGTCGGACAATCCTTCTTAGAAAGATGAATTCCATGGCCTATCGGAAGATAGCCTTTCTTGGAATTCTCCATGCTAAACCTCTTTAGCACTGTGTCAATGTACATAGATTGGGATAAACTAAGCATCCTCTTAGATCTATCTCTATAGATCTTCATCCCGAGGATGTATGATGCTTCTCCCAAATCTTTCATGGAGAATTGTGATGATAACCATGTCTTTATTCCTTGTAATGCAGGGACATCATTCCCGATTAAGAGAATGTCATCCACATATAATACAAGAAATACAATAACGGAACCGTTATCCCATTTATAAATGCAAGGTTCTTCTTTATTCTTAATAAAGCCATAAGATTTGATCACTTTATCAAATCATATGTTCCAACTCCTAGATGCTTGCTTAAGTCCATAAATAGACTTCTGTAGCCTGCACACTTTAGACTCATCTTCGGATATAAAACCTTCAGGCTGTATCATATACACCTATTCTTCTAAATCACCATTTAGAAAAGCAGTTTTAACATCCATTTGCCAAATCTCATAATCTAAGTGTGCTGCTATAGCTAGCATAATCCGAATGGATTTCAGCATTGCCATAGGAGAAAATATTTCGTCATAGTCAATACCATAACGTTGACGATACCCCTTGGCAACCAGACGTGCTTTATAGGTCTCAACCTTCCCGTCTGCGCCTCTTTTCCTCTTGAAAACCCACTTACACCCTATGGGTTTTATCCCTTCGGGTGGGTCAACTAATGTCCATACATTGTTGTCCTTCATGGAATCAAGTTCGGATTTTATGGCATCAAGCCATTTATTAGAGTCAGTCCTTTGCATAGCATCCATATAGGTGATCGGATCCTCGTTGTTCTCATCGAGTTCAACAGGATCATCGTTCTGGACCAAGAAACCTAAGTATCTGTCCGGTTGATGTGGTACTCTACCAGATCGCCTTAATGGTGCATCTAAAATGGGTTTTGAGTTTGATCTAATCAACTCAGATTCTAAGGGTTCACTAGTTTGTGTTGTTCCTTCTACTTGATGAACTTCCTCAAGTTCAACATTAGAGCTATTTGTTCCTTCACTAAGGAACTCCTTTTCAAGAAAAACTGCTCTATTACTAATGAACAACTTTTGTTCTTCAGTATTGTAGAAGTAATATCCTTTGGTTTCTTTCGGATAGCCGATGAAAAAATATTTGTCAGATTTGGGTTCAAGTTTATCTGATTTTGCACGTTTCACATAAGCTGGACACCCCCAAACTCTCAGATAGGTGATTACCGGTTTATGTCCATACCACATCTCATATGGAGTTTTTGAAACAGACTTACTTGGAACCTTATTGAGAATATGACAAGCTGATTCTAATGCATATCCCCAAAAGGATATTGGCAAGCTTGCAAAACCTATCATGGACCGAACCATATCTAACAGAGTTTGATTCATCCTTTCTGACACACCGTTATGTTGTGGTGTTCCTGGAGGAGTCCATTGGGAGAGAATCCTATTCTCCCTTAAATATGTCACAAAGTCATTGGAAAGGTATTTGCCTCCTCGATCTGATCGAAGGATCTTAATACATTTTCTGATTATTTTTCTACTTCTTTATGATATTGTTTGAACATCTCAAACGATTTAGATTTATATCGCATAAGATAGACATAATCGAACCTAGAAAGGTCGTCTGTAAAAGTAATGAAGTAGTAATATCCACCTTTGGCACAAGTGCTCATTGGTCCACATACATCAGTATGTACTAGACTTAATAGCTCTTTAGCTCTTTCACCTTTTCCAGTAAAAGATGACTTGGTCATTTTACCAAGAAGACAGGATTTACAGGTAGTTAATGATTCACAATCATCAACTCGAAGGATGCCCTCCTGAGTTAACCTGTTTAATCTGTTCTTATTGATATGACCCAGCCGATGGTGCCAAAGATAAATTTCTGTGACATCAGTTGTTCTAGGGCGCTTACTTGATTTGTACACTACATTCACAGGCTGTGATAATATATAAATGTCATTAGATAAATGCCCAGTCATTACAGTGACTCCATTCATAATGATATTCAAAGTAACATCCTTTATTGAAATTTCATAATGACTTTTGGCTAGAAGGCCTACAGAAATTACGTTCAACAAGAACGTTGGGCAAAAATGATAATCATTTAGTATAATGACATTTCTATTGAAAACTATTTCAAGAACTCCTAATGCCAGAACCTGAACTAATCTTCCATCGCCGACATTAAGGAATCTTTCGTTGTCCTCAAATCTTTTAGTGACCTGTAGTCCCTGCAATGAATTGCAAATGTTAAAAGGACTCCCGATATCCAATACCCAGGTCTGATTATCATATACAGAAAAATTACAAGGTGTTATCATATAAATACCTTGTTGAGCAACATCTTGCCCCTTTTTCTTCTTTGACCTGTTTGGATCAAGTGTGGCAATGTAAAGAGGACAGTTCCTCTTTCAATGCCCTTGCATCTTGCAATGAAAGCATTCAGCTTGACTTTTATCAACTTTCTTCTTCTGCATCTAACCCATTATAGATGTCCTAGCATGTTGCACCTTTTTCTTATTCTTTTTCTTCTTCCCTTTCCCAAAAGGTTGACGCCCTACCTTAGATCCTTCAACCACATTAACCAAACCCTTAGAGAGCTGGTTATCCTTCTCAAAGTTCTGTAACAACCCCAACAAACCGTGGTAGTTGACTGCAGGCTTTGTCATTCGAAAATGAGTAAGGAAAGGTCGGAAGGATGGAGGCAAGGAATTCAGGATCGCATCTTTTCCCAACTGCTCATGTAGGGGAAAGCCGAGCTTGCTTAGTAGTTCTATCTTCTCGATCATGTACAATACATGATCAGTGACAGGAGATCCATCCCTCATTTGAGCATTAAAAATAGCACAACTAGTCTTGTGCCTTTCAACGTCGTTGGGTGTGCCAAAAGATTCATTCAATGCTTGAATGATTTCTTTCGGCTGAGCATTCTCGAATCAGCGACCGAATTCATCGTTCATTGCTGCTAGCATGATGCAACGTACGCTAGTTCTATCACTAAGCCACTTCTGATAAGTGTCTTTCTCAGAACTTTGTGTGTTTGCATCAGGTATCTTTAGTGCAGGATTATTCAGAATATATAGAATCCTCTCATGCTCAAGGACGATCTTAAGTTTCCTAAACCAGCTATTAAAATTTGAACCATTCAACTTGTCACTATCCAATAGGGACCTTAATGATAAATTAGTGGCCATTTTTTGTATAAGGAAAAACTAAAGTTTATTAGTATATAAATTGATTCAGTCTAAAGACTTGGACTTTAGTCTAAAGATTCTCCCACTATTTTATTTAAATTGGCAGCCTCTACACCCTAATTCGAAGAATTATTCTTAATTCTTTAGCGGGCACTAAGATCTACATAGACTACATACAGGCCCAAGTGAAGCTTGGCCAACCCATATGCATCTAAGAGTAGGTTCAAAACCAATTGTTTCCCCCAAACAATTCTTAGTGTTCAGTTTTGCCCTATGTACCTCTTCAGCAGGCATGGAGTGCCTCCACTGAAAGTTCTGGTTAGGTCCAACCATTAAATGATATAATCAGTGAACCTATCAATAGACAACCAAGCCCGAGTGAAGCTTGGCTCACCTGACTGTCTATTTAATAGTTACGCTGACTTATCATATAATGAATGATAATTTCGATGGTTGATAAGCACCAGGCATGGAGTGCCTCCAATGATTATCAAGACATCGAACTTATTATCACCCACCTTAATGGGAGGCTATGATCTAGTTATCATATAACTATTTCATTTTAAGGACCTAATAATTTTAGAAGATTTTATAATTTGAAGACAAATTGACTAATCAAGTTCTCCCACTGAATGTATGAAATAGGTAGAATGAAACAAGATTAAGTCAGGTTAAGTGGCACCTAAATCAGTCAGACTGATTTTCTTACAGCATGGGTCAATCCGAATCAGGTAAATGATCTGAATCATAAATGGTTCACCACATTGACCAGGTGAGTGAGATCAATGGGAGGGATATGCCATTAACTCGTTAAAGACGCATCAATACGAGTAGCTCCCAATTAAAAACCATTCGATTGTTGATCCTTGAGCAACTTGCCAACTCACCTTGACATCATATGGTTAATCAATTCTGATTTGACCATCTAAGAGATTCATGCTCAACCACGGAGCCTAATCTACTTCCATTTGGTTTAATCAAAGAGAAGGACATGATCAACTACAACTATTGTTTGATTTAGAGCATTCTTAACCTAATCTAATTAGATTTGTTCAAATACTCTTTTAGTCCAGTTGATTTAAACCTTAGGGTCTAACCTTTTATGGACCCGATTTAGCTAACCCAAAAGATTAAATATATTTTATGTTTACATGTCATATATTTCAATCAAGCATCACATGTATTATGTTACTACTCATAATTCCTATATTTAGATCATATCTAAAGAGATTATGAATTAACATTTGACATTCAAATTAGACTCTCATAAATATTTATATGTTTCATAACATAGACATCATGCCATCATATATCATATCTATGTTTTATACTAAACATGCAAATATCATGCTTTTATACAACATCAATATGTATCAAATATAAAACATCTTTTGAGAGTGCGTGTAATCTATATTTTGATGCTTAAGCTCAATTTAAATTATCTTTGGATTGAGCATCAATGATAAAATAATAGCACGGCAATATGTCACAGAATACCTCATTGAATGGGTAATTTAGATTTTCAATCCATCTGTGACCATATAGCCTTGCGATTAGTTTTAGCCATAATTACACAATTAATAAGAATATTAATTTACATGCAATAAATTAGATCAATAAGAAACCATTGCTCTGATACCATTTGTTGGGAGAGTTAATTCTCGAGGCATGCATATTTTAAAATTTGATAACAATTATCAATGCGAAAATTTAAAGATTACATATTAATCTTTCTAACATGCATCAAGATCATATCTTTGCCTTATATTATAAGATCGTTTGATCTAAGTATTGCATATAAATTAAATAATTAAGATCATATCTTAATCTTCAAGATGAGAAGTCATACTACTCATCTTGAAGCCTGCCTTAAGATCAAAGGATCAAATCACTCACCTTAAGAACAGTAGGTAAATCCTTTGTGCTCTACAGCCGTTCAATCGTCCGGCCTCTAGTATTGTCCACGTGAAGCCCCCGAATGATTGGATTCCCGGGAGTGCTAGCTCGCGGAAAAAGAATTTTGCTGATCTTGAATTCTTCCACTTGAATCTTCGTCCAGGATCCACCAAGTTTTTGCTAACACTAAAATCACACCAGAATTTTCTATTCTAACTCTTAGAACTGTAACACTTGGTTCTAACTGTTTAGAATTTTTGATCTCTTTTGATCTTGTGTTTTTGTTATCTGGTGAGGGATGTCCTCTATTTATAGTTTTATATTAGCCAGCCTATTGAATTCTAACATTTAGAATTCCGTTGTTTTTGTGAAAACCAAAGAGACATATTAAATTCACACACTTATCAATGCATGAAAAGTTGTGTGGAGTGCTCTTCCAAAGAGGCACATTAATTCACATGCTTGTCAATGCACGGAGAGTTGTGTGGAGTGCTCTTCCAAAGAGGCACATTAATTCACACACTTGTCAATGCAGAGTTGTGTGGAGTACTCTTCCAAAGAGGCACATTAATTTACACACTTGTCAATGCACGGAGAGTTGTGTAGAGTGCTCTTCCAAAGAGGCACCTTTTAGCAAAATTTATTTTTCTTGAACTTGGGAATCATTTGAAGAAGACTAAAAGTTATAAATTAAATTCTGCATGAGAATTTAATTTCTCATGAGATGAAATTTTAGTTATCTCATCATGCGAGAAAACCTTTTTCACACATGGGGTTTCGATTTTTGGTTTTAAGCTAATTTGAATTTATTGGATTAAACCAATATAGATCATGATCCTAGCCCAAATCAAATTTGGCTAATCCTGAATCTATTTAAATCCAAATCAAATCTAATTTCAAATCAATATTTGAAATTGATTAGTCCTTCTAATAGACTTAAACTAAATTGAATCTTATTCACTTGTACTTAATCTAATTGAGATAATTCAATCAATCAAATTGATTAATTAAATCATATACGATTCTCAATCGTTGATCAGCAAATAGATCGTCCTAGGATACTTCTATGCGTGTGACTCTCTAGGTTCGAACCTAAGCCGATAGCATAGAAACAATTTTCTATACTAATCGATGTGCCCATCTAGCAATGGAACCCGACGTCCGGATAGGTCGAATAGTTGCCGAGCAAACTCCAAGAACCCTAAGAAACAGTTACCGTATAATTCATCCTCTTGACCACAAATGCTAAGGATGGCTTAAGAGCCTGTCAACTCTAAACAGCAAATCCATAAAGTGATTTCAATTTTAGTGATCATGTGACTTTCACATGAAGTGCCTTGGCCAAGATCTTGCTAAATTGAAACACAAGCATTTCTTCTTTTAACGGGATAGGTCAAATTCCATCTTGATCCACAACTGACTACCACAAGTACTTGACTACACCCAGTAACCTTTCGTAGTTGGAATAGAAATCCAGGTGGTCCAGCACCTAAGTACAATGAGTTTCTTGTAAGCCACTGGTTGTGATCTTCATGTCTGAAGGATACTTATACCTATATCTTCTCGGATTAAATCTTGATAGTAGAGTATCCGGAAATGAGTCACGTTCAGTGAAATGTACTCCTACACTTTTACATGTATGTCATACCAGTGTCTCTACACTCCTTGGTTAAGAGGACAACTAACAAATATGATATACAACGTCCTATAATTGATAGTACTATGGCCCTGTCATAGTATATCATTTGGTTGCGAACTCTTTTAAGAACGTTCAAAGATAAATCCTCCTTTATCGTGAAGGAAGATCCTGAGGGCTTCATTACTATTAGGAGTTTTAAGAAGATGTTCTTGTAATGAATAAACTACCAAATAACTTTTATTAATATATTAATTTTATATACAATTTACATCAACACAATCATCAAATGATTGGCTTTAGGATACAATTCGCAACAGTAGCCCCTCTGATCTTCTTTAGTCTGAAAGGTAATAATGTCATCTTCCACCTTCTCCACTTGTCTGACCAGATCCCCAACCTCTAATCTATTCCATCTGGAAACTCTGCGCCTCGTGAGCTTAAGGCGCCTAGATAGCCTATAGGCAGCACTGTCTCTCACCGGTAGATGCCATACCTAAGAGATGATGGACCGAGCAGAGGAATAGGAGATCTAGAACTGCTTAAACCAAAACGGTCTCAGCTACTGAGCAATCACATCTGTGGATATCAAGAAAGGGCAGTGATCAGAAACAATCCTTGAAAGATGAGTAACAGTGGTAGATGGGTAATTTTGGAGCCAATGGGCCGTAGCCATGATCCTATCCAATCTCTCCCAGACTCGCGCGGAACCCTGGCGATTATTACACCAAGTAAATTGGGATCTTAAGAACCCCAAGTCAAGCAAGCCAGCATCGGAAATGAAAGTCTTGAACTCCGAAATATCTGCTGAACTCCTAGGCTATCTACCCCCTTTTTCTCATTAGCCCCAATAATGCAATTGAAGTCTCCTGCAATGAGGGCTGGAACTCCCTGAGAAAGAAGAGAGTGAATCTCAGACCAAAGAATGCGCCTCTTTTGAAAATCAGTGCTAGCATAAATACCTGAGAGGAGCCAAGGGGCAGAAGACCTCTCAGATATAACAAGGGCTACTTGCTGGCTGCATCAATGAAAGGCATCCATCCTGATGGAAGTATTACGCCAAAGAGCCAGAATACCTCCCGAAAGTCCCGCAGATTCCATGGCATAAAAAGACCAAGTTCTGAAAACTTGTCTCCTAAACCGAGCTAGGCTGTTACCCGATAATTGGATTTTTGCAAGAACACAGATGTCAAAATTATATAACTGCATAAGTCTCCCAAAAGTGGAGCAAAACGAATGTTTTTGAGCTATTCTGACATTCCAAATATGAATCTTCATTTAATAGTTAGAGGGGATAGGAACCGAACCTGGTCCTTTACCATATCATTACCATGACTATACCCATTAGTCGGGTTGCCACCATTTGGAATCTGCGTAGAGCACTTCGCTATTCAAGAGTCCTCCATAGTTACTTTATTCTCTTTCATCCGGGAGGATGGGGACGTGCCCAGGAAATCCTGCCCTTGCCCTAGGATGGCTTCCTTAAGGCTTGAGACAACTGAGTTATGACCACGCCCCTCCAATTGAGTTGACTGGGCAGATTTACAGTTAGGTTGAGCACCCTTATTAGTCTGAGTCACAGAGCCTAGAGAAGAGTCTTCAACTGCTGAGGAGGTATGTTTTCCTTGAGTGGTGACTGAGCCAGAAGGGATCGCTTTACCTTTCCGCTTTCCATTTTTGGAGGTTACACGTTGGGTTTGAACCTTCACAGGCCTGGCCATCTTGGATGGACCTGGGTTTGCATCCTTGCGGACTATAGGCCGTCTGACCCACTTATCAGTGCTCAACAGTGCAAAAGGATTCTTTGAATTCAGCTTAGAATTCAGAGACTCCAGTGATCCAACATACCCTGGTTGGGTCACAGTGCCATTCACTGTCTCGGCACAGCATCTATAAATCGGCACACCACATGGCACAACACCCTCACCCAGCACAGCACCATCTATCAGCTTTACCTCCTGCCTTCCAGATGGTTTCCAACTAAGATCCGAAGCAGGGGATCCTACCAGCACCCCCCTCAACCGAAGCAGGGGAAGCAGAGAAAGTCGAGGTAGGGGAAACAACCGATACCCCACCCTCAGTCGACACGTCCTCAGTTCCCCCTGCATGTTGCTTAATAGTAATAGAAACAGGGCATCCCTGAACATGGTTGGACTTAGGGAGTCTCCAACGAGCTATCTTCATCGGTACTTGCCATCCATCGCCAGGGACTGATCAGGGAGTAGACTCCGATTGGTTTGAAGTAGCTAGAGCCTTCCTCCTTAGGTTTGAACCTTGTCCATTGGGGGGTCGACGCTGTCGCAAAGCGGCCATCCACGGACCGAAGGACGATCGAGCTGAGGATGACTCTATTTCCGCCAACCATGCGCATGTGCTATGTAAGTGAATAGATCCACATCTCGGACAGATTCCTTCCATATATTCATAAACAAATTGTTGCTAGAATAGAGATTGATTACCTCGCACTCTGGCTCCCTGACGAAGAGGTCTTCCTAGGTCGATGCGCACGCAGGCCCGTGCGAATCCTCCCCTGAGTTTCTCCTTTGTTGGTGCATCAGAGACGGCGTATTGGCTAGCCGGAGCAAGAATAGCTCTGAGGATGTTTTCGTTCCAGAATTCAATAGGCAAATTGGGCAGTCGGACCCATAGCAATGCAGATGCCAAAGAATCCGGCGCCGGAATGAACTGTGCTGCCCATTCCGCGATGACAATCAGTTGGCCGTTGATAACCCATGGCTTCCCTAGCACAAATTCCTTTGCATTGGGGTCAGAGAAGCGGAAGATGTAACACTAATAAGCAATACATACAGCTCCAACCTCACCGGCGATACCAGCTTTTCGAAACTCTCCAATGATAGCATCGGAAGGAATCTAGCGTTGGATGCTCCTCGCAAAGATGGCATGCCTCTCTTAGCATCTGGACTCATCTTCTAAGGCTGCTGAAGAATCACCTACGGGAAGCTCGATTCCAGCTCAGCAACTTTCGTCGAAGATGAAAAAGATGATACCCATACGAAACGAAAACTGCCATTCCGTCTTCCAGGTATTCAGCTTTGCTAAGCTTGATCCGATGTAGTAGGAGCGGGAGGGGAAGAACAGTTCTCTTCGTAGTTCGATATGGCCAGATCATCAAGGACGGTGAGGCTCGCCGAAGATCAACGAGGGAGCCGTTACAGTACCAATATTAAAGCACACTCAGTCGCAGAGCACACTCTCCTAGCAACAATGACGCATTGCGCATGCGTTTAATCACGCGTATGGTGCGAAAAGAACGAAAGTGTCCGCGCGCGCGGAGAACGGTTCCGTTGTTTTAAAATACTGGGACTGTGACGACGTTTGACGAGTTTGACCCCGACAACCAAAACGTGTCGGGCACAGCGGCTCTCCTTCCCTCGCAAGCCTCCGATCTCCTCCCTCCCCTTTCCGAATCAAAAACCCTACAAAAACCCTCCCCCTTTCTCCGCGCTTTTCCCCACCCCTTTCTTCCCCTCTCCCCTCCTCCTCCTCCTCCTCCTCTCAAGATACGGCCATGTCCTCGAGGCTCAAAGTCGACGAGCTCCGCGCCCAGCTCTCCGCCCGCGGCCTGGACACCGCCGGCACCAAACCCACCCTCGTAATTCCCCGCTAATCTATCTCTCTGTGTGTGTTGGAGTCTGTCAGCCTATTTCTTTGATTGCAGATTCGGAGGCTGGACGCGGCCCTCCGCAAAGAACGAAAGGAGGAGGGGGTATCTATTGATGCCAGGGATAATGACGCCTCCAATGCCGGGAAAAAGAGGTCGATAGATGAGCGTGAGGCTGGCGATGCGACGGAAAGGATTCGGGAGATGGGTGTCAGGGAACTGAGGGAGCTGGCCGCCCTTCGCGGGTTGCCAACCCACGGGTCGAAGCGGGAACTCATGGAGAGGCTCTCTGTGAATGCCGAGAAGGATTCTGAAGAGGTTCTTGAAGGTTTGGAGGCTTAATCTTCTTCTTTTGATGACCAAAATTTGATATTTTTAAAAATATAATTTGGTAGTGCTTTTGAACTTTTGGTGGTCAGGGAAGGAAATCGAGGGCAGTAAGGAGGAGAAGCTGATTACAGCTACCAAGAAGGGTGGGGCGGTGTTGGATCAGTACCTTCCAGATCATATAAAGTCGAACTACCATGTTATGCAACGAGTAAGCGTATTACGTTCTTTTTTTGTTCTGTTGCAATTATTATAAATGGCCGGAAAGGGATTTGTTTACAGTCCTTTTCTAATTAAATGTCTGTCAATGAGTAATGAAACCGCTTACACATGAATTTTTTTTACAATCTTTTTTTCCCCTTCAGATATTTGCATATCATTTCAGCATAATAAAATCCACTATCTTCTCACGGAGATGTGTCAATAATGGTATCCATAGACAGATCATTAATTTTTTTTAATGATTAATTAAACCAATGAAACTTATTAACTCTTGTTTCTATGAAATTATAGGCCATGCTAGACTTTGATTGGTCTCCTTTGTTTTCCTTTCCTTTGCCTTTCTTTTATTTTTATTTTTAACTACTTTACTGATTCTCAAAATCCAAAATCTATCTCAGTGCTGACATTACCTCAGGGCCTATCACATAAAATGAGTCCTTGAGCAGTAGAGTAGCATTTTATGATGAAAAGTATTTATCAGGAATGTTTTACTGTGGACTGATGGAACTTCATCACCTATATGCTCTGGTGTTTTGATACTGATGATTTTCATGCTTCTGTATGTTGCGTTCTTGTCTAGTGTGATCTGGTTTTGATTTGTCATCCTGTATTGGTTGCAGGGAGGTGAAATTTATGATGCTGTTCTGAATCAGACAAATGTTGGAGGAAACAACAACAAATTTTATGTTATTCAAGCTCTAGGTTTGGTCATTCTGTATATGTTTATATAAAGTATAATTTTCTTTTTAATGAATGTTATTGAAAATGCAAATATGCAAAAAGTCTGGTGTTGCCCAAATGTAGCAACTCAAGAGGAGGGGTTAATTAGGTTTTAAAAATTATTTAGCAAATATGTGCACTTAACAGAAATCAGAAATTAATTGCAAGTGATGTGAGGTGAAGTGAAGAGATAATAGAGATAATTAAACAATCACAAACGCAAGAAGGTTTATGGTGGTTCGGTGCTAAACCCAGCACCTACATCCAATCTCCAAGAACTTCTTGGAAATTTTCACTATTATCCTAGCCAATCTGGCTAGCAACTTGTTTTTAGGCACAAGGAGGCCTTACACAACCTAGCCTTCTGGGCTAACCTCTTATTTTTCAGGCATAAGGGAGCTTTCCACAACCTAGCCTTCTGGGCTAGCTTCTTGTTTCCGGGCACAAGGGGGCCTTTCAATCAAACACAAGAATAGCAAGGTTTAATTACAAGAAGCTCCTAAAATAAGTAAATAAAACAATGAAAGACCACTTTACAAATTTTGAAGATTTTGGCTTCTTCCTTGGGATGAGCTTTGAGGAATGAATGAAGCCTTCTTGTGGTTGTTGAAGCTTTGGATGATGCCTTCAATAAATTTAAACTTCTCCTTGAAAGCTTCTTGAATGCACCATATCTTCTTTGAATGCTCTCAACCACTTGAATAAATACACCAATAACTCTTATAATGATTCTTAAATGAAAGCTCAACAACTACCCTTCTCTTTTACAATAACTTCTCACAAAGATTTTCAATAAGATTTTCACTCTATTTTTCATACGATTTTCTCTTCTATTTTTCACTTTCTAATCCAATGCAAAAACAATGTTAGAGGAAGTATTTATATACCCATTTCAAAAATCAAGCCGTTTAAAACCATTAGGAAAAGATAGGACAAAAAATAGAAAGCAAACAAAAAATACAAATAGCCATTGAAAACATTTTCCTTGCCTCCAGTCGACTGACTGGTCAGCTGGAATAAAAGAGGCTTCGGTTTCTTCCCAGAAGCCAAGATCCAGTTGGTTGGGAAAGAGAAACTAAGATCCAGTCGGCTAGGAAAAAATAGTTAACGATTACTTCCAAAAGACCAACATCCATTCCAGTCGGCTGGAAATCAAAATTCTTTTCCAAAGCAAGCGGCTGGGACATGGGAGAAACCAAACAAAAGGCCATTCCAGTCAGCTGGAAGCCAAAGAAACTCAACTCCAGTCAGCTGAAGCCAAAGGGACCAGCCCAAAATGCCATTCCAGTCTGCTGGATTTCATTCCAGTCGGCTGGAATCAAGGTGCTTTTGGTGGATCTTCAGTTTTGGGAAATCTAGCTGCTTTCAATGGGATTTATAGGATTGCCATGCATTCAATGGGATTTATAGGATTGCCATTGACTGCATTTAATGGGATTTAGATAAGTGCAATGCAATGCCTTGGAAAAACAATTTTTATATGTTAAATCGTCCAAAGATAGATTTAGTCATTTGAGAAATGAATGATAAAACATTGAAGAGCCATGATAAAACATTTGGACTTAGAAAAACATTTGGACTTAATAAAACATTTGGACTTGGAAAAATACAACTATATTACTTTCGTTTTACCTTAGTGTTACCTTACTTTATACTTGAAGAGCAATTTGATTTGAGGTAACAGCTTCTTGTTGATGATTCAACTGAAATCAATTTATCTCACAACAAGATTATTAGCACTATACTTAATTGTTTTGTATTCATCAAAATCAATATGAGATCAACATTTGGCTTTATAGACCTTGGAGACAGAATTAGCGAATATTGCCACTTTGTGCAGTATTACACGGTGCAGAACCTGTATTTGAATTTTTAAATGGAAATAAACTCTTTATAAGTTGAAGTGTTAAATCAAATATAGTTTGCCTTATGGGATAATGCTTGAAACTTTATGTTTATGTCATATTCTCCATGTTTTTAGTTGTTTGACGCCTAACACAGAATTAATTGCAGAATCTGATGATGGTAGGACATTCATGGTTTACAATCGATGGGGTAGAGTTGGAGTGAGAGGTCAAGATAAGTTACATGGCCCCTACACATCATTGGAAAGAGCGCTAAATGAATTTGGGATGAAGTTTTTTGAGAAGACAAGGAATCAGTGGTCTGATCGCAAAAATTTCACCTGTTACCCTAAATACTATACTTGGTTAGAGATGGACTACAGTGAAACAGAAAAGGAAACAGTTATGCAGTGTACTTCTACATATCAGAGCTTTTCTTTTAATTACTTATTTTCTATGTAGGATATTTGAATTCGTGGTGTTATAATTGTTATCTTGCAATTCTAAACTTGCACTGGACTTAATTATCAGGCTGTGAGGAAGACTGATGACTCCATCACTGCTGAACTTCGAGAGACAAAACTTGAACCACGCCTTGCGAGGTTTATATCCCTTATCTGCAATATCAGCATGATGAAACAGCAAATGTTAGAGATAGGCAAGTAACTAATGTATTTTTTTTCCTACATACTCTAATTCATCATTTTGATTTGACAGTGTCACTTGAGATAGCTGCCCATGAGTACTATGAAGATGCATATACTCATGATAGTATTTTAATTGCTAAACTAACATATGCATCTATTCTATGAGTATACACAGCTACATGCATCTATTCATGATTGCATTCTGACTGCTACACTATCAGACACATCTATTCGTGATACACGTTACATATTCTGTGAGGCACTTTTATAATCTATGTTCAGGTTACAAAACTTGAAGTGCTTGTGTTGATGGTTTGCAATACTACATAAATCTACTATGTGGTGGCAATAATTATGTGCATGCACGCACACACATTCAATTGAAACTATGAAACCTTTTCCCAACTCTTTGGTTCAGCTTTGTGAGTCTTCATTTACTAGGCAGTTTCTTTTTAGGACTACATATAATGCTATTTCAGGCATATCACTTTAAAAGACCAAAGTTCCACTCTTATCAGAGACACCTTACATCTTTGTTGCCCATATCCATACCATGCCAATTGGTTCTCCATCTCTTTGTCCTCAACTGCTGTAACTTTTCTATTTGCTTAAATTTCACTCTATTAGATCATCCTTCCTAGTTTTACCAGACATCTGTCTCAGTTTTCTCATTTGTATTACATATTTAAACACACACACACACACACACACACACACACACACACACACACACACACACACGCATACGTGTATAAATGCAACAATCTATTGCTTGTAACAGTACCTTAGCTTTAACAAGCTAAACTGTATGAACAAAGCAATGATCCATTAAGTTTGAAATAGTTCTACAATTTACTTTTGTGCTGAGACTGAATCTTAATGAATTGGTTCCAAGTTACCAACCAGTGCAACTTTAGGCAACATGCTTGCCGTGGAACCTATAAGGTCGGTTAGCTGCAGTGAGACCTTTCTAGTTTTTCATGCAATTTTAGAGAGAGAGAGAGAGAGAGAGAGAGAGTCATGCAATTTATGCTTATGAAATTTGAGAGTAGTCATGTGAGGATCTCAAAAATTTGGGAAGAGCCTGGATAACAAAGCAAGTAGTGGATTACATACATACATACAAAGTAACAAGAGCTTAAATTCCAGTTAAGTAGAGCTTAAATTGGGTTCTAAATTGAGTTTCTGTATCCACTAGCTCTGTTTGGGTCCTTCAGGGATGCTCTTTAGTCTAAGTTGAGCTTTGGTTATGGTATGTGTATGGCCCTTAAGATGAAGTTCTGCATCCATCAGTTTGGAAACCCTATTTGAGCCCCTGAAGAACTTCATTGAGTTCAACCTGAGCTTTGACCCTATGCACATGCCCAACTCACTGGGCATGTCCTCTTTTGGCTTGTATATGACTTTGATTTGGCGGGATTTGACACTGAATTGACTGGAAGATGGCGATAGACCCATCTTGGGTACAACCATTCAAAACCCTAAGTCCTTCAAGGTTCCATCAGCATCACTATGGTTACTAGCTTCTGAAAATGAGAAATCTGCGAAAGGGGAAAAACATTGTAAATATTATTTATATGATGTTGTCAAACAAAGGAGATCAACTTTAAAAACCAATATCAAAATATGGGATCTTCAAAGTTCTTAGAATGAGCATGAGAAAATGATTTATGGATCTATAATGTTATGAAACTTGACAAGTAATATTTTGAAAGGTTTTCATAGCATAATGGACCTATGGTTGGCAATTGACTAATTGTGATAGAAAATGTCTATTTCACATAATGTAACTATTTGCACAATACATGATAAACATGGATTGCAATGCATCCATACTTCAAGCCATACAGTTGCAACTATTCTAATACAATTCTAACTTGTTTGTTTACCCGGTTTTTAAATTTGATTTCTATTTGCTAGGTTAATCCATTATAAGACTTATACTTGCCCATGTTTTCTTTCTCTCTTCTAGGATACAATGCCGAAAAGTTGCCACTCGGTAAGCTAAGCAAATCTACAATGTTGAAGGTGGGGATTCAACCAGACTTGAATTTTCTATAGGATTCTAAGGAAAGCACCAAACGAAATGTATACTTGATTCGATTTTTAGAGCACGATGAAATTCATCTGATTTGGTCTTGATATTTTTCATGATAACTTGATTAAACTTTTCAAACTATGCTTTTGTTGAGAATTTAAGTGCATAAATTCGACTTCTTTCATATTGCCAGGAAGATGTTTGTTTAGCGCAGAATGCAGAACTGTGATATGCTGACCAGAAGTAACCTGCCTCCTTTTTCCTTTTCTATTTTTGTTTTAGGTTTTTGACCTTTTGCTGTGATTGTGTTGTGCTATATGACTGTTATTTCTTTTTTGATGAGGGGCTGGTCCATATCCCATCTAGACTTTATGGTTTGGAGCTTGTTCCCATCTGTTTTCAGACTTTGGTCAGAATATGCATTTCAGTTCTAACAAATTCCATGGTGGTTGTCCACTGTTTGGTTCTTTTTCTAGTTAAAGACCAGTTATCAGGTGGGTAACACATATATGTTTTCTACTTTGATCTCTTAAACCACATAAGCAGGTATTTGGGAAGTAAACCAAGAGCATGGGCTTCAGCTAGATGACGATTGGCAAAGACAATGGTGCTCAAGGTGCACTTTTTGCTTTGCAAGTTTCCAGTGGCTGCAATTGTGATTTGGTATTGGTAACCATGTGTCAGAATGCAGCGAGGCCTTCAAATGGACATTGGTTCAGATTTTGGTGGCCACTAGTGGAAAACTTCATTTGTAGGGTTGCTGGCTATCATTGTGGATAAAATGTGCTTTTAGGTATCCTCCAGGTTTATATGCAACATATGTAATGACAATGACATGGGTTGTCCATTGGATCTATTGATGGTTTGGATGGGTCAAGGAGAGGAACTCGATGCTCTGTTATGCTAGGGATCTAAATATAGACTTTAACATGTGTTTACAAAAAATCTGAGCTCTCTGCTAAGTGAAAAGTCTGCTGCCCCACCTACATCAGCTTTCAAAGTTCTAGTTTAGTGTTGCTAAAAGTGTTAGATATATTTAAGCACAAAGGACACTTGGAGAATAGGCAAGGTGAAAGGTGCAAGGCGCAAAGCGTAGGCATGCGCTTGAGTAAAGTGAGGCGCATATTTTTAAAATAAATGATAAAATAATTTGTATAAGTAAAATTTATAATGATAGAAAAAAAACTACGAAGACCTTTAGTTGCTTCAGTTAGAAAGAATGATTTTTTAACAGTCCATGGTAATGATAGAGGTAGAAGTAAACCTAAACTAATATGGACATAAATAATTAAGAGAGATATAACTATTTGTAATTTAAGTATCGACTTAGTCCTGAATAGAGCAGAGTGGAGGAAGCATATTCATGTAGCCGACCCCATTAGTTGGAACAAGGCTTAGATGAGTTGGGTTGAGTTGTAGAATAGAAAAAAGCTATAAAAACATAATTATAATATATTTAGTCTATTAACTCAATGAAAAGTCTCCTCTTTCTTAGCTAAAATGTGTAATCCCTTGGTGTCTTTCCTCCTTCTCAAATGCTAGTATAATTTTTGGTGTTTCATATTAATCTTTTAATTTTTAGCTTTTTTATAAGATAAGAGAAGTAGTTCTTATGGGACGGTGCATCATAAAGTTAATATAGTCTAATAAATATGATGGACTTAAAAAATATTACAAATATAGCTTATTAAGAAAGACATTCTTCTCTTGTACCTCAAATTAGATTAAAAGTGCATGCCTTTTTCACCTTATATACATTTAGATGAAGGTGCCTCGCTGAAGGTACAAAAATTATTCAACCCTTAGTACTTCGTGCCTTAGATGTGCCTTAGGATATAAGAAGCATCTAACCCTTTGTACCTCATGTCTTAGGCACACCTTTAACAACACCACCATTCTAGCCAGAGCTGTACATTGAGCCAAGGAAGCTACTTTGATTGATAGAGATTTATCAATGAGCATGTATATTGTGTGAGGATATCGAATTGTGCATAGGTCATGTCTTAAAATTGTTTTAGTTGTATGACCTGAAATTTTAATTATTTTTCAAGCCAACGCCCAGCCACAAGGAGTTGTTTACAGCTGATCAGTTTCTGATTATCAGACCTCTTAGTCTACAAAACGAACCACTGGTCATATTTTTGGATATGTCCTGCATGCAAACTCAGCAAGGTTGAACCTTTGTTAGATCAATGAGCTTGGGCATGTTGAATTCTTGCTTTCAGGTTTTTGCACCAAACCTTTTGAATGGAACTTTGTATGCTATGAAGTATTTGGTTGATTCACACTATTAACCTTGCAAAGGTTCATCAACTTATTATGCTCTATTTTAACTTATTAGTTACTTCCTTCTCATTGTTACTATTTCCAAGTATATAACTCATTTCCTACTTCTCAGTTCTTAGACATGATATTAATGGGCAGTCCCCAGTATCAACTAGAGCCTAATTTATAGCTGAAGTAAATAGATTATTAACCAGATTTAGTTGGAACAGGCAATTTATTATATTGGATAACACTCCCAAATTTTCTTCTATCTTTATTCCACATTTAGTACCTTTTCTGCACAGGACAACTTTGCTCTGCAAGAGCCTCCTGCTCTGTTCAACTAATAAATTATTCATTATTTTTCCTATTTTGACGTTTGTAATAGTTGTAATGATTAGTTGACATGCTTCCTTTAAAGTTGGTAATGAAAATGCATTGTAGTAGTAGATATTTATTTGCAAATTGTTGTGGAATTTCACCTTCTTTTCCTTGTAGAATATTATCCAAAGCTGTGCAGATCATGTTCATCTAATTGTTTGCAGGGCTATGATGTCTTGAGGAGAATATCTGAAGTGATTTTACAATCTGACAGGAAAAAACTTGAAGAATTAAGTGGGTAAGAATATATCAATATTATGCCTCTTTTGGCACTGCCCTAACTTGAAGTTGATGGTAGTTTTCAAAGACATGGTGGATGCTTACAGAAATCTGTCTAAACTCTATACTGGATAATGCATTCAAATATATCCAGCAATTAATTCTGTGTTAAGGCTGACCAATGTGGTATATGCTACATGGCATGACCCAAAAAAAAGGAAAGAAAGAAAAAATAAATTGGAAGGATATGCATGCCTCTCTAGCATCAACTAACCTAACATCAGCATTGGTTTCTGAATACATGGTAGATGCTTACAGAAATATTTCTAAATCTTAAAGTAGGTAATGCATACAGATATATTTATCAGTTAATTCTGTAAGTAAGTCTGGTTTAAAACTATTTGACATGACCCAAAAGGAGAGAAGGAAAAATCACCAAACTTACTAAGAAGCTAGAACTTGTGAGAATCTCTTCTATGTTTCTAAATTAATGCACTACCATCTGAACTGCTCAAAAGGCATAGTTAGAATTCCCTGTAGCATGGATAGGTGCATGTATTTGGGTCTATGGGTATCAGTAGTTAAAATTATTGAGCATGGGAAACTAACTGCTTATCACTTTCCATGATTGATTAATGACATTAAATGCCACAACTTCAAAAGTTGGTCATGTCAACACTAAACTTGCACACATCTCTACAATAATTACCAAAATTGGAAAAAACACACGTATATGAGTTTTTTTTTTTCTTGAACTTTTAGGTTTATGACTTGATGTATGTCCTATAATTTTGTATTTTGTGAGTACACATGCAGATACCCTTTTTTTACCCATACCATTTATGTTAATTATCAGTTAAAATGTTTAAAACCAATCATTTTTAATGAAATGACAGATATACCCTTAACTGTTGACTGGTTTCAGACAAGAAGATGAGTTTGTTTCCCTTTCCTAGATAGGAGCATTTTGTCATTTTGTAGATAAATCAAGTTTAATCACAGTTGAATTAACCCTTGTTTGGCTAGACAACTACTGCCAGTAGCTAATGGCAAGAGTGTTTGTGCAAAAAGAAAACGTATTTGGAATTGCATTCATGTTAAATGCAAATTTACAGGGCCATACGTGTAAAATCAAAAGTTTTGAGGGCTATATATAGGAAAAAACCAAATAGTAATGCATGTGCAATATTAGCATCGCTGAGTGATTTTTGGGTGCAGTCTATTGATAACTGATAACTTCCATTCCTTTAGTTACAGACTATGATTAAGTGTCTAGTATGCCCCAGAAGATATTGCAATGTTTCTACCTGCCCTTGTCCTTTGTATAAGATATTATAGCGTTTGCAATGCCTGGAGATTTGTCATCAAATTCTGTATGTGATATCTGGCATCAATTCTCAGCAGAAGAAAAAGGTTGTATTGGTTAGACGATTTGTGGATTTCATTTACATCGACTTCTGCTTGGTACTAGCATTAATTGTAGATAAATTATGCGTAAATGGATATTTTATTTGTTAGCTGAACTGCCATGGGCCATCCTAAACAGATAGGGCCTCAAGATTAATATTATGCTACTTTAAATATTGACTCCTGAATATTTGTAATAGCTCTTATAAGTTTGATTTCTGCAGTTATGTGTATCCACACATTACCCAATAATTCTCCCTTCAAGAATTGTACCATTACGTTAAAAGGGTGTGAGCCTTTGTTAGTGGTTGCTTTTCACATTTTTCTAGGAAATTATTGGCTAAATTTCTGAATAAAATATGTTATGCAAGTCTACTTTTTTCATCTATCACATTCTGTGGTGCTTTACTGCTGTGTTCTTATTTTTGCATAAATGAAATAAATTGGCTCTCATTTGTCACTTACCTTCAGAATTTTTTTTTTCCTTTCTTATTTTGCGTAAATGAAATAAATTAGCTCTCATTTGTCACTTACCTTCATAATTTTTTCCTTTTAATCGCAGGGAGTTCTACACAGTGATCCCACATGACTTTGGTTACAAAAAGATGCGTATGTTCCACTTCTCTAGCCTAATAAACCTAGTTCCCTTTTATGGCATTGTGCTTTCCTTGCACTGTGCTTCTCTTCAGTGGGGTTGACTTGTTTGATTTCTCATAATGACAGGTGAATTTGTCATCGACACCCCTTACAAATTAAAATGCAAGCTTGACATGGTAATCCTTCGGTCATCTCTTTGAAATTTTTAGATGTTTAACCTACATGAGTAGTGTGGCCAAGCTTCATCTGTGGTTGGTTTATTCAAGTAAATGCAGATTTATTTGCATGTCTGTTTATTATTGAGAAGCAATTGAGTCTTGTCAATTAACCTACTAATTCAGCATGAGGCATGTCTGCATGTGCATCTATGTAGTACACACATTTTTTTCATATATCCACCGCTCAATCTTTTTATCTCTCATCATAGTCAATCTTGTCCAAATAATTGGTTTGATGCCAATATGACATTAATTGTTTGTAATGAATAGCATATCTTAAAGCTGTAAATATATCTTACTGTTGATGAAAGGTAATCTTTATTCGCCTTAAGCTATTGAAAAAATTGCGTAGAGTGTTGATAGGGGGGCCTTTGTTTGGAACTAATGTTTGAACAACATACAGATAGCTAAATAGTTGCAATAAGCTTGCTGGTTATATTCTGTTTCATAATTCAGCTTATCTGCAATGTCATTTTTCCATTTCAAGCTCTACATCAATGAACATATATGAGATTTTGCATTCTTTCATTCTAGGCAATAACATTATCTAGCTGCTTTCTTATCCTGCTTAGACAGTTCTTTTTCTCAGAATGTATAAAATACTTTTCTGTAAGCTTTTCTTTTTGCCATGATATCAACCTATGCACCTTGAATTTGATCTCACTAAGATTCTCTCTGTTCTTGAAGGTTGCAGCCCTAGGGGAGATAGAGATTGCAACCAAAATTTTGAAAGATGATGTCATGCAGGTATGCTTTCTATTACTTAATTTTCTTCAGAGCGTTGTTTTGGAATTTCTTCCATGATATCTACAGGGGTTTTAGAGCACTAACTTTTTGCTTCTGTTTGTGGTTTTTTGTGAGTACATGCTGGGTGCTGCTGGTTCTTACACCCCCTTTTTTTATATGATAATGATATCCTCTTTTATTTTAGTATGTTGGCACTGAGTTTTCTTTATTTTTTCCTTTTTTTTTATAAAGCTTGGTATTTTTAATTGCAATTTTCCATACTGTAGGATGACCCTTTGTATTGTCACTATCAACAACTCCGTTGTGAATTAATGCCACTTGAAGTTGATTCACAAGAATTTTCTATGGTAAGTACTCTTTGAGTGTTCATTCAGCAAATTTGTAATTCCACACAATTTGCTTCTGTTATGTCATGAAATTACATTAAGTCACATTAATAATATTTGGTCAATTTATCATATCTTTATATGAACATCATGAAATAAATGATTAAATAGCAAGATTTATCAGGTTCTTAACTTTATCTAGAAGTTGTTTGAAGTGTTGTGATCACCCTAGAAGTTATTTGAAAAAACACATCCTAGGCCATTCCACACATTTTGCTTTTGTTATGCCATGAAATTACATTAAATTGCATAAATACTATTTGGTCAATTTAGCATTTCTTTGTGCAAACATCATAAAATAAATGATTAAGTAGCAAGTTTTATCAGGTTCTTATCTTTATTTGAAAGTTGTTTGAGGTGCTGTGGTCACGCTAGAAGTTATTGGAAAAAACACATCCTAGGCTAACATGTCTGTCCATGCGTGCCATGTGATATGTAAAAGAATGTGTATAATTATCTCAAATGTATTAGTACATAGTATTGTTATGCTCACTTTGCAAATAGTGGTGCAACTAGATCCATTGCAACCTTATTTGTGTATCCATATTTTTTGGGAAGTGATTATTGGTTTAGACATCTTGATTTGTGACTTGTAAAGATTCCATCTGATCCTTCTCATGCTGTTTATTTAGTCTTGTTATATTCAAATTTTCAAAATTTATATCCATCATCCTTTTGTATGCATCCCATACACATGCATGTGTGTATATATATCCTGTATAAACTCCTAATACAAAATTGGCAAATGGAAGATCTTTTACATCACTCCACCAGTAGCCGGATGTTCTATATTTTATCACATCCATGCACTTTGAAGAGGGAAAATTTAACTGATTCATTAATACGATTTCCTCTCTAGGCTCATTTAGTCCATTGGATTGGTTATGAAATCAGTCTTGTGTCATAAAAATATTTATAGACAGGATGTGTAAGAGATTTTTACAGAACACATGTGCATTGGCATAGTGCTATCATCTACATGTTTTCTTTTTATCTCAAACGCTTCAAACTTACAAGAGCGAAATTTTGTAATTTAACCTGTGCAGTAAATGCATCATCTATTCCCCAGAGACTGACTTTTTTTCTTGCATTCGTTGCAGAAATTAAATTAAAAATTTCCTCTCTTGATATTTCACAGAAACAATAGCAAGGGCAGGTTACTAGCAACAGAACCCTTTCAAACTGCCCATGGAAGAATCGTTAAAATATAAAATATATGGACCAAGTATAAAAGGTCATTTATGCTGTATTCTATATTCCTTATCTAATGTAAATACATCTATGTTAAATGTATTTTAGTAACTTAGTGGAAGGGAATTAGCAACATGTGAGAATGTGTAGTATTTTCTGAGATTGATTGTATCAGAAGAAAAAAGGAGGATTCTGGATAATTACCTATGACATGTTCTTCATTTGGATGAATTGAGTGGAATCCTGCAAGTCTTAGAATGCATGTGGTCTTGAATACACATCCAGCACTGCCACACTGATACACAAACCAACTTGAAGAACCTTGATGTAAACCGTGTCCATTCGTTTTAATTTGTAGAGCCAGACAACAATATCTTTCATTAAATAGTTTGAAAGTCCAGAACCTAAAATGAAGGCAAAGCATGGTAATTGAAGAGGATGCTTTCTCTCTCATGTGCGCGCACACTTTAAGGAGACATTCTGCAATGCTTGATTCTCAGATGGCTGCCCAGGATTGTTTTAAATTCTTTGCAGTTGAATAAGCAAGCTGTGAGGAAATGAACAACACAAATAGGCCATATTTCAGATAATTATGATTCTTTTTCTGTTTGCCAGGACAGGCTTATTTTGCTCTGCTAAAATAAGAGACATTTATGTGTTTTATTATTCCTATCATCTCTAAATGACTTTATATATTAGTCTATTCTAATTGGAAAGAAAAATGCTCCCAACTAACATATTTGAGTCTGCAAGCTTGGGTTCCAATCTATGGGATTTTCTAGTACTTAAGAAGGAGGTCTCCATCAATTAATAATATGCTGAAGAAATTGGTACATGGTATAACTAATACTATTAAATATCTTTTCATAAGCAACCCTGGCATACATGATCCTATATACATGATCATGGGGTCATTTTCTATAAGATAGGAAGAGTCAGTGCAAGAGACATAAATAACTGGCTGATAGTTATTTGATCTATATGAGGAAGAAATCATGTAAGGATGTTGATCCTTGTAAATAAGATGGACACTTGAAACTGGCCAAGCATGAACAACATACCGATCATTTTTTGGCTTGTCTTGCTAGATCACTGAAGATCTTGTCTTCTTCGGTACCTAGTAAAAAAAAAAAAATCATCACTAATGGATTTGTTGAGAATGATTCTATTATATTTCATAACCTAAGGATCTCTGGTGGATTTGTGTTCTTTGGAATTTGCATTGTCACTCTTATGGCTGTACAATCAGTGGTGACAATTACTGAAAATTTGAAATTTTCTCCCAACCTTGTCAACTCATTGAAATATCATTACTCTTACATAAATGTTCAGCTACTGTTGACTGAGTTTTGCTGCTGTAACAGATAAAGAAGTATATGCTGAATACTCATGCCAAAACACACTCAAATTATACAGTTGACATTGAACAGATATTTAAGGTTTCAAGACAGGATGAATCTGAATGTTTCAGAAAGGTGAATATTTGATGCATTTTACTTTATAATGAATTATATGATTCAACATATCTGCTTGTAGTAGAGTTTTAATTTTCCCTCACCCCTCACACTCAGTGTTTCTTTGTATGGTGTACCTCTGCTTCTATGCAGTTTTCTAATACAAAAAACAGGATGCTTTTGTGGCATGGTTCTCGACTCACAAATTGGACTGGGATTCTTTCACAAGGTCATTCTCATTCTTTTCTAATTTACTGTTCTTACTCTGTAATTAATTTTTACATTTCTGTTTGGTCTCCCTTTCAATTAGTTCATCTAATATTCCATGCAACATTTGTGCATGCAACAATCAAACTGCTTCCCCAAAGCTGCTTTGGAAAATATATTGTCTTTACAGCAAATTGTTCTCTCATCTGTAGATGCTTCTTGGTCAAAATGATTGGACCTAGTTATTGACTTGCCAGCTAGATGGTAACCTGTGAGATAGTTTTATCTTGTCATATGGGCCTCTTACCAAGTACTTTGTTTTCTTTCTTTCCCCTCGATTTTTTTTTTTTTTTAATATATATATCAACATTCCGGCTATATTCAGCCTCTTTTCTAGTTTTTTTCGATCTTGTAATGGTTCAGGAAAATAGTTGCTTTAATTATAAATGTAAGAAACATCTGTGGAGCTGAATATTTTTGGAAATTTAGAGGACAATGTTATAAGTAAGAATACATTTGAATATGTGCTCTGCCATCATAAACAACAGGATTGCGAATTGCTCCTCCAGAAGCCCCCTCCACCGGTTACATGTTTGGAAAGGGAGTTTATTTTGCTGATATGTTCTCAAAGAGTGCAAATTATTGCTATGCATCACATGAATGTAGGACTGGAGTGCTGCTTTTATGTGAGGTTGCTCTCTTATCTGGATATCTTGGCTTCATATTCTACCTTATATTGGGTTCTGTATTTTATACCAGGAATTTCCTGAGAGTTTATTGGTATATTTACCTTGCAGGTTGCATTAGGTGATATGGCTGAGTTGCTAACTGCAAACTATAATGCTGATCGTTTGCCAGAGGGAAAACTGAGGTTCATTTTTGATAACTAGTTATAATGCATGCGGTTTTACTAAAGTTTTTGGGTGCTAACATGCTTTTCTCATTGTTTAAGATATATTGGGTACATTACATTGTTGATCTAGATAAGCTTAAGTTTTGCAATGACCAACAAATTACTGTGAAATTTGAATTTTGGAGGATATGACTGTATTATGTGCAGAATCATGAAAAATTCAACGGATATCATGGGAATTGGAAAGTTGGGAAATATAACTTTTTTTCCCCAAAGGAAAGAAGGGAGACCCACCCACATTATAATTTATAATTCTTAGAGCCTAATACTTGTGGAGTCCATTCAAACTCAGAACCTCTAGTTGCTAAGTAGAGGGATATAACCATTGAGACAAACCTTACTTTATATACTCAACTCAACTCATCTAAGCCTTTCCCAACTACATGGGGTCGGCTACATGAATCTGCTTCCTCCACTTGCTCTATTCAGGACCAAGTCGATATTTAAATTATAAATAGTTATATCTTTTTTAATTATTTCTGCCCATGTTAGTTTAGGTCTACCTCTATCTCTATCCTTACCATCATGAATTATTAAAAGATCATCCTTTCTAACTGGAGCATCTAAAGGTTTACGTTGTATATGTCCAAACCACCGTAATCGATTTTCTCTCATTTTATCTTCAATTGGGGCTACTTCTATTATTTCTCTTATGTGTTTATTTTTAATTTCATCTTTTAAAGTTTTACCATATATCCATCTTAACATACGCATTTCTGTTATACTTAATTTATTCACATGTTGTTTCAATATTGCTCAACACTCTATTCCATATAGCAGTTTTATAAATTTTTTTTAATTTTAATGGGATGTGCCGATTATACAATATTCTCGAAGCACTCCTTCACTTAATCCATCCTACTTTAATTCTATGATTCACATCTTCACCTATTTTACCTTCTTGTTGGATAATTGATACCAAATAACTAAATTTTTTACTTCTTGATATCTTTTGGTTTGCAATCTTCACTGTTTCTTCATTGATATTTCTACTCCCGCTAAAATTATATTTCATGTATTTAGTTTTAGTTCTACTAATCTTAAAACGTTTAGATTCTAAAGCCTCTCTCCAAATCTCTAGCTTAGCATTTACTTTAGATTTAGTTTCATCAATCAATACTATATCATCTGCAAATAACATACACCATGGATATCATTTTGAATATGTTTGATTAATTCATCCATAATAATACAAAAAGATACGGACTTAAGGCAGATCCTTGATATAAATCTACAGTAATTAAAAACTCACTAGTTTCTCCTATTGTTGCTTTAATAATAGTTATTGCTCTATCATACATATCTTTTATCAATTCTATGTACCTTTTGGTAACTCTTTTTTTCTTTAAAACCCATCATATTTTTTTTTAGGTACTCTATCATATGCTTTCTCTAAATCAATAAAGACCATATGAAGGTATTTTTTTTTTTACTCTATATCTCTCCATCAATCTTCTTAATAAATAAATAACTTCCATGGTTGATCTTTTAGGCATAAATCCAAATTGATTATTTGACACCAAAGTTTCAGCTCTTAATCGATTTTCTATTACTTTCTTTCATAATTTCATTGTATGACTCATTAGCTTAATCCCTCTATAATTTGCACAGTTTTGAATATCTTCTTTATTTTTGTATACGGATATTAATATGCTTTTTCTTCAATCATCTGGTATTCTTTTAGTTGCTACAATCCTATTAAATAAATTGGTTAACCATATGATTTAATTTCTCTTAAGCCTTTATAAACCTCAATAGAGATCGCATCTGGTCCTAGTGTCTTTGCATTTTTCATTTTACTCAAAGCTTTTTTAACCTCTAGCATGCTAAATCTACAAAAAAATTTATGCTCATTTGTTACTCCTAGATTATCGCATCCTTCTACCCTTAAATTTATCAAATTATTTTTATTTAATAAATTTTTAAAATAACTTTTTCATCATTCTTTTATCTCTTCTTTTTTTACTAAGACTCTTTCATCTTCATCCTTATTATATTTAATATGGTCAAGATCTTTTGTTTCTTTTCTCTTAGTTTTGCTAATTTATATATAGCCTTTTCACCTTCTTTCGTATCTAGTTATTATATAAATCATCATAGGCTTTAAGTTTGG